>JAMXBD010000332.1:600000-1151017 GCA_024138025.1 Combretum micranthum | reverse complement strand
TATATGTCCTTCTAACAAAATGAATTACATAGGAGATTTCTATGTAAATCTATGTCTAATCTACTCCATAGACTTCTTCCAAAGCTCCTTGAAACAAAGTTTGGTACTTGAGAGAAGTAACCTCTTGGTCTCAACCAAGGAGGAAATATGGATAAAGGGGTGTAAGCTTAACTTGTTTAGTGAGAATTATTCCTAAACAACGTACTCATATAAGGAAATATCAAGCAAGTTATTTAAATAAGCATATGAAATGCATTAAACACATGAGTAAATAATACATATGATTATCCAGAAAACATATGTTTGAATGAATTTACGCCTTTCATTCGGGGTTAGGTATTCTAGTCAATTATGACCAAAATTTTCGCAAATAGATTTTTTGATCTTTTCAGCAACTACTTGCCTAAAATCATGTAGGTGATATTGGCTACTACTCATCAAATATAGATACTATTGATTATACTAGTCACCACTATTATGTCCTTGTCTCTCCAAGTGTATAATAGCGAATACAATGTGACTTATATCGTGATATACATGAATCAATTAATTTATTTCTTGACATGTGATAATGGTATTTTAAAGGTGATTATAGAATTACAGACATTTCAACATGATAAATAATTCAATAATTTGGTTAACAACAATTCAAGCCTCGATATGCTTAGTGTAACTTCAACAAGTATTGTAAATCACATGCACATTTCATTTTTATCTTTTCCTATTTCTAATGCCTCTAAACTACAAGCACAAATAAAAGTATGAAATTTAAGAAAAACTCACTCAACCATGTGTTGGAATAAAACTTCTAGTCAAAATAGTCCTTGGGGTAAGAGATTTCGTCTTCCTTGTCATTTAGACAAAAGAAATACCTAAAATGAGTATTTCATGGATATTCTACTTAAACTTTCTAATTTTATCTTGTTATTCTCTTCATAATTTGGATTAAGGGAAATTTCAACTTAAAACGGTTATATCTTGCTCATTTTAACTCGAAATTTCACTTATTAGTAGTCATTGCCAAACTACTTGGAAAAAATATCTATTTCAAAGGTTGTATTTAACATTTAAGGTCATTAGGGTTTTGGAAAAGGTTGTTTCAGATTCGGGTTACAAGTTCCAGCCTTCAAATTTTGCATTTTTCCAAAGTTTTACATCATTAAAAAAATCCTATAACAAGGACAAGGTACTTCATAAAAATAATTTTACTTTTTAAAACTTGATTCTTTATGTGGTATACTAGTTTTATTTCTAAGTGTATTGTAGCTAATGAGTTGTCTTAAATTTTATCATGGAAAATATTATTTTTTTTAGTGTTTATCAAAATGTTGGCATATGCCATATTCATAAGTTTTTAAGGAAAACTAGCTTAACAAAGAATTATCAACATTGAGAATTTATGATAAATCTATTTTCAAGGTTTTGAAAAGAGTGTGGTTAAATAATTGCCTTTAGTCTTAGTGAAAATTTATCCTAAGTGTTGAAAATTATTTTCTTTTGATAGTTTTAGCCTCATTTTCAGATAAAAGAAAATGATCCATATTTTTATTTTGAAAGCTTTTCTAGGACAACATCACTTCATGACCATACATGCATATGAACTTAGTAGTCATGTTATAATATAAATTATAAAGTCATATAGAAAATAGAAAGAATAGAAAATCAAATGAGCAAATGTAATAATAAGAATTTGGAAGTCATAGCTTGTCATAAAGACTTTCCAAGACTTGAATAAATTCTAGTCACCTTAAATAAAATAAGAAAAGAAAAGAAGAAAGAAAAGAAGGAAAAGAAAGAAAATCATAAATTAAGCATAATAGCAATAAGAAGAAAGAAAGAAATATAGAGTCTTAGATTATAATCAAAGCTCCTGGAACTTAGATTATGGATAAGTCCCAAATTGTTTTGACTACAAGAGGGACAAGTCTAAGACTAGAGATTGACTAGTCTTATTTTATTTAGCATGAAATAAGAAATAAACAGTGAAATAAAATAATAATAAGATGTTAAATTAGTGAGCTTTATGCTCTAAAGATATATATACATACTTATACATAATAACATATAGAGAGTTATGTTATAAACAAGAATATAACATGAACGTAAATTTAAACATGGAATTAAGAAGACATGAACAAGATGTTATTTCTATGATTTCATTCCCTAGTATAAGCTCATGAGGATTATTTGAAATCATAACATACATGGTTTTCATGTTATGTTAACATGGACTAAAAAGAGGTTTAAGTATTTACCTAAGATGAGGGATGAAAGATGGATGGAGAGAAAATTTGTGAAAATCACTTATGAATGGGGATTGAAGCTCACGATTAGGAGAGGACAAGAGAGAAGATTTGTGGAAAAATTTTACTTGAGTTTTGTTAGTGTTTGAGGAGTGTGTGTAAATAATGAAGAAGGGATGTGGTATTTATAGAGTTTTGGGATGAAAATTTATGTGAATTAAATAAAATAAAAAGAAATAGAATTGGATGGATAGAGAGAGTGTATGTGCTGGCCATGAGAGAAGAGAGGGAGAAAAATTGATTAAAAATGATTTTTATAATGAAAAGTAAGTGGTGTGTAAGATAAATTAAGTATAAAGTAGTATTGGAAAAGAAAATATAATAATAGGTGTGTAAAAGTTGTAAGAATAGATAGTAAGAAGAAGTAGAGATAGAGGAATAGTAATAAATAGTAGTGAATAGTAGACTAGACAAACAAATCACAAAGAGTAAGAAAAATATGTGTAAAGGAATTATATCTAATATTTTTAGAAGCCAAAAAATTTTTTATAACTAATATTTTACGATTCCTCATCTTATTATAAGTCTGGATATATTGTTGGAATATTTTTATCGTTTTACATGTCGAGACCATCATTATGAAACTAATCCCGTTTAGGTTCGAAACGAGTGAATTTTTTATGAATGTGATATTTTTAGGTTATATGATATTATTTCGGACTATAATCTAAGGTTATCTCATTTATACTATTTTAGGATTTCGAGCACGGTCTTGTCGGATCTAAATTCACTAGGACTTGTTGTTGACTTTAGAGTTACAATTTGACTTTCGGTCGGTTTATGTATGAAGCTTATAATAAAAATCTGGGGATTTAGAACTCAATGGTCATTTTAACCATAATAATGAGGATTGATGGCCTTATTACGTTTATAATGGTCAATTGACTATAATGATAATGATTTGTGACTTTGATTGTATTATAATGGTCATGTGACCATAATAAAAACTCTTTCGCAATATTCTTTCATGTAAGGAAATTTTTTTTTTTTTTTACTAAAGAAAGAGAATCATGAAAGAAGTTGAACGAATTTGAAAGCTTGAGGGGAAAAAAAAGGCACATATACATATTAAAAAAAAGAAAATAAAAAAAAACATACGTGTACGCGGCTAAAAAAAAATAAAAAGAAGAGGAAAAAGAAAAGTGTATGAATATCTAAAAAAAAGTGCTTGATTAAAAAATGTTGTTTCTACTAAAAAGAGAAAAAAAAATGTAAGTGTGCACATTCAAAAGAAGACAAAAAAGGGCACATGTATGCATTTAAATAAAAGAAAAAAATCGACATGATAACATACACAACTTCATATCAAATGGAAGTTCTTATCAACATTCTACAACAAATCTAAAGATAACATCTACTCAACGAAATGCTAAAACCCTCCTTTATGACTTTAATAAAAGAGCATTTGGCTAGAGGGCAAAATGTAAAGGGTCATTTTGGAAATTGGGCTTTTTGGCCCAATTTAATATGACAGGCTAGTCTTCTAGGCTAGTGATAGGGCTTAGAAGACTGAGTTCAATATGAATGTCGTAGGAAGATTTGGCTTGGTAGGCTCAGAACAGGATCATCAACTAGTTCATTCCACTTTGAACTTAATTTGGTTTTTTCGTGTGTGAAAAGTAGACTCCAAAAATATCTCATGGGTTAATTTTGGTTTTATTTGTCCAAAATAAGTCTTAACCCTTTTATATTGAAAAAGGCTATTTTAAATAAATAATGGGCTTCTTTTATATTACAAAAGCCTTTAAGCTCTTTCCAAGCCCATTTGCAGGTCCAACAATTACTAAAGAAATCCTTAAGAATGATTTAAAGGCTAACATCAGCTTCCAATGTTTATAAATAGGAAGTTGTTCTTCTCATTTAGGTTAGAATTCTACGTATTGCTAATATCGAGAGCAACGTGGAAACTCTATCGAAACATCTTCGAAAAAGATCAAAGTACCGATTCTAAGAAGAACAAGTCGAGAATGATTGAATCTATCTAATTTGATCTTTTATCACACTTGCACACTTGACAAACAGGATTTGTCTGCTCCTCTTCTCACGCCTCTCTTTGCTACATTCTATACGTATTATTAGCTCAAGACTTCTCTTAAGTCGATCACCACGTCTATCGCACGTGATTGACCAGCAGCAGTGACCCTACCACACACATAGCATCCGCTCACCCTTGCGTGATATGTTGCTTAATGATAGGCATGTTGCAATTGTGATAAATTTATGTATTTTAAAAATAACATTTTATGTTTATTGCAATAATTTTTTTTTCCTATCTTTTGTATTCTTTACATTCATACCATTTATACATTATTTATTTTATTCAATCATTTGCTTTAATATATTTTAATTTAGTTAGTATATTATATTAAAAATTTTTATGTCATTAGATTTAATTTTTGCATAAGCAATATAGGTGCGCACCCACTAATATATTTGTATTTTTATTTTGCTTGACTTTACATAGAGTCTTAGAAATAGAATATTCTATAAGGTAAGCTTGGTACAAACAAACAATATTCTAGAAACATTTTCGATTAATTGTATACTAGTAGATGATGCACTTGTGTTGCGTGTGCCCAAAAAAAAAAAAAAGAGTGGAAACAGTTTTTTGTTATAGAGAATAAGATGGAGAAGAGGAGAAGAGTAACCATCTAATAAAATAAATATAAAAAATAATAATCATAATTTAGCTTTTATTTTTTGACATGACTGATGAGATTCATTGAATAGTAACTAGCAAATGATGCACTCATGTTGCATGTGTAGAAAAAAAAAGAATGGTAATGGTTTTTGTTGCAAAGAATAAAGGGGAGAAGAGAGGAAGAGAAGTCAAGTAAACATAATAAATATAAAAATTAACGATCATACTTTAATTTTTTATTTTTTGACATGAATAAAATAGACCCATTTAATAATAATAGGTAGATACATAGATAATAGAATGGATACATATACATATATATGTGTGTAACTCATATTTGCCCTCCATGTCTTAAAAGTGATACGAGTTTATCCTTGACATTCTTCAATCCTAGTTTTTAGGTTGTACAAAATCTAACATCTTATTCGTAATATCTAAAGTTGTTTTTCACATTTTAGTAAAAGAAAAAAAATTGCATACTTGCAGTCAAATTAAAGGTTCTATTTGGCACGATCAATTTAGACTATTTATCAAGAAATAAATATATATAAAAATCGAACAATATAAAAAGATCCAAAATTTAAAAGAACAGGATGTGGCCCTATTTGTTGAGCATTCGCTTTCTTTCTGTATTTTTTAATAAATATTTTTATTTATTCCTTCTAGAACCTATATTTTTCCTCACCATTTATCTTTGTGCACCAAAAAAAAAAAGAAAGAAAGTAAAATAAGAATGATATATTTATGGCAATTTGGAATACGAAATTCTTACCTTTGGTTGCCTTATATATGGATCAAAATTATGGCAGCAACGTCACTTCAAGAATTTGGATTTATTTGGAATTTAGAAATTCAGAAATTCAAATAGAGAAACCTATAATTTGTACATTTATATTAATATTTTACTATAATAAAATAATAATAATTAATATAATAATAATATAATAATAATAATATGGTAGCATAATAATTTTTACGTCTTTTAAAATTGTTGAAAACTTTGATAGAAATAAATCCCATTATTTCAACATTTATTTGTTCTTCTTTATTGTAGTTGTACCATTCAAATCTACTTGTAATATTTCAATAGATATACCTCAGATAAATTAGAATCTTTTTTGGATATGCCTAAATATTATAGAAGTTTATCCACTTATATCATATGATAATAAATCCTCACATTGAAATCCACTACTACCAATTTCTATAAATTCTAGATGAATCTGTTCATAGAAAAAAAAAATCAAGAGTCTCGAGTCAATCAATAAAGACTAAGAAGATTGACTCAAGAAAAAATTTCATAGGGGGCTTCATTAAAGTTTATCCACTCATATCATATCATAATAAATCCTCACATTGAAATCCACTACTCCAATTTCTATAAATTCTAGATGAATCTGTTCATAGAAAAAAAAAAAAAATCAAGAGCCTCAAGTCATAAAACTAAGAAGATTGACTCAAGAAAAAATTTCATAGGAGGCTTCATTAAAGTTTATCCACTCATATCATATGATAATAATCCTCACATTGAAATCCACTACTACCAATTTCTATAAATAATCTTTCTGCATCGAAATCTCATTACTTCATCCACAATTCCAAGGATAAACAATGGCACCTACACGACTCTTACTCTGTATTACAATTACAACAATTTCATTATTTACTTCTACTTTGGCTGCTGTTGTTTCCCATGATGGAAGAGCAATTACGATTGATGGCAAACGTAGGATACTATTGTCTGGTTCAATTCATTATCCACGAAGCACACCCCAGGTTATATACATTAGAAATCTTTTCCTTTGCCACATCCTAGAATGAACAGATTATTGGTTTATGTATTTGGGTTTGTAATGTTTATATATTTCTGTTTTGTATGTTTATAATCTGTTTAGATGTGGCCCGATCTAATTAAGAAGGCAAAGGAAGGAGGTCTAGATGCGATCGAGACCTATGTATTCTGGAACTCGCATGAGCCAGCACGTCGTCAATATGATTTCACAGGAAACAATGATCTTATAAGATTCTTGAAGACCATTCAGGATGAAGGTTTATATGCTGTACTTCGTATTGGACCTTATGTTTGTGCTGAATGGAATTATGGGTAAGTAAGTACTATATGTTTATTTAATACTAACATGGTTATTAGACTCGTGATATTACTGTCTACTAGAGTGTATATAGTCAATAGTATCATACAATGTCGTAAAATTATAAATTTATAAAATTACATACTTAAATTCATAATTTTATTAAAAACCTGTGCATAAACACTTTTTTATCAATTTAATTATAAAAAAAAATTATAAAATTATAAACTTATAGAATTGTGCAGTCAACTTGTAATTTAGACAACCATGAGTAGTAGCATATATAACTATTTATTTTTTTTTTTTTGGTTCAATTTGATTATTGATCTAAGAACGTTGGTAATTTGATTGTGCCAGAGGATTTCCTATGTGGTTGCACAATATGCCCGGAATTGAGATGAGAACTGCAAATGATGTTTTCATGGTAAATTTTTTTGAAATAATTTTCTTTTCTTTTTCACATTACCAATTTCATAAATTTTTTCGTTGTTCATGATTCTCATTTATTCCTATTATATATAGAATGAAATGAAAAATTTCACGACGTTGATCGTGGATATGGTAAAAGAGGAGAATTTGTTCGCATCACAAGGAGGCCCTATTATTCTTGCTCAGGTAATATTAATAATATATATAATTTCATAATCATATAATATAACATTTATTATAATTATTAATATTTTCCACAAATAGTAAATATTACTTACCTTGATATTTCAGATTGAAAACGAGTATGGCAATGTGATTTCATCTTATGGTGATGCTGGCAAAGCTTATCGTGATTGGTCTGCTAATATGGCTAATTCACTTGCCATTGATGTTCCATGGATAATGTGTCAAGAGAGCGATGCTCCACCAATTGTGGTATGAATTTATTTATTAATTGATTAATTAATTAATTTTGTTATATTGGTGCTTTTTTCTTTTTGGGATATTTCCCTTTTTCCTCTTTTATTGGTTTATTAACTTTCTTCTTTTTTATATTTATTTTAATTTTTTTTTTGCCCTTCATTAGATTAATACATGTAATGGATGGTATTGCGACCAATTTACTCCAAATAATCCCAACAGTCCTAAAATGTGGACCGAAAATTGGACTGGCTGGTATGAATTTTATTTAATCTTATCTAAACTACTCTTATTTGTTAATAATAAATGGTTTTTATTTTTTATTTTTTGTATATTAATAATTTGATTACTTAATTTAGGTTCAAGAGTTGGGGAGGTAAAGACCCACATAGAACAGCAGAAGATCTTGCATTTTCAGTTGCTCGATTTTTCCAAACTGGAGGCACATTCCAAAATTACTACATGGTTTATCATTATTACTACTTGAAATCCTGTGTTTTTTTCCTTATAATTGATTGGCTTAATCACTGTAAACTTATTGACTTTCTATGTTAATTGCTAGTACCATGGTGGCACAAACTTTGGGAGGACAGCTGGTGGTCCTTATATTACCACTACATATGATTATGATGCTCCACTTGACGAATTTGGTATTTAATTTTTTAATATATATTTCCCTTTTGTTATTAAGTTATAGAATTATTCTTTATTAATTTTTTTTCCTTATTGTATATAGGAAATTTAAATCAGCCAAAATGGGGTCACTTGAAGGAACTTCACGGAGTGTTACACTCGATGGAGACAACTCTTACTCAAGGCAATATCACCAGCATGGATTTGGGCAGCTCTGTCTATGTAATACATCTATATTCATACCTTTTCATTTATTTAATGAAATCATTTATAAATTCTTTTAATTTTAATCTCGTAAATATATAATCTACATATGAATGACTAATATTCTCCTGTCTCATGTTTTAGGTCACTATTTATGCAACTCCTGAAGTAGCAGCTTGTTTCATTGGTAACATTAACATGTCGGATGTAACAGTAAGCTTCCAAGGTGCTGAGTATACGATCCTTGGATGGTCTGTCAGTATTCTTCCAGATTGCAAAACAGAAGTTTACAATACGGCAAAGGTAATTATATTATGTCCGGAACATTTGTCTATTGATATCCATAATGGTAGATAGACGAATAAGAGTTCTCCAATGAAAGTAAGTTTTAAATTTCAACAATCCAATAATTTGGTTATTAAAATAAATATAATAATTAATATATCATCTATTTTAATTATGTTATCCTGATTTGATATGAATATAAAATGTTAAATAGTTGATGAGTCAGGTAAAACCGTTTTGTAAAAATTAGTTGCACAGCCATAAATTTTTTTTTTTTTTTGGGTATTTACATGTTGCATGTGAATTATTTATAAAATTTTAATATATACACTTTCTATAACATAAGTTGCTATATGTAAATAAAACATGACATATGGTGCTCCGTTAATCTTTTCTTTACATAAATGGTGGGTTATTTGCGGTATTCCATTTAGAGGAAAATAAAAAGTTAATTTGTTTCTTTACTTGTTTCTTCTTATTTTTTGTAGGTGAGTACACAAACAACCATATTGGTGAAAGAACCCAATGAAGCCGAGGCCCAACCAGAATCATTAAAATGGAGTTGGAGGCCTGAGAATGTTGACGACACTGTTGTACTTGGAAAAGGACAAATGGCTGCTCCTAAGATCCTCGATCAAAAAGATGCTGCCAATGATGCTAGTGACTATTTATGGTATATGACAAGGTAAAACTAACATCCTATTGGTAAAACTTTCAAAAGTGGCAATGGTTATAAGAACTAAATAGGACAAACAGGATTGAAAAACACAGTATAAAAAGTATTAAATGATATAATTCTTGTATCACGTTTGGTACATATATTACAAAACATCATTGGATAAAATTTTTATAAAAGATTTTATTTTTATCCAATTCTAATATTTTTGTACCATGAAATGTAAGGGATAAAAATTTTAAGTTTTATTCAATCTTATGAAAAAAGTTTTATCAAGTCTCAAATACATTTTATAAATCAAACATGATAACGTAATTTTGTTCAATTTAATACCGTGAGAAATTATGTAACCAAACGTCATCTCAGACACTAATTTTTATAGCATATGTAGTGCTTGTTTTTCATTTTACTTTGTTTGACATTCCTTTATTCGCCATAGTGTGGAACTCAAAGAAAACGACCCCATTTGGAGCAATAATATGACACTTAGAGTAAATGGAAGTGGTCACATTCTTCATGCATATGTGAATGGCCAATATTTAGGTACAAAAAAAAAGTCCAATATCTTACCCACATATATATATTTTTAATTTATTATTGATTTCCTTCAAATCTAACCATTTTATATAATTTTTTTAAAGGTTCCCAATGGGCTGCATATGGAATTTTCAATTATGTATTTGAGCAGAGTGTAAAGTTGAATCCTGGAAAGAATTTGATAACTCTACTTAGTGCAACTGTTGGTTTCCAGGTAATGTATTACATGTAAGATTTTTCATTTTAACCATATGGCAATATATATGATTTGATAGTTTATAATCTAACATGCTTTAAATCAATGTTTAGAATTATGGTCCAATGTTTGATTTGATTCAAAGTGGAGTTCTTGGACCAGTGGAGATAGTAGGGAGAAATGGTGATGAGACAATTATTAAAGATCTATCTAACCATAAATGGACATACAAGATTGGTTTGCATGGGATGGATCAAAAGCTCTTTGATGTTAATTCTCCATTATCTTCCAAATGGGAATCTGAAAATCTTCCTCTCGACAGAAAGTTGACTTGGTACAAGGTACGGTTAAAAAAAAAAAATCTCATTAGTCTATAAATTAATGTTCTGTTATATCATGTATGTGTATAAATATTTTATGAGCTTAAGGGCATGTTTAGTTCGTAGGTTTGATGTCTTTTTCATATATGTTCAATAATACTATTCGTTGAAAACGGATATAAATGAAAAATATACATTTTTACTCATAAACACATCATACAGATTAGATCCAGAGATAGATCAAATACAAATTAGATATAAATGAAAAACAAATCATCCAAATAGACCTTAAATGTTTCATTAATTCTATTGTTATATAAATTTTTGTAGACTACATTCAAGCCTCCACTAGGATCAAACCCAGTTGTTATGGACCTTCAAGGAATGGGTAAAGGAGAGGCTTGGGTGAATGGGAAGAGAATTGGTCGGTTTTGGCCAAGTTACAATGCGATGAAGATGGTTGTAGCACTGATATCTGTGACTATCGTGGTTCTTATAGCGATAAGAAATGTGTTACCAACTGTGGAAAACCTACACAAAGATGGTAATAACTTATATTTTCTATAATTTAATCTAAATAATTCTAATTTTAAACATATTGATTAAATAATTTTGTTAATATATATGAGTTTGTGTATTTTTTAGGTATCATGTTCCAAGATCATTCTTTGAAGATGATGTGAATACGTTGGTGTTGTTTGAGGAATTTGGAGGCAACCCTTCACTAGTGAATTTCCAAACATTGAATGTTGGAACTGTTTGTGGCTATATACGAGTCTAAGACACTTGAGTTAGCATGCTCAGGACGTCCTATTTCCGCTATCAAATTTGCAAGTTTTGGTAATCCACAAGGCGTTTGTGGAGCTTTCCAAAAGGGATCGTGTGAAGGAAATAAGGATGCTTTGAGCATCATCCAAAATGTAAGGAAATATTCAATCTATCTTTTTTTATTCATCGTATATATAAAAACACACACACACATATATGTTGCTTATTTTGATCAATTGGAATTTCAGGCATGTGTTGGCAAGGAGTCTTGCTCCATAAATGTTTCCGAAGAAACTTTTGGCTCCACGACTTGTGATAGTGGAGTAAGCAAGAGGCTTGCAGTGGAGGCAATTTGCTAAGACTTAAGTTTAATTATTTATTTATTCTTGTTTCATTTTTTCTTTCTTTTGACTTTTGGATTTTAGATTTGTTGAATTAATTAAGACAAGATATGATGTGAAACAACTTGTTTCTTAGAAATATCATTGTGGCTAGATTCTATCTTTTATGTGTTTAGATATATATATATATATATATATATGGTCTTTTTTTCGATCGTTTGTTTTATTTGTATCGTATGATAATGTATAAATTGTATAATGATTGTTTTCTGCCAAACAATAGAGGTTGGAAATGACTAGAAAATTGAAATCAAACAAACGTGAACCACACCTGATTATTGAAAAAAAGAAAAGAAAAGAAAAGAAAATTGACTATTAGACAAAATAATAATGTAAAAAAATATTGACATTAACTCATGACCGTCCCGTCGTAAAGTTACTATCAAATTGATTAAAAAAAGGTAATGTAAAAGGAATATGTCCACAATGTTATTATTAATTTGAATATAGAAAAGTAAATTAAAAGGGGATATGAAAGATTATTAGATGATGGTTGTAATGTATCTAATCTGTTCAAACATCGCACGGGACCACCCCCATTGGAAACAGCAAGGACCATAGAAATTTTTTGACTCATATGTTCTTTGTCTCGTATAGTTGAAAATAGGGTTATGGTTGAATTTGTTACTTAAACTTTGTCCCAAAGTTTAATTAGTTACCTGAACTTTTAAAAGTTCAATTTTAATATCTAAATAAACTTTTCATGGCTATTCTTGATACCTCCATTAAATGTGTTAACTCTATTGCTAATGTAGAAGAACAGACCAATCACAACGTGACACATGTCATATGAGTGGTGCTTTTATCATTTTTATCTTATTTTATTTCCAACGTGGCATGTTAATATTTTTATTTATAATTTCATTATAATTTATTTTATTTCATTGTCTTACATTTCCAAAAGCTTGATAGACTTCAAAAGCCCACTTAAGCATATCAACCCCAAGCATTTGAGGGCAACACAAAAGCCAATCACTCTCTAGCCTTCTGGCCTTCACTTTATTTTTGCTATGGGTTTATCCAATTACACATTATAAATAGAAGGTTTTGTTCACAAACTAGCAATGTGGGACAATACATGAGAAACCCATATTTTACCATCCCCTTGGATATTCCAACAAAAGTACTGGTAATGCCAAACAAGATCCTCCACAACAAAATACATACAAAAACCCCTCCAGCTCCCACTTAAATCAGATAATTTCTTTTAAAAATGACTCTATTTGAAGGCCAATAGCTTCTTTATATCAAGAAAATGTCAAAACAACTGATGTTGCTAGCTTTTCAAAGATCTTCCTAGCAAAATTCCCTTCTATTTTAGTGAAAAATTGCCTAACCTATATGAAATGCCATTCACTTTGGAAACCTTACTCGGTTAGTAAGTCCTAAGCAATGAAAAGGCTTTAACTTGAGTAGTTTTGATCCAAAGGAAGGATTTTGAGGCAAACCCAGATGAGAAAACAATTTTGGTATTGAGAAAAACAGTTTAAGATTGGACTTTAAACCAATTTGAGAAGTGAGAATTGATGAATTTCAAGACTCGATTCAGTAAAAGAGTGAAGAAACATATGAAGAGTAAGTTCTGGTTAATGGGTTTGTGTTTGGAAAAATGTTAGTGTAATGGGATTTGAGTAGAACTTGAATTAACCTTGATGAGCATTTTGGCATTGTAATGTAGGAGTAGTATTATCATATCACGGATTTTAAATGTTTGGGCTAGATGGATTGAGATATGAAAAGTGACAATAGGGGTAAGTAACAAAAACGAAGGTCAAGAATTTCTATGGAATCCGTTTATGTTTATTTCTTTTTACTTCTTCTTTTTCTTGTTCTATTTGTTTTCTTAGTTTTCATGAATCAAAGAGGTGCCAACCGATCTCGTCGTCACTCTATGACCAAAACTAACACCATCCACGACTCATCGCCATGCTTACAATATGAATCGACCCATTGCCATCCATCTCCGTACATGCATGCACCAGAAGCACGAACCAACGTGACCTTCATTCTACTATCTCTGTCAACTCAAGCTTCGACTATCAAATACGCCTAACTCCAAACATCACAGAACAATACACATCTCAAACCACATCAATCATAGCCACCCTAAACTACCTCCGTCACCGACTTTGGACTCTAACTAGACCACACGGTTGCATATAAAAGAGGTAATAATTATTATTATTTTTCTTTCTTTCCATCAATATTTTTGAATAAACACTGCAATATCAAAACTAGAGAGAGAGAGAGAGTGAGTGTATGTATGTGTTGAGAGTAAGAGAAAGAGAGAAATAGTGAGAGTAGAGAGAAATTGTTGTGTTTAGTAGAAGGATGATGGAGGTTCTATGAAATTGATATCCCACATTGGTAAAATGCTAGGGTCAAGCTTTCTATATATTATCAAGTCTATAAGTAGTGTGCGAAAAAATTTGAATTAGTAGAAGCCCTGTTCATAAGAATGGACTTAAGTGGATGGGCTTCATCTTGTGAATGTAAGTAAAAATTTCTTTTAAAAAATAAAATAAGACTTCGCTATGTTAGAAATAAAAAATCATAATGTGATACATTAGATGACACATGTCACATTGTGATTGGTCTGTATGTCCACGTCAGCAACAGAATTAACATTGTTAATTGAGGTGCTGAAATTAGCCACGAAAAGTTCTCTTAGGTATTGAAATTGAACTTTTGGCAAAGTTTAGTTACTAAATTTGATATTAACCCTTTTTTTTTTTATTTACAGTTTCATTATGACATGAAAATTTATCATTATGGCAAACTTATAAATTTTTTTTATCTTATAATAATTAGTATTATTTCGTTATTTAAAAGAGTTTTAAATAATTAGTCTCAAACTTTCTAGGCCAAAATCCCACACAAGTCTCTTGTCTTTAAGACTTTCACTGTTCAATACTTTTCAAACACTACTTTTGGACTTGATTATATATAGAAGCTTTAGTTCCCACATTTGTCCTACGTGGGACAAAGTTGTTCGAGGTTCAATTGCAGCAATACCTCAAACGGTTCAGCAATTTCCACGAAACAAATAAGATTTCGAGGTTCAATTGCATGAAAATTCTAGCTATACAAACATAACCACATAATAACATTTCCATTCAACCCATCTTTCTCCAACTAATTTTCAAATGATTTTTATCAATTAGCATTACACGTCTTTGATACTTTTATTAATAGCAAATGCTAATACTAATTTTCATCTTTCAATGCAGACATCTTGATGTTAATCAATGTTTATATTATTATATAAGCCAAAAAGTTATGATAATGACTGCATCCAAGATACTTAATTAAAGATAATGAGCATTTCATATTTTTCAATTTTTTCGAAAGAAAAAATTTCTCTAAATTCCATGGTATATGATGTAAAAATATACATGCTATATAATTCTTTTTTTATTATGATTTTCTTAATACTTTATAGAAATCAGCCACATGTACCTATTCATTATTTATTAACTCCACCAAAATTTCCAATATTTATCTGCAAGGTGCTCTAATCATTCATCTGAATACAATTCTTGAAGTATTTTGCAAATGCACATACACAGTACTCGGCTGCATGTACGTTGATTTTAGAAGCGAATAATCTGAATTGTGGTTACTTGTTTTCAATTACCTTCATGCTCTGTTTTTAGAATAGAAAACAGAGCAAAAGCCAAACAAGGTAAACAAAGAAAAGATAAACATTGACAACCTTCAAGCATCAAATCCATCTTTTGTGAAAATTAGGTGCTTTATACCAATTCCATAGCTTAAGTCCTCCTGCAATGAACCATTTTTAGGGACACAACATCTATTTAAAACAACTTTCATCTCAACAAAAAATTTAATCTTCTTCTTGGCAAAGCAACAGACAAGAGGATGAGAATGCTGTTGATGAAGGTAAATGAAAAATAGGTGTTTAGATTTTGAGTAGAGAAGTGAAGTTTGGAGTGAAAGGGTGGAAGGAGAGTGGCAGTAGTATTACTTGTCACCATTGATAAACAATGTGAAGTCGAACATTATTATTATTATTACCTAGTAGTGAATATTTTTTGTTTGTATTTAGTCCCATATGGAAAATTTTTGAGAAATGAACTTGTATATAACATAAAATTAGAGCAAATTTAGATTGAAGAAGAAAAATCCATAGAGGAATAATGGGCTTGCTTTATTAGCTGATATGGGTAGCCTTAGACTTGAATATGAATTTAAAATTGTTTTAAAAAATGAAATAGTATTAATTATAATAAAATAAAATAAATTATTATGAAAATATAAATAGAAAATTAAAGTTACTACGTCAGGATAAATATGTAAATAAAAAAAAAATGTTAGGATGCCACATCAAATGACATGTGTCAAGTTGTGATTGGTCTGTCTGTCCATCCACATCAGGAGCGAAGTTAGCACCGATAACATTAATGTCAGTTAACAGTTTTAACTCTGTTGCTGATGTGGATGTATAGACCAATTACATATGGCAACTTATTATTTTGTATTTATATTTTCTTTTCAACGTGGCAACTTTTATTATTTTCTATTTACTTTTCCATTATAATATGTTTTATTTTATTATAATTGATATTATTTTATCTTTTAAAAGACACCAAAATTTTAGTAAGCCTAGTGACATTTTGTAGTTAGGCCTATAACCCACTAGCATCAAACTGACTTTGATATTATAATTACAATGATATTCAGTCAAATTGCTTCTTATAAAGAAGACAAGTTAAAAATTTCTAGCAATGTAGGAGTGCTAAACAGTGCCCATATGTGTTGTTATATGACATTAGTACGTCTAATATGTGTTGTCCGATCCATCTTCTTTCTTTAACTTGAGTCTCTAGACCTGAACAAGGTTTTCACCTTGCGTTTCTTCTCCATCTTCTTTCAATGTCTTTCCTTCTTTGATTTCAAACTCTATCCTACCTTCCTAGCTACCATGCTATGTTTTAGGAATATAAAAGTAGAGCAACCCCAACAAGCTAAACCCAAAAACAAACCAAACAAGAGAGAGAGAGATATATACAAAAAACTAGAGAGTGAAAGAGTTAGTTGTGAGAGTACGAGCTAGAGAGAGAAATAGACCGGTGAGTTATCACACAAAAGTAGAGGTATCTCCCATGATTGGGAAGTCAATGGACATGGCTGCCTCCATCCATATCGACATGTCTAATACTGGTGAGTCTATGCTTGAATCTCCCCAAATCCGTTCCATCTCTTCCTTGATATGTTCAAACTTCTCGTTCTCATCTTGTTTGACCTATTTCTAATTAAATTCATTAGGAACAGAGAGATCCATTGCACAAGATTGTTTCTAGTCAAAATCATTGCAAAAAATTCATTCAATAGCTAAATATATATACATATTGGTTTTTCATATATTATAATACAACAGTCCTACTCATGTGTTAATTATTATATATGTTAAAACTGGCAGTTATTTATGGTTGTTTTAATTACTGTTATCATGTTACGGGAGAGGATTTTTCTATTCATTAATTCTAAAAGTTGTTACTTAACCTACTAGAGCTTTTGTCGAAAAAGCAGCACAAGAGCCATTCTTAATTGTAGTTCAATGTTGATGGTGTGACTTGTTACGATGGTGATGGTTGTGTTGGTATGGTCGGAGAGGTCGGGCATCCGTTAAAGGTCATCAATGTTCGCCAACTAGCATTTGAGAGAGAGAGAGAGAGAGAGTGAGTTAAGAGAGAAAATGAGGAGTGGATTGGATGAAGAAGAAGATAGAGTTTAGAGTGAGGATACGAAGAAGAAAATGTTTACCATTGAGCCATCTCTCTTCGACAATTTTGCTGCTACTACCGTTGCTAATGTTGCTATAGCTGTTGCTACATTTTTCGTGGCCTACATGTTAGCTTAGGAACATCTTGTTTTATGCATTAGAACCACCATGGCATATTTGTGATTGTATGAGAGAGAGAGAGGAGGAGGAGGAGAAGAAGAAGAAGAAGAAGAAGAGGAGGAAGTGAAGGAAGAGGAGAGGGAGAGGGTAGATTGTTGTCCCACATTGAAAATTTTGTTGGAGTCCTTATTGATAATGACTAATTGGACATCAAATGTTTAAGAAGGCAGCTATGAGGGAAGTATGGGTTTGTTGTATGTGTGGGCTTGTGAATTGTTGTTAGGCTTGAACATGTGATGGGCTTTTTCCACTTTTTAAAATTCAATTCAGTAAAATAATTAACTTTCTAAAATTTAAATACGTAAAATAAATAGAAAATAATGTGCCATGTTAGAATGGAAATAAGATAGGAAAAAAATAAAATGTGCCACATCAAATAACACGTGTTACATTGTGATTGGTCTGCATGTCACGTTGGGAATGCAATTAACACTATTAACCAAAAGACAAAAAATGGCCTCGAAAAGTTCTCTCAAATACTAAAATTGAACTTTCGAAAGTCTAGGTCCCTAACTAAACTTTCGAGCAAAGTTCTGGTACCAAATTTGACATTAACCTTAATAAAAAAGTGTAACTATATTTAGGGATAATGTCACGAATTATACTTGAATTTTAGTAAAGTAATTAGATACTTAAACTTTAAAATTGATCAATTTAGTTCTAAATTTCATAATTGATTAATTTAGTATCTTAATAACTTTGAAATTAATCAATTTAGTATTTTGAAGTACTTGATAGAAGCATTATTGGTGTTCATGAAAAGTTCTTTTAGGTGTTAAATTGATCAATTTCAAAATTTAGCTAATAAATTGATTAATTTAAGGTTTAGGTACCTAATTGCATATTTTCAAAGTTTATATACCATTCATGATTATATACAGCTCTAACATCTTACGATTCTCAAGATAATATAATATTGAACACATACTTATTTCCGAAATGTGAACTTTTATGCCTTTGATTACGAAACCAGCATGAGTTAAAAGTGTAAATATAAAGTTTAAAAACTGAGAGTACTCATGTTAAATCAAAGTTTTTTCCAGTTATATCGATATAATTTATTCATTTTTTAAATGTCATGTTTTTATATAAAATTTGTAGTCCTCAGATATGTAATTTGAATAAATAGTTACTTGTATACATTAGAACGAAACAAGGAATAAAAGAGAATATAATCCGAGGATCATATAGAGTATGTTGTATAAACTAGTTACCATGAAAAGAAATAACATAGTGATTTGAATTTTGAAATATTATTTCAACTTAAATTTTACTAATATAAGTATACATGTATTTATGTTAAAAGATATGTGTACATGTATTGTTTAATATCATATATTATTGTGTCATATTTTGTATACATACTATTGTTTGTGCTATAATTTCTTATTACAATTTCTCCCATGTTATGTATGAAATGTAATTATTATTTTATTATTTTTTTGTTCATGGAAAGAGGCGAATCAAACATGTACCTCTCACTTGAAAGATTAAAAAAGATGTTACTAGACTATAGGACCATTAACATAAAATATAGTTATTTAAGTATAGGCAAGCAAGTTATATGTTTTATGCATAATATGTGTATATGAAATACTAGTAAAATACTCCAACCAACCAAAATGTTCAATAAGCAATTGTACATTATATAATTCCAACCGATTAAATTCCTCTAATTATATATCAATGATATAGATTTAATATACATTAACACAACTAAAGTTTTTATAAATTTTATGCTGAGTTAATTTCACTAGTGATTTAGCCAAAAAATATTTCACTAATGATAAATAAACCTTTTTGCATTATAATAGAATTATACTTAAAATATCTTATACCACAAAAATGTCCAAACTTTTTAAATTTATGAGAAGCTAACTTGCAAATCTTTTCTCTCTTAATTCTACTCCCTCCCATTTCACATATTTATCTTCTATCTCCTTTTTATTAACTTTCATATCTGTGTGTATGTGCGCGCGTTTTGTGATCACATTCATCTCCTAACCACCCCTTTCTTCAACCCCAAAAATAAATAAATAAACTGCAATGAAGAGAGAGAGAGAGGAAAAAGCTTATAATTTGGTTATTGTAGACAAACATAGAAATGAATCTTGTAAAAATTTTAATTGTCAAAGCTTTCAAGCTTGTAATTTGTTTATTTTAAACAAACCTAGAATTTAGTTTTGTGAAAATTTCGATTTTTAAAGCTTTGAAGCTTGTGATTTGTTTATTTCAGACTAACCTATAGCTGGGTTTTGGTGATTAAATGATGAAAATATTTCAACATTAAATTCATTTCATGTGTATGTTTGTTAGAAACACGAAGACTGAGCATTTGATTGAGTCAGAGAGAGAGAGATGATGATGGTGAAGAAGAAGGAGAAGAAGAAGCAGCAGTAATGGCACAAAGAGGAGAGGATAAACATGCCTTATAAAAGAGAGAAAGTGCTAAAAAAGGAAGAAGATGCCTACTTCAACTTTTCACTAGAGAAATAGCTAAAGTTCTATCATATGTATAATGAGTGCAACTTTTATAAAGTTTAAGTATTTTTATGATAGAATTTTTTTCAGTTATAATTCTATCATAATAAAAAATTCCAGATTATCACCATTGAAACTCAACCCCATTTTATACTAATTAGCTATATGTATCTTTGCATTACAGATGGATGTTGTTATATGCTATTCACATAATTTTAAATCAATATATAACATTTGGCACATAATTTTATTTTATCATATATTGATGAACATAATATGAAGCAAATGAAATGCGTTCGTTTCTGATATAAATATTCACTATAAACACATATCGCGATTCCCACATACTTATATAGGTTTTTGTAGTTCAGATATTAATTTTTTTCTCCCTCGAAAAGAAAATATCTTTTGGGAGCCGACTTTAGATACAATCGCCTATGAGTATAATGTAACATTTTTTTTTTTTAAAAACTTTTAACACTTAATTCATTTTATTCTTAAATTGCTAATGTCAAGAACAAAACATTGGTATATCAGATGAATATCCAATTATGATTAATTCTCCTCTGTGGTTTTTTCTGATTTTGTTGCACAAAATATAGCTTCATCTTTTCTTTACCTTTTCAGAAATAAATGAACAAAAACAATTACAAGATATTACGAACTCATATTGAGTCAAATACCAGTTTGGCAAATCCTCTCTCTGTCACGGTGATAGTTCGTTAAAAAATCAATGTAATTGGGTTGAATTATTATAGCATAGGATACAATTTGATAACACGGTACGATGAAACCCTAGAGGGTTTTAGAGCAGGTTCCGCCATTATTGAAGACCTTAAGATATAACTTATTGGAAAAATTTAACTCGATAAAATAATATAATAAAATAAAATAATATTAATCATAATGCATATATCATTTAAATAAATATCTAATATATAAGATTAAATACTCTATAACTATTTTTCTCTTGATTAATTCCCTTTTTTTATTACCTATTGTTTCTTTCTTCTATTTATTAAATTGAACCCTCTTTCTTATTTTTCTTTTTTATGATATTTATTTCCACATTATCCCAAAAAAAAAAAAAAAATTACACACATCAAGTGTTAAGAATCATCACACAAACATAATATGATGCATTATATATATTATAATATATTTTCAGTATATTTACTGTCGATGCGTAATAATTATATATTATATCCCACATATAAAAAATATATATCTGATGTAATCATCACATCATCTCTCAAAATCATGAAATATATTAATAATGTTATTACTTTTACAATTTTTCATTATAATTACAACCTAATATATTAAAAATTATCTATCATATATTCGATCATCGAGGTGGACCATAGATACGGCAAAAGGAGAAAAAAAAAAAAAAACACAATGACCATCCCCAACTTGCTTACGTTCCTATAATTATCAATAATAAGATGAAATGGTTTATTTTCAATTATTAAGATGAAACGTTTCCCAATTTATAAATTGAAACCAAAACAGACCACAAGCACAAAAAAAGTAAAAACACGAACCATCCACTTCCATTTCCTTGTAACTGTCATCTTAATACAAAAGCATGAAAAACTAAAAACCTACGAAACAACAACAAGAGAAGGAAACAATAACACAACTCAAAACGCATATGGACCAAAAATTCTTTGCTCATTTTGGAAGTTACACCCACCACCACCACCTCCATAACCCACAACACCAGAAGAACCAGAATTCCTTCGCGTCACATCCACCGACCCTTCACAACACAGATCCTCGCACACCAAAAACGTCCGGCTTCTCCACCGCCGCGATTCGCTACAAACACCACCGGACTGGCCTTACGAGCATGTGTAGAAGCAGCAACCTGAATTTGAGAAGGGGACAGCTCAACGCCACCACCCTCACAAGGTAAAGGAACATCCGGTGGGTTATCTGGGAAATTAAGAAAGCTGAAGCACCTTGAGGCAGAAAGCTGCCGCGTCATAGGCTCTGGCCCGCCTCCTCCGCCGTGGCATAGGAACCTAACCAAATCCTATCTCTACGATTCGGCTGTCTTATCTCCGCCACCCACTTGCCCCATTTTCTCATCCTCACACCCTTGTATCGTCTAATATTAACGTTGCCAATGCTAGGTACTAGGTTGCTGTCTCCTGTCTCCTCTTCCCTCCTGGTCTCACCATGTTTTTGAATGAACAAAGATTATGCACTCATGACTCAGCTAGCTAATATATAGGGTTAATAATATGTATACATACAGACCGACATATGATGAGTACTAAGAATTAAGAAACAGAGGATAGTGATAAAGGCATGAGAGATGTTGATATCAGGATCCTACAAGTGGAGAGTCGTGGACGGTGTGATGGAGATTGAGATACGTATGCATGTTGTGGGACGAGATGTACGTGGGGTATGAGATGCTTTTATGCTGTACCCCTTTCCTTTAGGACATGTGGGTGGTGTCAGAAGGTTCCACCACACCCGGAACTTCTTTTTTAGTTCTTACTTACCTCGGAAGGTCAAGGAGGTCTAAACGAGTCAAAATTGGATAATTTCAGTGTCAATTTCAGGCTACGATGTATGCTCGAGGATCGTTACAATCGAGTTCAGACGAGACGGCTCTATGATGGGTTTGAATTTGAGGTGGACGCAAAATTTTAAAGATTAAGATTGGTTCGAGTTTTATCGAATTTTAAATTTTAAGTTTGATTTGATGGGATTAGTTTATACTCGATTTATTAGAAAATATATTTTAGTTTTAATTAAAATAATATTAATACTCAAATTCGGTTAATATTTATACTTAATTAGAACTTCATAGAGCTCAATTAGGTTTGCGAAATTATTAAGCTAAACATAGAAAGATAAAGCTCAACTCAATTAACTATTCTAGTAGTCCAAGTTCAAGCTCAACTTAATCATTTTCGAATCAAACTCAAATAAATATCCAGTCAAATTTAATAGTTTGTTAATCAACTTGATTCATTTGCAATCTTATACTAGAGTGGGTGATTATGTTAATCCCAATAGCATATGTGAAAATTAATTAATTAATAACAGTATAAATCCATTTATTCATTAGAAATCTTGACTAAAATTATTCAAAAGTGTATATGTAAATGTAATCTATTGAGTTGGTACGAATAACTCTCCTCTATAGCTATGTGTTATTTATATCCTTCCCTTCGTGTAAAACAAAACATTAGATAACAAAGATTCTCCTAAATAAATTGATTTTATAAGAATTTACTTGTGATCTCTTGCTACGAATATATTCATATTAAAGAGAAATTTATGATGAATTGTAATTTCATGCTAATATAGCATGAGAAATTGATTAATGCACCAATTACAAAATCATGGAAACATTGACAAATTGTTCGGAATTTTACGTAAGTTTTTGTATTACAAAAATGCAATAGAAAAGCTTATTGGCTTCGTAGAATAACTTGACTAAGAAGGTTTCATTGGGTACAATTTCCAATATGGTTGATTTTAATTCCAAAACTTAGGAACGAACACGTAGAGGATAGAGGATAATCACACTCGTGGCCTATCTACCTTCTATCCTTTCATCTCCGGTTTATGATAAAGTAGTTACATATAATATATGGGTATACATCGAAAGATCATAGTTTTTGAAAATAAGTTCATTTAAGGTCATAACATTTAGAGACATGGGTCAATTGAGGTTACAATGTTTAGAGATGTGGGTCAATTGAGGTTATTATTAATATATGTCTATAGGAGAATTATTTAAAACTAAAACTTAGAAAATTTGACACGTTACGATACATATCAATAGTGATCTTAATTGACTCACTTATCTAATCGTTATGACCTTTTTTTAATCACTCAAAACATCGAGACATAAAATGAACTTATTCTCTAAAAGATATGACATCTTTTTAACCACTCGAGATATTGTGATCTTTTAGTATAATTTATCCATAATATATGTTTTATAAAAGTAAAGGTAATTTGGATGACTACTTGCTAAAATTTTTCGAAGTTGCATGAATAACCTACTCTTTAAAAATTCAACACTTAAACCCCAAGAGCTAGACTTATTATTTAGCAATAATTGCAAGGATGCCCCTTACTTTTAAAAATTTTAATTACTTAAACCCCCTAAAAAGTGTGATCCAAGGTGTTTAGGTGCTGGCTTTTCAAAAAGTAAAGGATCTACATAATTTAGAATGATTTTAGGAGGTATCCGTGCAATTTATTTTAAAATAGAAATAGTATTGCATAATTTTATTTGAAAAATAACAAAATCATGTCAAAATTACTATTCAATCTTGAGTATTCTAAATTACATAGGAAAATTTGAGGTGGTTAAATATCATTCTTAATGCATTTTGTTGGTCAAATTTTACATATCAAGTTTGAAGGTACTAAATTATAGTAAACAATGGTCTTACTTGTCAAATTCTTTACCTTAATCTTAAAGAAGTGTTGAGATAAACACTCATTGATTGAGAAATAGAAGTGTAAACAATGTGAGAGGTTAAAAACAGTCAAACATTTATGTATAATTTATAAGTTAAGAAAAAAAAAGAAAAAAAATCCAAAGTTCATAGTTGTTTTAGGGTTTGTTTAGATGATCTGTTTTTCATCTTTATTTGTATCTGTATCGAAATGATATATATAAATATATTTGATTTGTATTTATATTTTATCTATATTTGATTTATATGATCTTTTCATGAGAACTATCAATTTTTTTTATCTATATCTATTTCTTATTAAATAATTTGTTAGAAAAAATATTTAAAAAAATATCTATATCTGACTAAAAAAGCTAAACAAACAAGCCCTTAATACATATAAGAGGTCTACGGTGTACTATCTATTAGGAGTTGATTCGAAAATTAGGGAAAAAAAATAAAGAAGAAGAAAGAAGAGGAAGAAACTACTCAATCATATAGATTTTGATAGATTCCAATATTTCATGTGTTTTGATGAAATGGATTCAGTTTAATCCGACATGAGGAAAATCATATTAAAGTGAGTTCTAATATGGTATTCTTTATTTTATGCTTATGATGGACTTGCTGCAATTTTTCCAATCATCAAACTGATCAATGAATAGCTAAAGTAAATCATGCAAAACATGGACCCCGTTAATTTTCCTTCGTTTAGGATCATCCATATCTAATTATTGGATTAAATTTGTCTAACTCATGCAAAGACAAATACCAGGTGGACAACTTGTCAGTTATATATTCATATTGATGGATAATGTTTATCTGCATTTAGTATTCAGTCCTTTTGGGGATTGACACATGGCTACCTCGGTCATAATTATTGCCCAGATGGAAACAAAACAATGCATTAGATGGTTTTGGCTGAGAGTTGAAAGAAAAGAGGATATTAACAGCACGGCTGTTGTTGGAATTGATATTCCATTTTACGGTGCCTTTTCTTTTTTATTTCTTTTTTCTATTTAAGAAATTAATTATTATAATAAGATTTACATAAAATTAATTATCATAATATTATTGTAAAATCTAATATAAAAAGCATATAGCTTGCACTTTCTAACATAAATTACATATGAAAGATGAGATTCAAGCTTGCTTAATATAACCTACAATATAATGCTGACGTCTCCCATCGTTGCTTGAATGTACAATAGTCACATAATTAACATGGTAATTACATATCTTAGATACAATGTTTCGTAGAAGTTCGAGTCAGTGGCATGTTTTACATGGCGAATTTCGCATATTGTTATAAATCGCATTAAAGTGGTAACTAAATTTATAGGGCATATATTGTGGTCTTTTTAAAAATGCTGCAAACAGATGTTATACCTTCCATTTTACTCTTATTTTTTTATTAAATGACTCTTTTCATATTTGTTTGTATCTTTATCCAACCAAAGAAGCTTCTGTGGTTCCAGTGACTAGACCATTCCATCAATAATCTAACCGTTAAAATAAATATAGTAAATGAAATATGAACTATTTTAGTGATTCGATCACGGTTGGGTATGGTGTGAGCCGTTGGATGATGACGGAACCGATCCCATCAAAATTAATGACGGGATAGTAGAATTTTCCTCCAACTGAAAAATAATCCTAACCATGTAAAAGAAAAAATTAAAATTTCTACTAATAGCCATTAATAACATTTATAGCAATTTGGTTAGTGAAATTATTACTTTTATTAATTATCCAGAGTTGTTCCTTTAAATCATTTTACCAACCAAACCAAGCAATAAAAGTTTTGCTTATTATTAATGGCCATTCACACTAAATTCTAACCTATTTTATTACATGCCATTTCGATTATAGTCGGATCCCGCTCGTCGAGTCTGAGACCTCGTAATGGACTCAACATGGACTCCCTAACCACAATAAGTCTGAACCACCACATCGGGGTAGGTCTAATGCAAGACTCACCGTGGCTAATTCAAGTAAGGTCCCGATTGAGATCCAACCCAAAAAGATGTCTAATCTAACCATCTCTATTCTTAGCCCAGCATATCAATCTCTCAGCCATTCCAAATTTACAAAACTAATATTGGTCCCACTAAGCAATTTCGAAGGAGGATAGAATTAATCCCTATTAATATTTAAACTTTCTTCAATTGCCTCTTCTTGATTACAATAATTAGAAATATGGCAGAAGTACTAAGTATCTGTGTGTAATTAGGAAATTAAAATGCAATGAAAATAAAAAGATAAGCAATAAAAAAATCCAACATTTATAGTGGTTTCACCTTGATTTACTCTTCTAACTTTATTATTAGAATGTAATTACCGATAATGAAGATTATATTTAAAATTAATTGAAATTATAAAGTACAACATCCAAAATACTTTCATTTTATTGCGGTCTCACTGCTTCTACTCCTAGTAAAGCTCATAGAACCATAATCACAGAATATTTAATAATTAAGAAAAATGACGAGTAATAGATAAAATCCTTTAATTTAGGCTCAAGAAGAAAAACTAGAAATTGGACAATATTTGCTTGGAGTTTAAATAAGATTATGATTGCGTCGATCTTCCATGAGCTAGCTTCCTTTTCTTTGTCAAGCATTTTGCTAAGATGATCTCTTATATTTAGATCTACATTTTTTTCAACGGTTTGAATGCTATTGCCTTAAAAAAAAAACATGAATAAAATATGAGCGTTCCAAGTGGCAAATATTTGAGAAAAACATTATGAAAACTTGAATCTTTCATGATCTGCATTATGAATCTCTGTCAAATCCAAGCTTTCTCGCAGACTAGCATTTAATTTTTCAATATGGACATCCGGTCCAGAGTTATGAGGTGATCGAAGCAAGATCTTAGCTCAAATATTAAACAGATTTGATCTTGACAACCAACCAACTTTATTTGAATTATTTGCATAACGAATTAATAAAGGTATCCTCAATAAAGCTACTTTAGCAGCCCAACAAATTGAAAATTCGAATATCCAAAGTTAAATACTGACACGTGATCCTTATTTAATTTACATAAACCTCATGTGAAATGCACTTCTTATGCTAATATATTCTCGATATCATTGTGATTCTTATGGAGATAGCATGGCCGCCCTAATTGTCCTCAAAACCATGATATGTATCTTTTGAAAAGAGCAGTATTCAAAAATAATATTTCACATCTTATCCAGGTATTTAGTCAACCTTTATGAAATTCAAAAAACCATTTCTCCAAATTAAAATTGATTTGAATCTAACCTATATAATGCAACAAAGTTAAATATTTTTTAATGTATTTGATTGGTGGAGTTAGGGCTTTGAAAATTAATGAAAAACTTATTTTAATAAGTTTTAATTGATATTGGGGTTAAGGAAAAAAAAATTCTTCAAAAATAAGTATAAAAATGTTGTCAGATAAAAAATAATTCAAACAAATAGACGACTTGAATTCATTTTTTGAACAAGTTTAGGTTGTATTGAAACCATCTCTTTAACACACGAGTTAACACATGAACTCCTAAAGAGACAAATAATGCATGAACCCTCTCTTCATAAGACATGATCTTTATAATTCAAACTTGTATTTTGAAAAGACGAATTTAACTATCTATTTTTTAGATTATTTTTTATTTAATAGATTTTTTGTAATTTTTTAATTAAAATATTATTGACATGTGAATTGAATCAAATCCAAAATCATTAAAAAAAAAAAAGTAGGTCAACACTGATTTCTTGATACAAAATACCTATGAGAACTAAATTTTATTATTAGGATAGTCAAACATCTGGGAGAGGAATCAATTATTAACTAATAATTACAAATAAGTCTCATTAATTGTATTTATGGCTCAAGAAAGCAAAAAGATTAATATTAAATTTCTTAATACAAAAATTTATGAGAGAATCTAATGATAATTGTAGTGTTGATCAAAAAGGGAAACTAATGTGGTAATCGGATTAGTTACGACTTGAGAGGTAAGCATATGCTTGTGAACTTACGTTATTATCGAAATGATGGCACTATCACTGTCCCACGTTTAATTCTTCGATTTACTACAGACTTTTGCTATTAGTTTGGTTTGCCTTTGGTTAATCAATTGCTTCAAATTCCATTTCGATTGGCTATATAAAAATAGAATTGATACAACCTGGTACTTAGTTTGTTGTCCTTGTAGATACACCCTTGTACCAGTTTCTGTAACTTCGCATGATCTTCTCCACTAGCTGGATGTTTTCTAGAACTATTTTGATAATAATCATACATCATTCTCAATTAAAGTTATGACCGTTGGATGTTCGCATTGTTGCCTCTTATAACTCTATCAGAATGTGACTTTATCATAGTTCATTGCAAATTCACCATTTTGAGTCATTAAATCTGATTTAAGAAATTATTAGCATAGAGATAGCGAAGCTATTAATCAAAACTTCAATTAGATAGTGACTGCAACATGCAATAAATCTAGCTAGCTAATTTCAAATGGAGTAAAGTTTTGTCACTAGACGTGATGACTCTTTGCCTAAAAATTATGTGACATCGTAGAACTTAAGGCTTGTCATGTAGGGAACAGATTTTAGTATGGTTTCAAGATTTTATACACCCATCTTGTATGAGAAGATTAAAAAAATATAGAGTCATAATCTATCTAATGAGACCAATTACCTTCTTTGAAAGTAATAGAACCTAAGTGTGTTATACAAAGATCTAATAGGTTACAAGACAAGTTGATGCAAATTCTCAACCCTAAATTTGTACTCATGAACATGTTTCCTTCCTTAATAGTATTGTCAGATCTAGATATGTAGATGCAAATTCTCAACCCTAAGTTTGTACTCATTAACATGTTTCCTTCCTTAATAGTATTGCCAGAACTAGATATGTAGATGCAAACTCTCAACCCTAATTCGTACTCATGAACATGTTTCCTATTTTGATACCATGGTCAAAATCCATCCCGTTCAAAGAATTTTAATTTATAGTTTAAGAATTTCTATGGTTATATTAAAATATAAATACCAATTAATATATTAAATATTTGGTATGATAATAGTTAAATATGATTTTGACTTGTTAAATAATTAATGAGATCAATCTATTAAAAAATTGCCGTAGGATCATAGAAATTTCCTATAGTTATGCTATGTCGTAAATTTTTTTTAATTAAAAAAAAAACACACACACAGAACCATAAAATTTATATATATATATGTATGTATGTATGTATGTATAAAATTCTCTTCAATGCTAATTTCAAGTCCTCGTGTAATATAAAAAAAAAATTCAAAAATCACTCTTTTAAATTTTGCTCATTCAATTTTTTAAGTTTTATTTATTTATTTATTTAAATGTATCACTTTTTAATGGTTTCTTTCATGTTTAACTATCTTTGTTTTATTAATAAAGAATTTAAATGAAAATATAACAAATAGTGAAAAATTCTTATGCCACGTTTGATACAGAACAATGATTTGCTCCTTCTCTCGTTATAAGAGTTTGACGAACATTAAAAAAAAATAATAATAATAATAATGGTGCCCATTCAGAGGCTTGGTAAGCGACCGGACTTAACACCTTATTTGGGCTCAATGATTAGGCTTTGTACAAACTAGACCCCTTCCAGTACATAGGTCGAGGCTGTACATGGAAAATAAAGCGCATTGGGCCTGCCTGCATATATTAAAAAAAAGGATAAATACCATATTTATATCTAAACTTTCATCAAAATCAATTAGGTAACTAAACTTTTAATATATTCAATTTCATATCTTAGATAAATTTTTTGTATCATAAATACTACCTCATTTTTTTATTATCTCTTAAAAAAAAAAAAAAACACATGTCGGATGATGATTAGGTGAAATAGTATTTAGAACATGAAAAGTTTATTTTCGATGTGAAATTAAACAAATTAAAAGTTTAGATACTAATTGATTTTTTGATCAAAGTTCAGGTAGTAAATAAAGCATTAACCTTAAAAAAAAAATTAATAAAAGACCACTACTGCACGCTCAGTCCTAGATTAAATACAGGCTTCTTCTATAATAGTAGCCAGATATATTGCTTATTTTGTTTCTAATTTCTGCACGTGCTGCTGGTTAATGGAGATATATATATATATATATAAATAGATATTATATATTTATATATATTACTGAACTTTCTGTTTCCAATAGGATATATTCTTATTAGTTACATCCAAATGTTCAGATTAAAAATTAATATATAATTGTAAAAATTTATTTCATTAAATCAAGGGTATATAATTGGTATGAACTGACATAAATCAGAAAATTCATAACCATAAACATTTATTTAAGGTTTGTTTAAGGATACAAATAGGCAAGTTATTTTTTTTATTTACTATAGAAAATATTTTTTCCCCCCTTTTTCTTTTCCTTTTCTCTTTTGCGCCCAAAATGAAAGGGATTCAATATGCTTAGTATAAACTTCAATTATATGACATAACAAGTAACAAAGGTTGGATATACAATCAGCTTCTTCAATTTTTCTCTCCATACTATTCATGGAATAAGACAATCTTATTGACAAATCAAGACATTTCTGCTCCGGTTTATTATAATTATTTTTTTTTTTTAAATCAAGTAATTGCACTGCTACAGCGTATACGCCTGAGGAGTAGAACATTATTGGCTATGGACACAGCTCTACGACTCTATTAACGAAAGACACAAGAATAGTGACATAGAAATCCTCAAACTAAGATTAATGGAAATGTACCTTCCAATTGTTTCATCTTGATTTTTCTTAGTTTACTTCGTTGGTTAATAGAAGGGGAATACAACTAATTATCCATAAATTTGAATTTTCTTAGTTTACTTGGTTAGAGTAATAAAAAGGGAATACAACAAATACGTCTAAAATTGATTGAGAATATTTAACACTTTATATCCCCTCTATAGTGGGAATAAAATAATAAATGAACTATTTTACCTTCACTTTATTAATGCTATTATAACTAAAATTAACAAATAGGGGCATGGTATTATTTTTACTCTTTCCTCAATTTAGTACTGGATTGAAATAAATTAAAACATATATTCTAAGTTAATAAGTTTTTTTTTTTTTTAAATAATGCTAGAATATGGTAATACCCTTTTTAAGACATAACTTTTTTAATATCTATCTATTTTCTATTTCTAATTTTAGAAATTTTGATCCTGTCACCCATTGTTTCTTTAGTTAAAAATATGGGTTAGTATCACAAATGATGCATAAACTTTGATAAAATATACAATTAGATAGCTAAAGTTTGAAATTGATTAATTTAGTATCTAAATTTTGAAATTGACAAATTTAGTACCTAAAAGAACTTCTCACGCATAATAATAGTACTTTTATCAAGTTCTATCAGGTACTAAATTGATCAACTTCTAAGTTTTTTTGTACCAAATTGATCAATTTTAAAGTTCCAGGAGCTAAATTGTTCATTTTCAAAGTTTAGATATTTAATTACATGTTTTTCCAAAGTTTATGTATCATTTGTAATATTATCCAATTAAATATTGGTGCCAAGTAAGGGCGCAAATGAATCAAATCGATTCATAAACTACTCAAGCTTGACTCGATGTTTACTTAAGTTCGATTCGAGAATAGTCGAGTTGGTCTCGAACTCGAGTCAAGTATAAATATTAATTAAATTCAACTAAGTCTGGATATTAATTGTATTTAAATTAGAATTAAATATATATTTTTTTTATAAATCAAGACTAAACAAGTTGAGTTTAAGCTTACATAATGTTTTTTCAAGGAGTAGGCAAACTCGAGTTTAAACTCTGAAGCTCGATGAGCTCAAGTCAAGCATAAACTTTAAAATTTCAAACTTGGTTCGAGCTCTCGACTCAACTCATTTAGGGTCTTAATGCTGATGTTTGTTATGATATCAAGCATGTTGTCTCCCGTGCTTTATCTATGATAACCGTGTGAATAGTAGATTTTTGAAATTATCGATCTTTTTCATACGTAATATTAAAGTATATATCCTTAAACGATAGATTATAGTAACAATTTAAAAATAATTTTTATAAGGCTAGAATATTATTGATTCAGTGAGATATATATTATTTTCGGTGCAGACATTGTAGTTCTATCGTATTATTTCGTGTAGTCACATATCTATACATACAAACATACGGAGATTTATATAGGTAAATCATATAATATATGTTTATGTATATATCTGTGTGTGTGTGTGTGTGTATTTTTATATACTTGCGTGTAGTGCCCCTAAGTAATGCTTAATTTGCAAAAGTAACTCTAATGAACATGAAATTTTGTAAATCAAAGGGTAAGATCAGATTTTTAGTTTATTTAAATTTTTTTTTGTTTGTATATTATGTGTATCTATTTAATATATAATTAATATCGATTCATAATCTAGCATTTGAAAAACTATTATATATGTTTTTTTGTTTTCTTATATTTTATAATTATAATTATGATGGTGGTTAAGACATGAGAATTGGGAAATAAGTATTTACATTCTTTTAAGACAATGATTCTAACAAATACATTATATGTATTTAAGAAAGAATTCTCAATGGGTATTTTTATAAAAGTGAATAAAGTAAAAGGTAGATAAATCTAACTTTACGGGGACTTTATAGGTATATAATGTTATACTTAATAAGGCTATTGTTGGTGTATATTTTTTGTTTGGTAACACCTAATGGGTCCTCTTGCAATATGGGTGAGTTTGAGCCAGCATAAATAGCAAATGTGAACTTAATGGCATTAAGTTATCCCTAGTCCGATTGTATGCGCTCCCACGCCCAAATTAACAAAAAGTTTCAGAAAGTAAAGAATATAACATCAATCATTTAAGTGAGAGTAAAAGAAAATGGAATCATTTTATTTTAATACCTATACCAAAAAGAATGGTTGATAGCTTACCTTGGAAGCTAAGAAGATAAAGTACGTGAGAAGATGTTGTCTTTGAGATCCTTGTGAAGACTTTTGTCAAAGTTCTTCCCGGGGATGTCCGAAGGTTTCCAATGAAGGTGCCCCTCAATCTTAAAGATCTAAAGGATTTATAAGGGATAGCTTTCTAGCATGGGAAGGACAGATGTTCACCTATCCCTCTCCTTAGGCTAAGCATGGCCGCCAGTAGCTAAAGGTGAGAAGAGTATACGTCCTTAGGCAGGGACTCAATCCTCCTTCAAAGAGAGGTTCTAAATGGGTTGCGCTGAGTTTTGAAGGCATGATAGTTATATATGTACTTAAACTTTCTTTTCTTTTTTTTAATATTTTGTTACTGCAAACATTTCGTTAACATAAAAAAAAAAAAAAAATGAAATAGATGGATGGGTTAGTTCTTCAAATCTTGAATAATTTACAAGTTTGAGTTATATTTTGTATAATTACCATTTGGCGTTCGTTATGTAGTGCGCATTTATTGTTAATATATTAATTGACCCTAATTTAGATAAAATCAATGGCTTTGATCACATTAGGAAAATTATCGTTTTACCTTTGAGTAACACTCAAATTTTGGAACACGTGGAAAATGGACCTAGATTTTTAATGAAATAAAATCCTCTAGTCTAAGAAAAATTCACCTTATTAATCATGGAATTCCTCTTGATTCTACAAAGCTGAGTTTTTTTTTTTTTTTTAATAATATCGGGATGTAATTGAACTAAATTGGTTAACAAACTAATTGAATTCAACTTAACTTTTACTCAAATTTATTTTACAAATAGTTTATTTGAGTTTGAATTTGACCTAAAACTACTTGATTAGTTTATCAAGTCAAGCTCTAACTTTATAATATTTATCTCTTTTAACCCTCAAATCTTATCAAGCTTGAATCAAATAAAAAGTGTATCAATTTTGAATCATGTTTAGATATTACTATTATTTTAATAAGAATTGAAATTATTATTAATAAGTTGAGTTTAAACAAATTTCATTGAGTTGAGTTTAAAGTTTGATAAAAACTATAACCATTTTATCATAAAAATCAGTATATAAATCTAGTCATCTAGAGAATATGGAAAGAAGCCCTGTCAAATAGAGATTTTTTCTTTCGATCCTATTTTGATTCTTCATACGATATAGAATGACCGCTACTACAAATAGTACCACACCCTTGATCATGAAATATCGATTGCTTCTTGAACCTATGAATTGCATGAAAGTAGGATACTACTATTTTTATGAAAGTATAATTATATCCTTATTAGTCCATTTAGTAAGCAAATTACATTAGCTTCACCAAATTTACCTAGGAAAATTTCTAAAACGATATTTAATATATAAACACATTATGGAAATTGTCATAATTTGACCAGTATCTTAATTATACTAAATATTTTTATTCTTCTTTAAATCTTGCATTAATTACATAAATAACCCAAAAATCTATCCAAGGTTAGTTTAGGGATATAAATGGGAAGTTATTTATATATTTACCATAGAGAAATTTTGCCCCTCTAAAATGAAAGAAATTCAATATGCTTAGTCAACTACTGACGCAGAACCACATGACTAAAGAGGTCAAACACACTTGATAATAAATATAAATTTAACACGTATTATTTTTCTTATTTAAATTTATTATAATAATCAAGTTTCTTCCGAATGAGAGAGGACGAGGCCCCTTTTAGCCCCCTCTAGGTCCATCTTTGTGCTTAATATAATCTTTAATAATAAGAAATAACAAGCAATAAAGGCTGATAATGGAACGAAGATAAGAGAATTAGCCAAGCAATTATTTGTTTCGTCTCTTTCTCAATATTATTCATAGAATAAGATAACTAATTTTATTGACAAATCAAGACATATCTGCTTCATTTTATTAAATAAAGTAATAATCATCCATTGTACTACGGTTTATAGGCTTGAGAAGTAGGACATTATTGGCAATGGATCGGACACTGCTCCAGGACTCCATTGACGAAAGACGAACGATGGTGACATATAGAAATTCTCGAACTAAGACTATAATTAAAATATCTCCCTCAATTATTTTATTTTAATTCGTCGTAATTTATATTTTTAAAATATTATCTCGTGCTATCAATTATTGAAATTATAAGAGATGGAATAACGTCATAAATAGTAAATAAAATTGGACATCCTAACCATTATTCTGTAAATTAAGTTAAATAAGAAGGGAAAAAAAAAGTTAGATAGAATCAAGATTAATATTCAAATTCCTTCTAAAACAACCCATTGAGTGAGGTATGAATAAACAAAACGGCAACTTTGAATCCTTTGACCATCATATCTATTGTTGGGGACATTTGCTTTGACGATTCTATACTTTGATGATACCCTTTGAAATTGTATTACATAATATATATATATATATGAGAAAAAAAATAAATTTATTTCATTTTATTAGGAACGCAGTATTCGTCCTATTTGTTAGATCATTTCATCAAGACATGCGCACAAAATCGGTTTGTCCCAATGTCTTGTAATAAACTAATCAAGTAGATGAAAGAACTAGACTCAACTTTGAGAAGATGCGACAAATAGGTGCACGTGCCAATTCTGGGGAGGCTTTTTTGGACCACAGACCTAGCATGTCTAGCAAAAGTTATACATATACGTATATATAACAATATAATACTAATAATAATAATAATAATAATAATAATAATAATAATAATTGTTATACATATACGTATATATAACAAAATAATAATAATAATAATAATAATAACAACAAAAGAAAAAGTAAAACTTGGTTTGATGGTTATTAAACTCACCATATACCTATAGACCCATCAATTAATGGGCTATTGTTAGCATCTTGATTTCTAAAATTTTGGATTCAGATATTCATTTTGATATGATCTAAATAGAGTTGATATATTTTTCTCAAATCTCTGTATTAATTATATTTTAATATATAACAATATCTATAAATCATATATATGATAGTTGATTAATAAATTATCAACTATATTTTTTCATGTATCAAGATATGATTGAAAGTTATTACCTATATATATATATATATTTTTTTTTTCAAATTGTCGTGGTTTCTTAATAATCAAAATGTGGGTAGAAGTCTATACCTAAAACCATGACTACCAAGAATGAAGCCCAATTTCTTAGCAAAACAAATAATTCATTGTCTCTCTTTGACCAAAGTACAAATTGATCGGACAACTTACTATAGGACCTGATGAAATGAAAAAATGCAACTGTGGTTGCCAAGATTTTTCAGAGCTAAGATATCCGCTTCCCTACGTTCAGTTTCAGAGTAGCAAAACGCGTTAAGGACGATGTATACAAAATTGAATTGCTTACCGGATATAATAGTAAAAGATTTATTATTTCTTTTTTATCTTATTCTATTCTAACAAACTAAACGTAGAATTAATTAGCTAATCTTTCGCCACATGTGTTGGACGATCTAAAGCAATTTGCAGATATAAGGGAAAATCTTCATCGAGCCCGTGAATGTGATTATGGAGTTTGTAATCTTGTTACACGAATGAGAGAGAGCTCGTGGTTCAATTATTTTGGTTTCTAGGATCCTACAAGACTTGTGCTGATGAAGAGTGGGAATGCTTAGAGAATGTTTACTCTATATTAGAAGATAATTAACTTAGCACGTCAGGCTTCTTCACGTGGAACGTCATTTATATATACAATATGACCAATTTCATTACATTGTTATTAGATGGTTCATATTTATTATAATTGTGATATAAACGTTTAATATTTTTTTTACACTAAACTTTTGTAATCAACTTAATAACAGTGTTACGAGACAAAGCAGTAAAAGTTCCCATATTTACATATATCATACATTATTTTATATATATCTACATGAGTCGTTTGTACATGACATGCATCATATAGTATTGCACAATCCATTAATGTTTAGGTGAACATGAGGTTTATGTGTATGACTAGGTAGACATCATCATGGTTCTAGAACTGAACTGAATCGGAACCATTGGTTTCGGATTTTGAAATTGAGGAACTGGAACCGAAACCATCTCCCACAGTCCGTTCCGTTCTATGAAACCACCGGTTTTCGATTCCGGTTTTGAAACTGTGAAATCGTCTTTTAAAAAAAAATAAAAATAAAAAAATTTAAATTTTAATAAAATAAATTTTAAAGTCAAAATAATTATTGAATATAAAAGTATTAAATTTTTTAACCAAAATTTTAAAAAATTTATTTAGAATGCATATTTATATGTATACAAACACATTCAATATCAATTATAATTAGTATTATGATATTGTAAAATACTCTAGATAAAAAGAAAATTACAATATAAAAAATAGTCTCACATTATTAAGAAAATGAATTTTGCTTTTAGGAGAAATTTATTTAAACTAATTATATATGATTTTAATTAATATTTATTTGTGTTGTTGATAATGACATATTAAATATTGTGAATAAGTAATAAATTTTACTATTTATATGAAATAATTTAAATATTAATAATTATATATTTAATATTATTTTTTATTTTTTTTTCAATGGAACTAGGTGAAACTAGCGGTTCCACCGATTCTAAGCCAAAGAACCGTGGAGGAACTATGAAATTGATGTTCCGTAGCCGATTCTTAAACCAGCTAACCGATCCGGTTCCAGTTTCCAGTTCGAAACCGAATCATGCCTATGTCTATAGCTAGGTATCAATTGATTCTCTCTCTAATAACTTCATAACTTAGTGATATTAACACTAGTTTTCAATTGGAATGGAATATGTTCGAATCCTTATTCCTATTATAATCATTCAAAAAAGGGGTAAATTATAAAAAACCTATACATGTTTTTGCTCATTTACAAATAAGTGGCCTGTTTTTTTTTTTTTTTTTTTTGACAAACAAGTGACATGAGTTTTATTAATATGTGATAATTATTGGTTAATGACACTAAAAGATTCATGCAAGTAGTTCATTAGTCTAACATAATTAACTTAAGTTAAAAATTATATTTAATAAATTTAAATAACAAAATTGTTAAAAATTCTAGAAAAAAAAAGTGAATTAAATAAAAATTTTAAAATTCTAACCGGCTCTAGATACTAACAAGCCAGCCGCACATCTCCAACGTCACTCACACCATAAACTTCACACAAGTACCACCACCAACAGTCGTACACACATATCTATGCACTCCTTGCCAAGGTCTGAAGTCGGGCTTGGTCAAAGCAACCATGGATTATTCTGTCATCTAAACTGAATTGGTAGGGTCCCTTTTGAGCAGTGGGCAAATGGCAGAAAAGATGAGAAGCTTTCACAGCTTCGTCTACCTTGCATATAAAATTTTATTGGTGTCTAAAATATTTTTTATATGTCTAAAATATATTAATTTAGTGGTATATATATATAAATTTAGGTACATATCTATACATATAAACATACGGAGAGTGTAGTGCCCTAACTAATGCTTGATTGCAAAAGTAACGCTAATGAACAAGAAATTGTAAATCAAAGGGTAAGATCAAATTTTTTGTTTATTTAAATTTTATTCAATTTTTTTTTTTTTTTTTGCTTATATATTATGTGTATCTATTTAATACATAGTTAACATCTATTCATAAGCATATGGAAAACAATTATATATGTTTATTGTTTTCATATGTTTTATAATTATAATCATGATGGTGACTATGACATGAGAATTGGAAATAAAGTATTCGCATTCTTTTAAGGGAATGATTCTAATAAATACACCATATGTATTAAAAAGGGAATTCTCAATGGGTATTTTTATAAAAAGTGAATAAAGTAAAAGATAGATAAATGTAACTTTATGAGGATTTTATTAGCATATAATTTTGTACTTAATAAGGTTATTGTTTGGTGTATATATATTTCTTGTTTGGTAACACCAAATGGGTCCTCTTGCAATATGGTTGTATGCACTCCCACGCCCAAATTAATAAAAAGTTTCAGTAAGTAGAGAGTATAACATCAGTCATTTAAGTCAAGAGTAAAAGAAAATGGAATCATTTTATTTACCAAAAAGAATGGTTGATAGCTTACCTTGGAGGCTAAGAAGATAAGGTACGTGAAAAGATGTTGTCCGTGGGTTCCTTGTGAAGACTGTTGTCAAAGTTCTCCCCGGGGACGTCTGAAGGTTTCAATGAAAGGCCCCCTAAGGATTTATAAGGGATAGCTTTCTTTTATGGGAAGGACAGATGTTCACCTATCACTCTCCCGAGACTAAGCATGGCTGACTCTTGCTAAAGGTAAGAAGAGGATACGTCCTTAGGCAGGGACCCAAATCTTCCTTCAAAGAGAGGTTCTAAATGGGTTGCTCTGAGGTTTGAAGGCATGATAGTTATATATGTACTTAAATTTTCATTTTTTTATTATTTTATTACTGCAAACCATCCATTAACATTAAAAAAAAAATTGAAATAAACGGATGGGTTAGTTCCGCAAATCTTGAATAATTTGTAACTTTCAGTTATATTTTGTAGAATTACCATTTAGCGTTCGTTATGTAATGCTCATTTCATGTTAAATATTAATGGACCATAATTTAGATAAAATCAATGACTTTGATCACATTAGTGAAATTGTTGTTTTACCTTCGAGCAACCCTCAAATTTTGGAACACATGAGAAATGGACTTAGATTTTTAGTGAAATAAAATTCTCTAGTCTAAGAAAAATTCACCTTATTAATCATGGAATTCCTCTTGATTCTACAAAGCTGATTTTTTTTTTTTAAATAATGTTGGGATGTAATTGAACTAAATTGGTTAACAAACTAATTGAATTCGACTCAACTTTTACTCAAATTTCTTTTAAGAATAGTTTATTTGAGTTTGAATTTGATCTAAAGCTACTTGATTAGTTTATCAAGTCAAGTTCAAACTTTATAATATTTATCTCTTCTAACCCATAAATCCTCAAGCTCAAATCAAATAAAAAATGTATCAACTTTGAATCAAGGTTCGATATTAATATTATTTTAATAAGAATTAAAATTATTTTATTTAATAAGTTGAGTTTAAACAAATTTTATTGAGTTGAGTTTAAGTGTGATAAAAACTAGAAACATTTTATCATAAAAACCAGTATATAAATCTAGTCATCTAGAGAATATGGAAATTCAACTCACCTAACTATTTTTACAAAATATAATTATATCCTTCTTAGTCCATTTACTAAGCAAATTACAATAGACTTCACCAAATTTACCAAGGAAAATTTCTACAATGATATTTCATGTATAAATCCATTGTGGAAATTTTCATAATTTGACCAGTATCTTAATATATAAAATGTTTTTATCCTTCCCTAAATTTTGCATTAATTACATTAATAACCCAAACATCTATCCAAGGTTAGTTTAGGGATATAAATGAGAGTTATTTATATATTTACCATAGAGAATTTTTTCTCCCAAAATAAGGAGATTTAATATGCTTAGTTAAGGATGGACGCGGAATCATATGATTAGAGGGTCAAACATACTTTATAATAAATATAAATGTAATACATATTTTTTTTTAGTTAAATTTATTATAATAATCAAGTTTCTTCTGAACAAAAAGGGGGCCGAGTTTGGGGGAAAAAAAAAGAGGCAACAAGCAATAAAGGTAGAGAATGGAATGAAGACCGAGAATTAGACAAGCAATTATCTTCTTCATCTCTTTCTCAATATTATTCATAGAATAAGATGATTAATTTTATTGACAATTCAAGACATGTCGGCTTCATTTTATTAAATAAAGTAATAATCATCCATTGTACTACAGTTTATTTGCTTGAGAAGTTGGTTATTATTGGCAATGGGCACTGCTCCAGGACTTTGTTGACGAAACACAAACGATAGTGATATTAGAAATTCTCGAACTAAGATCATTAATTAAGTCTGTTTGGATGGTCTATTTTTTATCTGTATCTGTATCTTTTTTAAAATAATATGTATGTATATGTTCAATTTGTATATATATTTTATCTATATTTGATCTATTTGATTTTTTTTATGAAAACTGCCAACTTTTTTTTATCTATATCTATTTTTTAATAAATAATTTATTAGAAAAAGTTTTAAAAAAGTATCTGTATCTGTCGAGAAAAATCAAACAAACAGATCCTAAAATGTATCTCCCTATTATTTATTTTGATTTGTTTTAACTTATATTTTTAAAATCAACACGTGCTATCAATTATTGAGATTATAAGAGATAGAATAACGGCATAAATAGTTAAAAAATTTAGACATCCTAACCATTATTCTGTAAATTAAGTAAAATAAGAGAAAAAAAAAAGTTAGAGAGAATCAAGATTATTATTCAATTTCCTTCTAAAATAACCCATGAATGAGATGTGAAATAAACAAAACGGGAACTTTGAATCCTTTGACCATCATATCTGTTGTCGGGAACATTTGCTTTGACGATTCTATACTTTGATGATACACTTTGAAATTGTATTACATAAAATATATATATATATGAGAAAAAATTAAATTTATTTCATTTTATTAGGAACGCAGTATTCGTCCTATTTGTTAGATTATTTCATCTAAACATGCGCGCAAAACCGGTATGTCCCAGTGACCAGTGTCTTGTAATAAACTAATCAACTTTGAGAAGATGCGACAAACAGGTGCACGTGCCAGTTTTGGGAGGCTTTTTTGGACCACGAACCTAGCATGTCCAGCAAAAGTTATACATACACGTATACAAACAAAATAATAATAATAATTAAAAAAAAAATAAAACTTTGGTTTGATGGTTGTTAAACTCGCCATATATCTGTAAGAACCTATTATGTTATGCCTAGACCCATCAATTAATGGGCTATTGTTACCATCTTGATTTCTAAAATTTTGGGTTCATATATTTATTTTAACTTAATCTAGATAGAGTTGATAATTTTCCCAAACCTTTATACTAATTATATTTTAATATATAGTCGTATCTATAAATCATATATGATAGTTGATTAATAAACTATAAGCTATCTCTTTTCACGTATCAAAAATAATTGATTATTATTACCCATTAATTTTTTTTTTTTCCAAATTCTCGTGGTTGCTTAGTAATCAAAATGTGGGTAGAAGTCATATACCTAAAACCATGACCACCAAGAACGAAGCCCAATTTCTTTGGCAAACAAATAATTCATTGTCTCTCTTTGACTAAAAGTACAAATTGAAAATGCGCGGCTCAGACAAATTACTATAGAGCCTGATGAAATGGAAAAAATGCAACCGTGGGTGACAGGAATTTTCACAACTAAAATTTGGGACCGAAAGAAAGTAATGAACAAATAAAACTTGTTCTCCTCCCCACATGATTTGATGCATTTCATACCAAAGGGAATCAGCCTCATGAATGATGCAATCTACGATGATGTCACCCGCTTTCCTACTTTCAGTTTCGGAGTCGCAAAACGCGTTAAGGACGATGCATACCAAAATTGAATTGCTTGCCTGATGTATAATGACGATGTATATGGTCCATCGGAATTAGACGTGCACTTGGGACGAGTCGGGTCTTACTCTCGTGACCTGACCCATTGGGTCTAGATAAAATAATAAGGGATCTAAAACTGCTCCGAGGATGAGGACGGGTGGATCCACTTGTTAACTCGCTGATTTCTGGACGGGTCAGGACGAATCTGACCCATTCCATTTATATTAATTTTTTAATTTTTCATGGATAAGCACTACGGACCCATTGGATCCGCGGGTCCACAAGATGGACTTGTCTTGGACCGGTGGACCTGGCAGATCCGCTGCACGTGTAAGACCTGACCCAGTCAAATCAATGGCCAGTCCCGATCAGATCTCAGTTTATACCCAACACAGAAATATGTGTAATTGGAATAGAATTACCATACTTATCCTCTTATTTAATTTATAAAAAGTTATAACATGATAATATGTAGATTTTTTTTTAATAATCTCTTCACCCGAAAAATTACTTTCCTTCACATTTTACAACATCTAATTTTTATTTCGAAAGTACCACAATCATAAAATAAATAATAGTAAAAAATTTATTATTGCTTTTTAGTCTTATTTTATTCTAACAAACTAAATATATAATTAATTAGCTAATATTCGCCACGTGTTCGACGATCTAAAGCAATTTGAAGATATAGGGGAAAATCTTCATTGAGCTCGTGAAGATTATGGAGATTGTGACAAGACGCGTGCTGATGAAGAGCAGGAATATTTAGAGAATGTTACTCTCAACTTAGCACGACAGGCTTCTTAACGTGGAAGATCATTTATAAATATGATAGGACCAATTTCATTACATTATTATTAGATGGTTTAGATTTATTATAACCATAATATAAACCCTTATATTTTTTTCACTAAACTTTTATAATTAATTTAATAACAATGTTATAAGACAAAGAAGTAAAAGTTCTCATATATGGATATATCATACCTTATTTTGCATGTATCTACAAGAGCCGTTTGTAGAGGACACGCATCATATAATATTGAACAATCTCTTAATGTTTGGGTGAACATGTGGTATTTGCGTATGGCTAGATGTCAATAGATTCTATCTCTAATAATTTGAGAGCTTTGTGAGATGGACAATAATTTTCAATTGGAATGGAAAAGGCTCAAATCCTTTGTCCTATTATAATCATTTAAAAAAAAGATAAATTACAAAAAATGTATATGTGTTTTAGTTCATTTATAAATAGGTGACTGAGTTATTTTTTTCAACAAACAAGTGATATGAGTTTTATTAATATGTGCTAATTGTTAGTTAATGACACTAAAAGATCCTTGGAAGTAGTTTATTAGTCTAACAAAATTAACTTAATTTATAAAATATTATTTAATAAATTTAAATTACAAAATAGTTAAAAATTCTAGAAAATAATAAAAAAGAAAAGTAAAATAAATAAGAAAATTAAATTTTAATTGTCTTCTTCCTCTAGATGCTAATAGGCTAGCCACACATCTCAAGTGGATTACCATCATCACTCACACCATAGACTTCACACAAGTACCACCGCCAATAGTCATACACACATAGCCAAAACAACTCTAGCCACCAGTAATCAAATGCACCATCTATGCACTCTGTCAAGGCACAAATTCGGGCTAGGTCAAAGTAACCATGGATTATTTAGTCATCTAAACTAAATTTGTAGGGTCCTTCTTTGAGTAGTGGTGGGCAAATAGCAAAAAGATGAGAAGCTTTCACAGCTTCATCTACCTTATGGTGTTGTTCAAATAGAAAGATAGGAATAGTAGTAGTAGCTTTGTGATTTACTCTAACGAGTCAACCACTGTCAAAGCTCCTAAGCACATTGAGCTCAATTTTGGGGGTTTGGTGAAAATCATGGTGCCATAAGATTATGACTAGAACCACCAAGATTGTGGCCTTGAATATGAGTAAAGTTTGAGCCTTCATAAATAACAAATGTGAGCTTAGTGTTATCAAGCTAGCCCCTCTCGTTGCATGCACTCTGATGCTCAAATTAATAGAAAACTACAAAGAATAGAGAATCTAGCATCAATCATTTAATAGAAGGTAAGAGAGAATCAAATCATTTTTTTAATACCTATACCAAAAAGATTGGTTCATAGCTTACTGCGGAAGGTAAGGAGGTAGAGTAAGTGAGATCCTTGTGACGACTTTTGTCAAAGTTCTCCTCGAGAACCTCCCAAATACTCTCACAAAGGTCCCCCTCAATCTTAAAGATCTAAGGTTTTTGTACATGAAGGACAGATGCTTGCATATCCATCTCCTTAGTCTAAGCATGGTTGTCACATGCTAAAGGTGAGAAGAGGAAATGTCCTTAGGCGAGGACTCAATTTCCGTTCAAAGAGAGGTATATAATTGGTTGCACATAGGTTTGAAAGCCCGATAATTATATATATACCTAAGTTTTCATCCTTTTTTTTTTTATTACTACAAACTTTTCATTAACATAAAAAATGAAATAAATGGATGGGTTAGTTATGGAAATCTTGAATAATTTACAACTTTGAGTTATATTTTGTAGAATTACCATTTTACCCTTATGTGGTGCACAATTAATGTTAATATATCAATGAACCCTACTTTAGATAAAATCATCATTGACTTTGATCATAATAGTGTAATTACCATTTTACCTTCGAGCAACACTTAAATTTTTGGAACACATGGAAAATGGAATTAGATTTTAATGAAATAAAATCCTCTAGTCTAAGAAAAATTCAACTTGTTAATCATGGAAGTCTTCTTGATTTTAGAAAGCTGAGTCTTTATTTTTTTTTTTTCCAATATTGGGATATAATTTAATTAAGTTGGTTCACAAACTAATTAAATTCGACTCAACTTTTACTCAAATTTGATTCATAAACAGTTTATTTGAGTGATAATTTAGCCTACAGCTACTTAAGTAGTAAAACTCAAACTTTATAATGTTTAGCTTATTTAGGGTAGAAGTGATATACCTAAAACCATGACTACAAGAATGAAGCCCAATTTCTTAACAAAACAAATAATTCATTGCCTGTCTTTGACCAAAAGTACAAATTGAAAATGCACGGCTCGGACAAATTACTATAGAACCTGATGAAATGAAAAATGCAACCGTGGTTGGCTAGAATTTTCAGAGCTAAAATTTGGGACAGGAAGAAAGTAATCAACGAATAAAACTTGTTCTCCTCCCCATAAGACGATGATGTCACCCGCTTCCCTGCTTTCAGTTTCAGAGTTGCAAAACGCGTTAAGGACGATGTATACAAAATTGAATTGCTTACCGGATGTATACTGACGTTGTAGTTGGTGCATCGGAATAGAATTATAATAATTGTTCTCTTATTTGATTTATAAAAAGTTATAATATGATAATTATCTTTTTTTTTTTAATATCTTCATCAAGGAATTACTATTGTTTAGTTTTTATTTCAAAAATACGACAATAATAAAATAAATAATACTAAAAGATTTACTATTTCTTTTTAGTCTTATTTTATTCTAACGAACTAAACTTAAAATTAATTAGCTAATCTTTCGCTAAATGTGTTGGACGATCTAAAGCAATTTGAAGATATAAGGGAAAATCTTCATCGAGCCCGTGAATGATTATGGAGTTTGTGATCTTGTTACACGAATGAGAGCTCGTGGTTCAATTATTTTGGTTTCTAGGATCCTACATGACGTGTGCTGATGAAGAGTAGGAATACTTAAGAGATGTTACTCTATATTAGAGGATAATTAACTTAGCACCACTACGAGAAAACTAGCTTTACAGAGAGAAATTTTGCGATGGAAAATAGGTAACACAAGTTATATTTCTATAAATTAAATCAGCGGCGATGATTTTTACAACGGAAATTTACTTTTAAAGATAGAATTTTCGTTTCTAAAACCCAGTTTTCTTGTAGTACACATCGAGCTTCTTCACGTGGAAGGTCATTTAATATACAATAGGACCTATTTTATTATATTATCATTAGATGGTTCATATCTATTATAATTATGATACAAACCCTTAATATTTTTTTTACACTAAACTTTTATAACCAATTTAATAACATTATTACAAGACTGAGCAATAAAAGTTCTCATATTTACATATATCATACATTATTTTGCATGTATCTACACGAGTTGTTTGTATATGACATGCATCGTATAGTATTGCCTAATCCATCAATAATGTGTGGGTGAACATGAGGTTTATGTGTATGGCTAGATATCAATAGATTCTATCTCTAATAACTTCATAGCTTAATGGTATTAATGCCAGTTTTCAATTGGAATGGAATAGGCTCAAATCCTTTATCCTATTATAATCACTCAAAAAAGGAGTAAATTACAAAAAATCTACATGTGTTTCAACTCATTCACAAATAGGTGACTTGAGTTATTTTTTTGAACAAATAAGTGACATCAGTTTTATTAATATGCTAATTGTTAGTTAATGGCACTAAATGATACATGGGATTAGCTTATTAGTCTAACATAATTAACTTAGTTTAAAAATAATATTTAATAAATTTAAAAAAACAAAATTGTTAAAAACTGTAGAAAAAAAAAGAAAAGTAAAATAGATAAGAAAATTAAAATTCTAGTTATCTTATTCCTTTATATGTTGAGAGGCCAGCCGCACATCTCTAATGGATTACTAGTATCACTCCACACTCACACCATAAAGTTCACACAAGTACCACCACCAACAATCGTACACACATAGCCATCCACCAGTAATCATACACACCATTTATGCACTCCTTATCAAGGCACGAATTCTAGCTAAGTCAAAGCAACCATGGATTATTCACTCATCTAAACTGAATTGGTAGGTTCCTTTTTGAGCATTAGGCAAATGGCAGAAAAGATGAGAAGCTTTCACAGTATCGTCTACCTTGCAGTGTTATTCAAATAGAAAGATGGGAATAGCAGCAGTAGCTTCATGATTCACTGTAATCGAGTTGACTACTGCCAAACCTCCTAAGCACATTGAGCTCAATTTTTAGGGTTTGGTGAAAACCATGATATCATAAGATTACGACTCGAACCACCAAGATTGTGGTATTGAATATGGATAGAGTTTGAGCCTTCATAAATAGCAAATGTGAGCTTAGTGGCATTAAGCTGGCCTCACTCCCATTGCATGCATCCTGATGCTTAAATTAATAGAAAACTAAAAAGAGTAGAGAATATAGCATTAATCATTTAATAGAGGGTAAGAAAGAATCGAATCATTTTGTTTTAATACTTTACCAAAAAGATTGGTTCATAGCTTACTGCAGAAGTAACGAGGTAGAGTAGGTGAGATCTTTGTGAAGACTTTTGTAAAAGTTCTCCTAAGGATCTCCTAAAGATTCTCATGAAGTTCCCCTTCAATCTTAAAGATTTAAGGATTTATATGGGAAGGATAGATGCTTGCATATCCCTTCCTTAGTCTAAGCGTGATTGTCACATGCTAAAGGTGAGAAGAGGAAACGTCCTTAGGCGGGACTTGATTTCCCTTCAAAGAGAGGTATATAATTGGTTGCACATAGGTTTGAAGGCCCGATAATTATATGCGTACCTAAGTTTTCATCTTTTTTTAATTACTACAAAAATTTTGTTAACATAAAATGTGAAATAATAAATTACAAGTTTGAGTTATATTTTGTGGAGTTACCATTTTACCCTTATGTAGTGCTCAATTGATGTTAATATATCAATAAACCCAATTTAGATAAAATCATAACTTTGATCATATAGTGTAATTACCATTTTACCTCCCAGTAACACTTAACTTTGAACACATGAAAATGGACTTAGATTTTAATGAAATAAAATCTTCTAGTCTAAAAAAAATTCACCTTATTAATTATGGAAGTCCTCTTGATTTTACAGCATCTTTTTTCTCCCCCGAGTTGGATAAAATTTATCTAAGTTACTTCACAAACTAAATGTCACACTCAACTTTACTAAGTTTGATTCATGAATAGTTTATTCGATGAGAAATTAGCACGCAGCAACTTAGGTAGTGAAGGTCAAACTTTAATGTTTAGCTCATTTAACTCGTAAGCCTTATCAAGCTTGAATCGAATAAAAAATGTTTATCGATTTTGAATCTAATGTATATATTAATATTATTTAACTAAAATTAAAATTATTTTTTAATAAGTTTTTAAACAAACTTAATTAAATCGACTCTAAGTTTGTGTATGCTATTTCAGTTATACTCCCGCTTAAAATTTTATACTCACTAGCTCCAACAAGTTTGAATCAAACTTAAGTTCTATCTTGATACTATATCTGTTGACCCGACATTTTTATAGCCCAAATTCAATAAAACCAAAACCTTTTTGTCATGAAAACCATTATATAGATCCAGAGAATATGGAAATTCAAGTCAACTTAACTATTTTTACGAAATTACAAATTTATCCTTTCTAGTCCATTTACTAAGCAAATACATTAAACTTCACCAAATTTACTTATGAAAATTTCTATCACGATATGTAATATATATACACACACATTATGTAATAAAGACAAGACAATCAGACGCGCAATTACCTGCTTCATTTTTTTTTTTCTTGATATTATTCATAGAATAAGATAATGTTATTAACAAATCCAGGGCTCTATTGACGAAAGACAAACGATAGTGATATAGAAATTCTCGAACTAAGATTAATTAAATTTTAGACATCCTAATTATTATTTTGTAAATTAAGTAAAATAAGAGAAAAAAAAATCTGAGAGAATCAAGATCAATATCCAAATTCATTCTAAAAATCCATTGAGTGAGTTGTGAAAAAACAAAACGCCTATGGCCAAAAAAAAAGAATAAACAAAACGCAAATTTTGAATCTTTTGACAAGTATTCATATCTGTGCTGGGGGACATATAGATATCAGACCCAACCAGATTCAGCCACACGGTCCACCCTAGGAGCCAGTCCACTGAGTTGGGTCAACCCGGCTTCTAGACCTCTGCCATGTGTCTAGGTCAGGTCCGTTGAGTCCATTTAAAAAAAATATTGTATTTATTATCAAAATAAAAAAAAATAATATATAATAGAAAAATAAAATAGTAAATAACTAGTGAAAAGAATTATTAATTATCTATTTACTATAATTATTGATAACAACACAAATGATAAATATAATTCAAAATCATGTCTTATACTTTATATAGAATTCTACCAAAAAAAAAAAAAAAATCTTACTTTTAAATATGTGAGATTTTTTTTTTTTTTTGGTGAACTTTACTCTTTTAGAGTTACTTTAATCGTATATTGCTAATATTTCAACCTAATAAAGATGTACTTTGTATAAATAATTACACATCCTTGATAGTATTAAATGAATATGAGCTAAAAAATAGTATATTCTTAAGCATATGTTATATTTAAAATTTAAGATTTGCTTTAATTTATGAATTTTTATTTCTTAAATTATTTTTTAGAAGTTTATAGCAGGCCCATCCTCACCTGCCGTAAACCCGGGATCCACTAACATAGACCCATCTCGTGTGAAGCCATAAGATGATTTTATACTATGATACAACTTGAAATTATATTACATTTCCTTTTATTAGGCAAGCAGTATTCGTCCTATTTGTCAGATTATTTCACCTAGAAAAGGGCACAAAGCCGGTTTGTCCCTTTTCTTGGAACGGACCAATCAAGCTGGGTATGAAAATTAGACTTGTGGAGATGCGACGAACAGAAGCATGCGACAACTCTGGGGAGCCTTTTTCGGACCATGGACCCTAAGCAAAAGTTATATATATATAAAACACAAAAATAATATTAAAAAAAAAAAGAAAAAAGTAATACTTTGGTTTGATGGTTGTCAAACTCCTCGTATGCTTGTAAAAAGCTAATATGTTCTCCTCGACCCATCAATTAATGGGCTATTGTTAGAGGTGATGTTTTTCTCAAATCTGGATGGCAATCATATTTTGATATCTAATGGTATGCATAAATTATTTATGTACTTATCTAATAACTTTTTATTATTTTTTTCATGTATCAAGATATAATTATTAGATACATATTATATATATCTGGTATGTATTATTTATTGAGAAAAAAATCGATGGTCCCATAGAGATTATAATAGAATTGGTCGTATCACATCATTTAACAATTTAAATCTATTTCAACGTGATCAAAACCCTTATATTTTTTACACTAATGTTTATAACAAATTTAATTATAATATAAAGCGCTATCATTTTGGTAGAACCATAGAGGTTTCCACCTATTGAATATTGTTTTCCAAATGCTCGTGGTTGGTTTATATTCAAAATGTGGGTAGAAATTATATGCTAAAAGCCAAGCCACGACTACCAAGTATGCAAACCCAATTTCTTAGCAAACAAATACTTCATTGTCTCTCTTTGACCAAAGTACACGGCTCGGACAAATTAGTATAGAACCTGATGGAATGAAATGCAACCGTGGTTGAAAAGACTTTTCAGAGCTAAAATTTGGGACCGAAAGAAAGTAATCAACGAATAAAACTTGTTCTCCTCCCCCACATGACTTGATGCATTTCATACAAAGAGAATCAGCCTCATGAATGACGCAATATAAGACGATGATGTCATCCGCTTCCCTACGTTCAGTTTCAGAGTAGCAAAACGCGTTAAGGACGACGGAGTCTGTTTGTTTGGCTTTTTTCGATAGATATAAATATTTTTTTTCTACAAGATTATTTATCAAAAAATAGATATATGTAAAAAAAATTGACAGTTCTCATCAAAATATCAAATGATCAAATATAGATAATATAGATATAAATCAATATATTTACACATATCATTTTGAACTGCTTACTAGATATATACTGACGTTGTATTTGGCCTATCAAAATGGAATTATCACTTATTTTTATTATATTATAATAATTATTTTCTTATTTGATTTATAAAATGTTATAATAATATAGTAATGTTTATTTCTTTTAATCTCTTCATAAAGCAAATTATTATCGTTTACAAATCTGGTTTATATTTTAAATATAGCACAACCATAAAACTAATAATACCAGAAGATTTACTATACCCTTTTAATTTATTCTATTCCAATAAACAAAATAGAAATATTAATTAGATAATCTTTCATCACATGCGTTGGAAGATCTAAAGCAATTTGAAGATATGAGGGAAAATCTTCATGGGCCTCAATGAAGATTATGAAGATTGTGATCCTATTACAAGAATGGGAGCTGATGAAGAGTCCCAATACTTAGAGAATGTTTCTATGGGTTAGAGGATAATTAACTTAGCACGTCAGGCTTCGTCACATGGAAGGTCATTTACATTTACATTTACATAGAAAAGTTTTGTCACGTGATGATTACAATAAGACCGATTCCATTAGATTATATTGGACGGTTCAAATCTATTATAAAAATGGTGTAAATCCTTAGTTTTTTATATTAAATTTTTATAATCAATTCAATAAAATATTATAGGACGGGACCCTAACAGTTCTCATATTTATATATCACATATTATTTTGAATGTATCTACATGAGTCTTTGTATGGACTTGCATCATATAATATTGCACAATCCATTAATGTTTGGGTGAACATGAGGTTATGTGTACGAATCGGTATCAATAGATTCTATCTCTAATAGCTTTATAATTGTATTGACACTAGTTTTCAATTGGAATCGATTAGTTCAAGTCCTTGTTCCTATTATAAATATCGATAAGAAAGGGTAAATTACAAAAAAAAAAAAAAAACTTTCTTTATTTTTGCGAATTTACAAATAGACATGAGTTTTATTAATATGTGTTAATTATTAGTAAATGACATTAAAAGATACATGAAAGTAGTTTGTTAGTCTGCCATAATTAACTTAATTTAAAAATATTATTTAATAAATTTAAATAACAAAATTGTTAAAAATTCTAGAAAATAAAAAAAATAAAACTAAAATAAATAAGAAAAATAAAATTCTTATTGTCTTCTTCTTAAAGACGCAAACAGACCAGCCACACATCTCTAGTGGATTACTAACATCAATCACACCACAAAGTTCACACAAGTGCCACTACCAATAGTTATACACACATAGCTAAAACAACTTTGACCACCAGTAATCACACACACCATCTATGGGCTTCTTATTAAGGCACGACTTTGAGCTGAGTTAAAGCAACCATGGATTATTCAGTCATCTTAACTTGAGTTGGTAAGGTCCTTCTTTGAGTAGTAGGTAGATGGCAAAGAAGATGAGAAGCTTTCATAACTTTGTCTACCTTATGCTATTGTTCCAATAGTGTAGTAAATAGCAATAGTAGCTTCATGATTCACTTTAACCAAGTTGACCACCTCCAAAGCTCCTAAGCGCATTGAGCTCAATTTTGGGGTTTTGGTGAAAACCATGGTTCACCAGATTATGACCAAAACCACTAAGATTGTGGTCTCGAACACTTATATGTAGCAAACTTAAGTCTTTCCACCAAAATTAGTTTCGCATAACTCCAACTACAAGTTCGCTCTTTTATGAATATATGAAGGCTTAGAAACCTAGCTATGCCAATAATCTGCTTCGATAGTTCGAGGAGTGAGTATCTTTAGAGAGAAGTTAGAACTTTTGTGAGATCGACTCTAAGGAGAGAAAATGATTTTTTGGGAAGAAGATGTTTTCTAGTTTTACTCATCTCTTTATGACTCTTGATGAGTGCCCCCCGAGTTTCCTACTAAATATTAAAATGCCCATTTTCTAGCCATCCCTAACCTTGGGTTATCAAAGAACTCCATAGCGGTGTTTGCAACTTGTTTCTTCTTTTATTCTAGCTTTTTACGTTGTGTTTGGTATGGATGAAATTAATAGAAAGCAAGAGAAATTAATGGAAAGCTAATGTTTGGATTCTTAAAATGGAAAAGGAAAAAAATAAAAGAGAAAAAGAAAAAAAGGAAATGGGTAGAAACATGATGCACATTTCTTTCTCTCCATTTTTGGGCAAAAAGGGGAGGAAACGGAGAGAAAAAAAAAACATAAAATTACAAAAATACCCCTAGAAATTAAAGGTAAAGTTGAAAACTATTAGATATTTAGTCTATTCATATCAATATTTCATTTCATCTCCCTCCTATTCCATACTAACAATCCAAACAAAAAAAAATATAATCTTCCTTCCCTTTTACCTTTTTTCCTTTCTTTTTCTTTTTAGTTGATTTCTCTTTCTCTTTACTGATTTTCACATTAAACTAGATTGTTAAACTTAGTGTTAAAAGAATTTTTACTATTTTATATTATTTTAAATGTATTTAGTATTTTAATCAAAATACTTGCATTAAACCAATAGAATGATGACACTTGTGCATCAAATAATATCAACTACAATTAAGACCTATTAATAAAGATCAAAACCTAGTTCATCTATTTGTAAATGGATGAAAATACAGGAAAGATTTGTATCTTTCCAAAAAAAAAAAATTATCAATATTATACTCCTTATGTGACATTGAATAAATAAGCCCATTTAAGACTTTTCTTTCTACACTTTCAACTTATTAATTTTTATGAATCTTGGTGATCACTCAAATAAAACTTTTAGCTTATATCGTTCTCAATAGGGTGAAATTGTTAGGGATTATAAAGATGCAATAACTCTTCCATGACATTTTCTAAGAGTGAAAATTTCTATTATATTTTATAATTCACTTATCATAAACAACAAAAACCTTAAAAGAGATTGTGGTCATGATACAACTTACATACGCTTAAATTTTCCTTAGGAATTTTGGTCTTATCACTTGGCTCTCCTATTCTTAGTTTGAATTTATTGTTAGTGATGAGGCAATGTTGGTTTTCTCATTCCTAACTTGTTTCCTACAACCAAGTAGTCCTCAATTGAACTTCCCCATATTTGAGTTTAATACGTACAAAATAAATCCATTATTTTGTTATGGTATTTATTAAAAAATCCTTAATAATAAATATAGATAATATATATGAAAGATGATAAAATGGTAATTGTAATAATTAACATTAATGAAGGAGGGATGAAATTGTGATTCTACCTTCTCAAATGTCACATTTGGTATGCAAAAATTATTTAGAATGGAATAAATTAAAACAAGAGGAATGAAATAGAATGGAATGATAAATTCATTCCTTTGTTTAGACATCAATTGGAATGGAATACACATGGTATTTCTAAAAAATATCCTTAAAAATATAAGAAGATTAAAGGATAATTGTAATAGTTCTCATATTTGATGAAGTAATAGAATTATAATTCTGCCTTCTTAAGGGATAATTGAAATCACTAATTCTTGGGAATCATGATTTCAACTTTTAAAAATGCAACCAAATATAGAAATGAGAATGGAACCCATAATTGCGATTCCATTCAAAGTTTATTCTTGCGTAGCAAACGTGATAAAAGGAAAATCAAATTCTCTTTCAAATTAGAATAATTGGTTTGAAGAAATCGCAATTATGACTTTTAAAAATTCATCCACATATGAAAATGATAATAGAATCTGGAATCACAATTCCATTTTGAGTACAAAAATGAAGTGGAAGCAATGACAATATACAGTCTAATTAATTGTATAGAACTAGATAAAGGACATGATTATTCAAATATTTATAGTATTACAATATCTGGAAGAATAAGATTGCTACAATAATCTAGTGCTTGTGCCCTAATTTTCCTTAATTTTGTTGTTCAAGTGTTACATTCCAAGAGTTAAGAGCCAAGTGAGAGTGTTCAATTTAGGCATTTTGAGTAACATCAACACAATAGTTTGTTTGAATAATGGGTTTACTCTAAAGGTGGGTTGTGCCTCCCATAAGTAAAATAGTTAGGAGCTAATGCCACTCTATTGATGAGGCCATATTAGGCCGAAATCAATTAAAATAGTTGAGCCTTCCAAACATGTTGAGGATTTTAGCAATGCCAAGTTAATGTTTAATGTAAAAGGATGGGTTTGGATCAAACCTAGGAAAAATGGGAAGAGAATAAGTTAACTCGCCATCCAAAATATAAGCAAATGACAATATAAGAGATGGTCGAGCACCACAGAAACACTCCCTGAGAGGAAAACATCTCATCTCGTGACAAGTGGCATTAGAGATAGAGCTGCTAGTTTGCCCAAATGAAAACCAATGAGATTAATGCACGAATAGTTCTTGTTGTCAATTTAGCTCTTGTAGATGAAGCTTAAGGTGAAGAGTGGGAGTAGCCACCACAAGCAGCATTGTTGTTAGAGGGGCAATTGTATCATGAGTCGATGTTGAAACAATTTTCTACTTGAAACTATGTAAACATACTTCATTAGGCAAATCCTTCTTTCAATGAGAGGCGATCTTGGAGGATGGAGGAATCGATGAACACAAGACAAAACCCGTAGAAGCCTAAAGTCCTAGGGAGATGATTTTGTAAAGTTTATGACAAATGGAATTAGATAGGTGATTTGTGGTTGAAGGTAGTGGCAGTAGATTAGCATCATCACAAAGAGGGCATCATGAATTTAGGTAGGAAAGAATGTTCACGATTTAAGTGTTGAGGGCCAATTGAGAGTGTTCAACTTGCGCATGTAATGTTGCAAGTGGCATTGCTAGGGTCGATTATTTAGGAAATGGGTTATTTTGAAGCTAGGTTGGCTTTCTATGGGCATGCTGATCAATAACTGATGTTGCTATCTTAATGAAGTCATAACAAGCCAAAACCAAGTAAAATAGTTAAGCCTCCTAAACATGTGGAGGACTTGGATGACACCAAGATGGCTCCCCTTGTGAGAAAGATGGGCTCGAAATAAATATAGGAAAACAAATTGAGAGAAGGATGGTTTGCCATTTGAATACAAGTAAATGATAATACAAGGGATTGTCAAGCACCATACGGGCACTCTAAAAAGAAAAAAACCTCTTATCCCGTGACACAAGCATCTAGGTTTTGACATCCATTCTTTCTTTCCTTTTCAAAAATTTTCTTTACTTTCTATTAAATAATATAGTTAGATATATATTAATATTAGTTTATTTAATTATCACTAAACAATTAGAAACAGACACGATTTTATCATTAAAATTAACAATCCATTACAAAATACAGGCTACCTATTTATAAAAATAAAAATACAGTTCATTTATTAATTTGGAAAAGCTCCCTTAAAACAAGCGAGATTTTTGAAACTTAATAAGAATAAAAATTAAATAAGCATACTTAAGATTTCCTCCAAAAATGGAGAAATTATGAACTTTTATCCTATGTAATCGGCTATGAATCTGGTCTTTAACAAGACCACTGGATGTAATACTCATCTATGATATCTAAAATAATTCTCTTCTATTATGGCTTTTCAACTTTTTATCATGTTAAAATATTTCCCCCTTAAGTCTTAACACATATGATCAAAAGTTAAAATTAAGAAAGAAAAAAATAATAATAATGTCAAGATTATGTCGTCAAGTATTTAAAAGATTCGGGCAATAACAATCAACGAAAGAAAATGGAGAAATCCGAATCCTCCTTGTACCGTTAATCATATGCTCAACAAATAGGACTTTATTGACTATGGACACAAATCCAAAGACTCCATTGACGAGAAAGACCAGAAATTCTCAGCCATGATTGATCTTCAAATTCCTCCTCCATTAACGCACTGATTGATGTACTTAATAGACAAAATTTTGAGTCCTTCAACGTGTTCATATCTGCTGTCGGGAAAATCATTAAATCACAGGGCCATTTCGTACTTTGAGAATATATGACTTCTTTTTCAGCATTACACACTGTTTTTTTTTTTTTTTCATCTTTCCACACTTGTTTATTGGCTAGATTATTCAGTCAATCATTTAATCGTTAAAATAAATATAGTAATTAAAATATTAAATATTTTAGTAATTTGATCACGGTTAAATGTGAAACTAGCCATTAGATAGTGATGACACCGGTAACCTCAAAATTAATGATGACACCATAGAATTCGCTACATTTGTTTTATAAATGGAGCTTTTATTGTTTTCTCTTTGCTGTCGGTTGTGCATCATATCTACGGAAAAATAGAAAAACATGGATTTGTTTTATTTTTGGTAAATTACACCAAAAGTGACAATGTTTAAGGATAAATTCATTTTAGTCACAACGTTTGAGGATAAGTTCATTTTAGGTTATAACATTTAGAGAAGTGGGTTAATTGAGGTCACTATTAGTACGTATCAAAAAGAGAAATAATTAATTGAAATTCAAGAAAACCTTCTTTTAAGACTTCATTGGCATGTATCAATAGGAGAAATATTTAATTAAATCTTAGAAGACACTTTTCCAAGCTTTATAACCGCTTTTGAACTTTTAGAAACGTTATTACCTAAAATGAACTTACCCCTAAAGTTATGACATTATGGTGTAAAGTACTCTTTTATTCTATTAGGAAAGTAGTGTGCATATCATTTGTTAAATTATACTAATTAGACGTGAGTGTAGGATAGGTCTGCATTGTGTCCCATACAGAATCCATCATGCTAGATTCAAAACCTAGACTTAATTAAGTGGACAATCTAATTTTAAATGGAGAAATTATATAAAAAGGTAATAACGTTTGAAAGTAAATTCATTTAAGATATTAATATTTCAAGTGGTTCAAAAGATGAATCAATATTTGAAGATAAATTTATTTAAGTATCAACGTTTCAAAAAGTAAAAAAAAAAAAAAGAAAAAAAGATATCAACGATTTGAAAAGTAAGTCAAATAAGGTATTAATAATTGACCATTAATAAAAAAAAATTAGGAAAATTATAGCCTATTCACTTGAAATGAAAAGCTATTCATTCTGTCCTCATTTTAAAACTGCTATTACATTATAATTCATAATGAATTGTTAAGTAAAATGATGAATAGCAATTCATCTCCCCACCCTGTAAATGGCCATTCAATGGTTTGTTTTTTCAACTTCGTCATAAATACTTCTGTTTTGAAAATATTACCTATATAATTATCATGTATCTAATTTTACTCTAATAATTACTTGTTTTACTCTACATACGAAGTGAACATCGTAATAGTAATTACAATCCTATTACATTCCTTTTGAATTAGAATTTCATTCCCCTCTTATTTCATACAACGAAGTAAACGAACGTTAATTTAAAACTAATCAAAGCGTAATAATTTAAATGAATTTTGTAAAATGTTAACACCTTATTTGATTCACTTTATGAAACGTTAATATATCTTTTAACTACTTGAAGCGTTGATACCTTAAATGAACTTATCTCCATATGTTGATAACTTCTTGTGTAAACTATTTAATTTTAAATGTAGACCGACACGTTTAAAAGTTGGTCCCAAGGGTTCCTTTTTAAGTCATGATGCTTGCTTGAGGTTAGACTAGGATGTACATTTAGCCTGGATCATTAGGATGGGTGGAAGGCTTGTAAAAAAAAAAACTCAATTAATGATACTTCAGGCGTCAGCCTGGTGTTGCCACTCTGATGCTTAAGTTAGCCATTGAGATTACAAGCCCGTTGACTGAATATATTTGATGAGTTGGATATGACATTACCGTTCTCCTGGTGAGTGGGTGGGTATTTATATGTGACTGATTCAACAACTATGAGCATCATAAGATTATAGACGAGTGGATAGTTGACAATAGTCATAGGATATACGCACTACTTCATTACTGTCCGTGCCAAATCTAGTCAAGTAACTAGTGCCGAGTGACATAAAAGTTAGGACTGACCAACCGACTGCCGAGAATAGTGTCCATAGGCGTTTGAGCAAGGCCTTGTGTTGTAGTATTCATGATCAGGGCTTGGACCTAATATTGTAGTGGACCGATCGTTGAGTACTCACAAGTATTGGACAAGTTTAAAGACTACTTATTAAATTGCTTTAACATATATTATTATTATTAAACCTGCTTGACACTTGTTAATATCTTATATTAGAGAGAGACCATTTGAACCAAGTCTAACCTACTAAACAAAACCTAGACACGTCCAATGTAGACTCATTGGACTTGCTGTTGCTGGGTCCTTATATCCAAGACGTATAATTGGTTGGATCTTTTCTCCTGCTGAGCAGTCGATATCTGGGTAGGCGCCATATACTCAAAATAAAACTACCACATGTACACGAGCTCGTTAGCAAACCAAATTCCCTGTCTGCCTTTGACCGAAAACAAGTTGAATAAAGCAATGTACGGCTCGGACCAATTACTACAGAAACTGATGAAAGCCATGGTCAATAAGGTACATTTCAAAGCTAAAACTGGGGGGTTGGGTGGTTTGTGTGTGGCGTGTGAAAAAAAAAAAAAAAAAACTAAGCAACGAACAAAATCTGCCCTCCCCCACATGATTTGATGATGCGCTTTTTAACCTCAAAGGCAATCGAGCTCATGAATGACGCAATTACCGTGTTGTCTGAGCAAAAGGTCCACGTTGGTTTTGGGTAAAAATGATTAAACGTGAGACGACCTAATATTGTAATGTTTTTGCTGACGCGTTTTATTCGGTTGCTTACTGTTAAGATGACGCAACGAAGCTGTCGCATGGGAATTGCATTGCATGCTTGTTTATTATGATTTATGGTATTACTTATTACGATGCTAGACTGATGATGACGGTGTGAACTTTGAAGAAGTGATAGTTTGGAAGCATCCGTGGAGCTTCTTTATTTTTAGTGGAACATTTCAATAGGCTCCTGAACTTGACTTGCTCACGCACGTGCACGCCAAAAGGTATAGATCAATATAAAATATATTTGAAGAAATAAATGATGTGAACATGAATTTGGGACTGTCAAACTTCTTTAAAATATTCAAAGTAATAGTTCTCTCTCGTTCTTCTTTGTTATTCAAATTCCCACTTAAATATTGAGAAAAATCAAGAAGTTTTCCATGATATTAAGCGAAAAGAAAAATGGATTCTTCGTTTAGTTTTCCATGTTTTCCCTCATATTAAATTTCTCTTTAGACTAACAATTATGTTAAGGAAATGTGTTTTGTATCAAATTAAAGTGGGTGCAGAATCATCCATGTACAACTTTATTATTATTTATATTTATAAACCTAAATGCTTAATTTTGACTTATTTAATGAGTGTGCTTCTTATCCAGATTGAACTAATTTATCAATTACATGTATTTTGTACGTAGAGTACTAAAATTGTTAATATTGAAATATTACGATAAATTTCATTATTTATTTTGAATTGGCTCCTTAGATTTAGTGACAAGATCTAACCAATTGATTCATTTATTAGGCTCTGAATAGAGATTCTTTTGACTTGGCTCCTTAAATCTAGAGAACTTGTTGTATCTTAATTGTCAATCATTAACTTATAGTTGTCATCAAATCGAAAATTTATAAATACTCAATCATTAACTTATTTAACATGATTATGAAGATTAGACAATCATTAATGATGCCATTCTTCAAGAATTGCAAAAGTAAAAATTTGAGATTTTTTAACTCTCTTATTTGTTACTTATTATTAAAGATATTGAAACTGAAACTAATTGTTACACAGCCCCCCAACCAACCCCACCCCCCCCCCCCCCCCCCCCCCACCCCCCTCGGTTCTCTCGAAATTATCTTATGTAGTGTCATCTACTCTTCACTACTGTAAGACGACATGTGACTCGTGTGACATACACATTACCACTTTAATCAGCACCCCACATATACAGCATATATATGAGTTAATGTATGTTTAGTACCTGAACCTTTAACCACCTTAACTTAAAAGTAGGTGATTTGACACTTAATTAAAGTTTTTTATATTAATTAATATTGTGTTAACAACTAGAATTAACTTTGTTTGCTAAGCTTGCATTCCAATGAATTAGTTATAGTTCTAGAATTCAACTATTGATTAAGATTTTAAATACCATGCAACTAAACTGAAAAAAGAAAAAAAACATGATTATTTTGTGGGATTAATGCATAGAATGTCGTGAATAATTTAAACATGCTTGAAGATTCTTATTTAGTTAGGGTATTTTGAACTTTATTTTATGGTTTTTTTAAAACATTTTGAAGAAAAAATGTATCTATTTGGTTAAAATGCTAATTTCATTTAATACGTGTAAAATCATTTTTGTGTATGTAGTATATTAATTGTACTGATATAAAATACACTTAAAATATTATTACAACTAAATGCACCCATATTCCCAAAAAAAAAAAAAAGATCCAAGTAGATTTATATAACATATTTAGTTAATAAGTTTCAATTATAATATGTAATAGGTTCCATATTACCGCTATGAGCATATATGTTTCATTCAATGCTTTGCAAAATCAATTACTTACCATCCTATTCATTTTATTTTTAAATATATATACTACTAGTAGCATACACCCGTTATATGAGTGCTAAAAAATTAATAAAGTAAATTAAATCATTTAATTTATTATTTTATAGATTATGTTTTTTTATAAAATTATTTTCTATGTATTTTTAATTGAGCAGCATCTATTGTGGTGGATTTTTTTTCACTATTTACCCTTATCTGAAGTTGTAACTTCCATATCCACATCCCCTTAATCCCACTTCCTCTAATATTTAATAAAATTTCACCAAACCGTCTATGTAACCCCTAGTTAGCATAATAACCTTATAACTCCTTTTTCAAAATATTTTTTATTTTATAAATAAAAAATATCTAATGGTGTCTTTTGCTTTAATAATATATATATTGCCTAATCGATGAAGGCCTAAATAAGTGTAATTTATAAACTTAAACTCATAAAACACATGCTTAAAATTTTAATTTTTTTTAGGAATTATACAAACTCAATTTTTTTTTTCAAATTTCCCTTTAGTAAGATATGAATATGTTAAAGCCCAACTATGAAAGCCAAAATCAGATACAAGGTATGTCTCATAGACTCTTTCTAGTGTTCTTATACTTTGCAAACTAGGGTTTGCCAACTAAGTAAGATCTACGGATATTTGATTAAAAAATCCATAGATTTGTAATATGTATAATTATGCTAATCTGTTCTACTTGCTACGAGGAAATGCATCGAAAAAAAAAAAAGAACAATGATAAGCTAGAATTCGAGTTTCCAAGAGACTCCTTACTCAAGGAGGGTTTTGGGTTAGAATATTATGTTTTTCTCTTTGGCTTCCTTCGTATTTATTTTCATGTTCTCTAGGTTACAAAATGAGATGTTTTGTACAAGTAGTTATTTAACTTACTCAATATAGCTCATGTTTATTTTTAGTACGATCTGATACTTGTACAACTATGATATTTTACGATGTAACTAGAAATGAAAATAATCCTCCATGTGTGGTCCTTGTTTATTCAATGTAATCAGACAAATAATGAGGTCTCTTTCTAATCTTGGTGTTTGTATTCATAACATGTTCCTCCATTGATGGAAAAATGACCTTGTCATCCTACTAAATCAATAACTGAGGAACCTGCCTGCCCTTTTTCATAAGGATTCGGGTGTCCAAAATCACCAAGGGTTTCACCATAGGAAAATTCCCAAAAGACTCTGGTAGTAATGGCAACTCTTCAAAATTTGTTCCAAAAGCTTTCTTTAAAAAGGAAACATGGAATACTAGATGTCTCTTAGAAGAAGAAGGTAGAATCAAACAATAAGCTACATTGCCTATTCTTCGCAAAATTTTAAAAAGGCCAAAATGTCTTCGTGAAAGCGTAAAAGAAAGCTTATTGCTCAATGAAGTTTTCCTATGGGGCTAAAGCTTCACATACACCTAGTCTTCTTCCTTAAATCGTATGTCTGATCTATGTCTACGTGATAACTGCTTCATATGAAGTTGAGTTTAGGCTAAATTAGCTATGAGGGTCCTTAAAATCTCATCTTGTGTCATTAATTCCTGGTCAATAGCTTCAATAGAAGAATGACCTTAGATATATTGGGGAATAGTGGGAGCTATATGACTATATAATACTCGAAAGGCAGTCATATTGGCACTAATGTGATAGCTAGTATTAAAGCAAAATTCAGCCCAAGGTAAGAAATGTGGTCGGGCTTTAGGGCAATCCATAGCATGCATAAGCTCGGAGATATTGCTCTAAACACCTATTCATCACTTCGATTTGGCCATCTGATTGAGGATGGTCAGCAAAACTCATTCTCAAAGTAGTCCCACTCTATTTGAATAATTATTGCCAAAAATGGCTCATAAAAACTTTATCCCTATTAGAGACAATAGACTTAGGAATGCCATGTAGTTTAACTACTATGTCTACAAATAAGGTAGCTACGGAAGTAGCTAAAGAATGGATAGTCAAGACTCCAAAATGACAATATTTGGTAAAAGGGTCAACCATAACCTAAATCACTTAATACTCTTTACAAATAGGTAAAGCAGTTATTAAATCCATTGAAATATCCTCAAATACGTGTTGTGGAATAGGAAAAGGTTGAACTAACCCAATTAGAGATGTTGTCATATATTTAATTTGCTGACATACATGACAATGCTTCATAAAAGAATCTATATCCTTCCTCAAAAAAGAAAAAAAAAGATTTACTCAGCCTCTTATATGTTTTCAAGACCCCCAAATGTCCTCCCATAGCAAAAGTATGAAATTCTAGTAACAAAGAATTGATAATAGAAACATGAGGAGGGATAAAAATCTAATCGTTGAAAAACAACAATCCATCTCGTTCAATAAGTAGCCATTGCAAATCAGCTCTACCAATACAATCATCTATAAGTTGTTTCCATTCCTTATTGTCGGTGTACTATATATTAATTAGTGTAACAAAGTCAAAAGATAGTAAAGATAAAGAAAACATATGTGGGTCCTCTAAAAAACTTCAACAAAGAGCATCAACAATTGTATTCTAAAACCTAGTTTATACTTAATCTCATAGTCATACCCAAGCAACTTAATCAAATACTGCTGCTGTTCTGGAGTCTGAATTGCTTGAGTTAAAATATCCTTCAAGCTTTTATGATTAGTGCAAATAATAAAATGTCAACTCAACAAACAATGTCACCACTTTTTAACAGGCTCAAAAACAGTCACCATTTCCCTAACATATGCCTCAGCTTTGCATTAACACAAAGAAAATTTCTTATTGAAAATTGGAATCAATTGAATTCCTTGATGTAGGACAACCCCCATACCTTCATAAGAAGCATCAGATTCCACAATAAAGTCTTGGTAAATTTTGGTAGAGTAAGGACTGAGGTACTCACACCTTTAATTGCTCAACAGCAATAGTAGCTGCTATTGTCCACTAAAAAGCATATTTCCTAAGTAGGTTCGTTAATGGAGTAGCAATACTTGCATAATGGAAATAAGATGCCTGTAATATCCTGTGAAGCCTAAAAGACCACGTAATTGTTTAAGATTCAAAGGTATAAGTCAATCCTTGACAGCTTGAACTTTCTCAGGATCTAGACTTACCCCTTCATGAGAGACAAAATGATTGAGACAATTAATTTTAGTTTCGGCAAAAGCACATTTAGATTTCTTTATAGAAAACTTATGATGAGCTAAACATATAAGCACTTGTTCTAAATAAGCTAAATGATCCTCCATGGACCTACTATAAACTAAAATATCATCAAAGAATACAATAACAAATTTGTGTAAAAAAGGTCCAAAAAAACTATTCATCACAGCTTGAAATGTTGATGGAGCATTTGTCAAACCAAATGACATGACAAGAAATTCATAATGGCCTTCATATGGGCAAAAGACGGTTTTATGAATGTCTTCAGGAAACATTCTAATTTGATGATACCTGCCCTTAGATCCAATTTACAGTAAATTTGAGCACCATGCAATTCGTCTAAAAGCTCATCTATGGTAGGGAGATGAAATGTATCCAAAATTGTAGCTTGATTCAAGGCTCTATTGTAAACACAAAAATGCCATGAGCTATTTTTTTGTTCACCAAGAGGATTGGGGGGAAAAAAAGGACTATTACTGGGACGAGTGATACCAAACTCCAACATTTCTTGGACAAGTTCTTTTACCTCAGATTTTTGAAAGTCAGAATAATGATAAGGGCGAACATTGGCAAGGTTAAACTCATTTTTAAAATGAATATGGTGTTGCATATCTCTCAAAGGAGGCAATGAAGAAAGAATCTCAAATACACTCAAAAATCTGCCCAATAAGTCACGAATTGATGTATTCTTAGTGGTATCCATGAGCGAAATATCTTTTTGAGCCACAAAACTAAACATACAAGCAACAAGATTAGATTTCACAAGTTTATGAAACTGATGATGTTCCAACTTTTTTACAAAAGAACCCTTGAGAGCAATGTGTTGACCATTAAACATAAATTTCATAGTCAAAGCAGAATAATCCACAATAATAGGCCCTAACGTTGTTAGCCAATGAATGCCCATGACTAAATCAGCCCCTTGAATAGGAAAAACATAAAAATCAACCAAAAACTCAATGCCATTTAGCAGCAATGGGACAAAAAAACATAAACCAGATCATGTCAAGTGTTCCCCATTGCTTATCATTACTTGAAAAGCTTTAGAAGGAAGGATAAATAAATTCAGACTAGTAGCAACATGATCTTGAATGAAATTGTAGGTAGTACCCGAACCAACTAAGACTGAGACCGCTTTACCTAAGACTGACCCTACCAGCTTTAGAGTTTTAGGGGCATAAGCATCTGACAGATTATGATAGTTGATCTTCATATTCTCAATAGTGAAGAAAGAGTTTGGAATATCACACATATCATCAAAATCATTGTCTTCTAGTTGAATAAGCATCAAAACTTAGCTTTACACACATGATCCTTACTAAATTTATCATCACAATTAAAACAAAGACCCTTTTCTCATCTGATAGCCATTTCTGTAGGAGTCAATCATTTGAAAGGTAAAGGTTTTTTAAAAGAACTAGGGTGTTTAGAGGAGCTAGCTGTGGAACTTATAGAAGAAAGTAGTTTAAGTTTAGAAATAAAAGAAGTGGCTAGTGTATAGGAAGATTGAATGGATAATTTAAACAAGGGGGAAGGAAAAGTGTTTGAAAAGGAAGGTTTAGAAACAAAAGTCAAGTGTAAAAATTTAGATTCATGAAGCTTGGCTAAGCTAATAGCATGCAGAAGACTAGGTTGGGATGTAAGAACCTCTTGTTGAATAAAGGGTTTAAGATCTGAAATAAAGCAGCACTTAAGAAAATGCTCATAAAGGCCTAAGACATCATTAGACAGACTCTCAAAAGCATGTTGATAGTCTTGAACTGACTCAGTTTGAACCAATTTAGAAAGTTTACCCTGATAGTCCTCAAATAAAGAAGGACTAAAATGAGACTCCAAAGCTTTCAAAAAAGCTAACCATGTGGTTAATAACCCATTGCGAAAAAGCTATTGATACCAATTTAGAGCTTCATCCTGTATTTCAAAGGATGTTAATTTCAAACGTTCCTTATCAGGAACATGATGGAAATAAAAAAATTGGTTTGCTTGAAAAGTCCAGGATAAAGAATTTGATCCAGCAAACTAAGGCAACTCCAATTTAATATTGCAAATATATGAATGCAAAAACTCATCAGTACTATCCGATGCAATGGATGAAGATGATGAATTATGAGATGCTATGTTACCACTATTGGAATTACCATTCTGATTCTCTATTTGCAGTTTCGCAAAAGCCAAAACTTGAGACATGTTAGATATTAATCGATCAGTTCTAGATTCCAAAGCAAGAAGCTTACTTTCATGTTGAAGGATCTTTTCCTGTAACTTGGAAACACCTAAAATACCATCAACCATGGCTATCCAAAAACTAAGGAAAAAAATTCAATGAAAGCACGAATGTTGAAGCCCAACTATGAAGGCCTATAGATAGAGATAAGCCATGTCTTTAAACTCAATGGGAAAAAATTAAGAATAAAGTAACCCTAATGATAACCCTCTCCATCAAAATCAACTTCACGGATATAAGGTATGTCTCACAGACTCTTTCTACTATTCTTATACTTTGCAAACTAGGGTTTGCTGGTTAAGTAAGATTTACTCATGTTTGATTAAAGAATCCACATATTTGTAAAATGTATGTTTATGATGATATATTTGTTCTATTTGTTGCAAGGAAATGCATGATAAAAAAAGAACAACAATAAGTTGGAATTCGAGTTTCCAAGAGACTCCTTACTTAAGAAGGGTTTTGGGTTAGAATACTCTAATTTTCTCTTTGGCTTCCTTTGTATTTATTTTCATGTTCTCTAAGTTACAAAATGAGATGTTCCATACAAGTAGTTATTTGAGATACTAGATATAGCTCATGTTTATTTCTACTACGATCTGATACCTGCACAACTATGCTATTTTAGGATGTAACTAGATATGAAAATAATCCTTCGTGTGTAGTTCTCGCTTATTCAATGTAATAAGGCAAATAATGAGGTCTTTTCTAATCCTAGTGGTTGTATTCATAACACAATAATCCATAGAACATTAGTTCTTACATCTATTTTCAACACAGTGCATCACCAACCTTGCTCCCTTTGGTGTTTTTTTAATCGGATCATATAAGGTTATTCCGCACAATTTCAATGATATCTTTTTTATCTTTCAATTCTTATGACTATTGTTGCATTACAATGTCACAACAACTACACTCAAATATAATTGATGGCTTAAAAATTCTTTTATATTATAATTCCTTGTTCTCATAAGCCATAGCTCAAAACTCGTAATAAATATAACATTCTTTTTTTTCACGCAGGAACTGTTCTTTTTATCCTAAGGATTACCAAAAAGATTGATCTAGAATTGAAATATGACACCAAGATAAAAAAACTAAGAAACCAAGCTTAAAGCAACTAAAGTTCAATATTAACCATGCACATTACTTAGAAGAAGTTGCTAGTGTGGAAGTCAGCGTCACAACTATCTAATATAAAAACTTGAATATACAAATATGGCATGAGAGAAAAGATTTAATATTAGCATGATATATTACTTGTTCGAATAAATAATGGATAAAGTACTAATATATTGTAAACAAGCCGAGAAAACGCAGTATAATTCTTACAAAATTATCCACAAAAAAATTTATCAAATAATCATATGCCACTAAATATTCTGCATGATATGTCATACTCAATAATTATTTTCTATAATATAACCTATTATATTTATTATATAATACTCACTTTTATTCTTTTTTTTTTTTCCCGAAGACCCTCTCATCGTGTGGGAACAGCTTAATTAAACGCTGACCCTGGAGGAATACTAGAAACCTTGTGTACTGATTTTCATTTTCCTTCCTGTTTTTCCATTCCTTTCGGCCACCTGCCAGTGTACTAATTTAGAATGAGCTTGGACTAAGAATCCCGAGTAGAATCAAGCAAGACCTAGGATCGCAGAAGCACCCTGAGATTTGTCGCTTAGTCCACGTTATCAAAATTTGAGCACGAGGAAGTTAAGACAAACGTGGTCCCCCACAATCCACATCAGTGTATCCGCGTAATACTAGGGTTGTTACTTGTTAATTTTTTCCTATTCAATGAGCCACCTTCCACGAGTAATCTTCATCTTGCTCTTTTTATCTCTTTCTAAATCCAAAACGCGGCTCTTTGACCCATCCCCTATTGGAACTTTTGAAGACACCTCACTACTGCGACACTTATATATAAAAGCCAGAGCCGCAATTCTCTTAGACCCAGCATCATCATCCAACAACAGAAATAACAAAAACAACGAATACTGAAATCACCCAGAATCGAAATTGAACCTTAAGCCTGAAAACAAGACGAACCCCAGATTCTTTTTTAGATAATAAACAGACCCGAGATTAAAGTTTTGGTTTTTTTTTCAATACCCAGAGGTAAAGTTTGGATTTTTCCTTTTTTTCCTTCTTTTGTTTTAAAAGAAAAAATGGTAAAGGATAGTCCTGAAAAGCGCAAAGTCAAAATCCAGGAGAGTCCAGTGATTCCAAGTACAAAGGAGTGAGGAAGCGAAAATGGGGCAAATGGGTGTCCGAGATTCGCCTCCCAACAGCAGAGAGAATCTGGTTAGGCTCCTACGACAGCGCCGAGAAGGCGGCCCGAGCATTCGACGCTGCGCTCTATTGCCTCCGTGGCCGCACAGCCAAGTTCAACTTCCCCGACAACCCGCCAAACATCTCCAACGGCCGTTCCCTCTCTCCTTCGGAGATCCAAGTGGCGGCTCACCAGTTTGCCAATTCCGGGTCGGATCCCCAACGGAGCAGGTCCGACAATTCTATGGATGAGCTCCAAATGGAGTCTCAGTCTCTGTCGCATTCGCCGTCACCGTCAATCATGTCGGATGGAGGACGGGTAATTATGGAAAATCAGTTGAATACGGGGGGGTCCTATTTGGATCTTTTGACGAGTAGTAATATGGGGTCGGGTAATTACGCTTCGGATTATGGAATATTCCCTGGTTTTGACGATCTCTCAGATGATTATTATGTTCCTAGCATCCCAAGTGTGGATTACGGGGAAGAAAACTATGATGCGTCTTTCAATCAAGGCTCATTTTTATGGAATTTCTCGATTTGAAAAAAATAAACAAATGAACACATAAATACTAATTTGGTAAATTTATCCTTAAAAAAGGGTCAAATTCTGGACATATTTTAGTTTTACAGGATTTTGGACGAGATTAATGTTCTTCTCACTCCCAGACTAATAAGGGTATGTATTTTTTGAGGAGGTGGACCAGTTTTAGTATGGTTTGTCCTTCTAGCTCTAGTGATTAATATGTAAAATTCTCGTTGTAGTTCTTGTATCATTCTTTCAAGTGAATAGCTAAATTTGAGAGAGTATTATTTTTTATATCTTTACAAAGAAGTTGGTGTGTGTCAATTCATATAACTATGGCTATAAATGTGGTGATATAGATGGCTTAGTAGTGAATTCAAATGCACATTTAATTTTATATTTTCAAATTTGAGCCCTGAATTAAAAATTTTATAACATTTCATTTGAGCTAAACTTGAGATCGCATAGAATAAGCATGAACTCAATTTCAAACTCCATAATCCTCCACTTACTTGAAGAATAATTTTTTTCTTCTAATTATAATAATACTGATATTTATATTTAATTGAGTACAACCACTCTTTATAGCTATTTATGCTTCATCGGATTGACTCGATTAAATTATCATGAAATAGTCTATTTAGATATTAGTAAGTTTGAACTCAAGTTAATTAACTAATCGAATGGTCTAAGTTGAAACGTAATACTATTGCTCTTAAATCGAAACAAGATTATAAAAAGTAAACATAAAGTGATATATGATATAATAATAAAAATATATAATTATAATACATATAAATGCAATGTTCATATATACTAATTATTTATAATTTTTATTCAATTCCAAATATTTTTTATAAGAGAAAGAATATGATAGGAGTAAGTAGTAAAACACAATGTATTGATTCAAATTATGGATACATTATAAACTGCTATTCACGGAAAAAACAAATAGGTAGACCATCTATTTTGATAACACACTCAATTGAAGATGTGTTAAATAGGTTGTAAGATCGTATACGATAACATATATGTACTACATTCAATTTTACTTATTTATATAAAACACTTTTAATAGGAAGTATTATAAAAAATAGGCCATCGAAAAAGAGTAATAAAGGGCATATTAAAGTGGGGACCTGAGCCACTGTGCATGGTTGAGCAATCTGCAGTCCATCTTATCTTCATTGCTGCGCCAGCGCCCGTAATCTGTAATTTTGTGCCAGTTACATCAAGTAGAAGTTGACATGTGCAATAGAAGTCCACAACCATCGTTTCTTTGTTCTTTCCGGAGATTGAATAGTTTGGGAAAAGTAAAAAAACACGTGATCCTAACAAATAAAAAAAAGGACGGGTGGTCCAAAAAGTAATCTCCAAACAAGCACATTTCTTTTTCGATGAATTATGATAGCCATCTACCATCCAAGCTAGAATCTTATCACAGATCAAATAAGCTCGTGCATAAAAGAGAGCGACGAAGATCACGCGAAGAGCAGAACATATCTAATGATATGACAACATTTTTTTTTTTCTTTCAGAGAATTTAACGATTTTTATACTGGAAATATCATATTCTCAGCTATTTGTTTTTAGATTTTATTTAGCTAAAGGTAGTTTTTAAGTCCAAAAAAATATGAAAATTAGAAAAGAAAAAAAATTATAAGGTAAAAGGCACAAAAATGACAAATAAGGGAAAAGATATACCAAATTTTTTAAATTAGAATATGAAATTTCATATAAATAGTAACTATGTTACTAATGATAGTGTTAATTCCGTAACTTAAACCAGCATTCTAATAAGATTGTTAAACTAATCACTTCCTTATCATGATATATTTTGGGTGATAAGCTAAATATTAAACCAATCCAAACTAGTTGAATTAGATAAGAGACTATACATATGTAATGGTGACAATGGTCATACATGTTTATATATATATGACACTTGGATAATATAAACAAAACTGAACTTGATATTTTATATGCGAAAAATTCTATGATCCTATGGTAGTTATAATGAAATCGATCCTGTCATAATCTTAATTGTGATCAAAATTGTTAATATTTTTTATTCAAATTTTTAATAATCAAGTTAATAATAATATGTTTAGCAAGACAATTCTGTGTCAGGACCATAAAAGTTGCAATACTTATGCTAGACAAAGTAGGTCCGAACGATCAAGAAGTTATTAACAAGCCTTGCAAAGTGGATTATATATTTCTAACTGTAGATTTATGTCTATGTTACAATATTTGTGTCCTCAAATCCTCAATGATTGTAAATATGTTTCTTTATTATATTTGATTGTCAATGTTATGTTGTAACTTGGAAAACCTTAGGAAATGAGCTAATTTTATTGGTTATCACTGAAGCAAAACCCTATGCATGGCTATAATGATGGAATTTTGAGTTGAGTTTGACATGAACTGGTATTACCATCACTTTTTTTGTTTTTCCATAATATTATAATCACTTAACGATATAAGATAAATGCTTGATTGGTGAATCTTATAGTGCATTCATGGCATGGCATAAAAATGGTCATATTGGTTATTATTTTTTAATCAAGATCTTGTCAAACTGCATTTTTAGCATATAGTTTATTAGCAAATCTAGTTCTACTTGTTTATGTGATTAGCTAAGATAAGTTATTAGGTGTTTTGCCCAGAGAATCGAGAATTGAAGAAGAGGGTATTTTCTCAATTCATAGCTTTTTCAGCTCAATACTTTCTCCACTTATTGCCATTTACTTACATATATTACTAACATAACCTCAAACTTCTTCTTAGAAAGAACTAAGGAGGAAGCATTTCATTTTGAAACTTATTTTGTTGAAACATAACCTCAAACTTCTCCTTAGGAAACTGAGGAGGGAGGATTTCATTTCAAAATTCATTTGTTAGATATATATATATATATGTATGTATGTATGTATCATCAATATAACCACCACTTCATCTTAGAATCTCATATACACCCTAAGTATTTGAAATAGCCATGAATTCCTTAAATTACATATTAATGTGTTATTGAAATGATATATATATATATATGTGTGTGGTGTGTGTGTGTGTGCGCTTAGTTAATATAATTAGTGAATGTGTTATTTTATGTGTATAGTATTATGAAATTAATATTATTGTTTGATATGTATAAATGTGTGTATAGTGTAATGAATATGTGTCTTTTTCAAATTAATATGCATGTGTTATGTTTAGAATTTAATCAAATTACTTTTGAATAGCTAGGAATTGTGACATAAATTTGGCAAACTTTAAACCTACTTTTTAAGCTTAAATACAACCCAAATGCATTTGAAATTTTACCTAAATTAATCCTAGGACAAATATACTCCTAATGGCTAAGTTTGGATGACAATTGACTTTGTTTAGACAGGTTTTTGACCTCTTTTTGGCAACCCCATTTTCCATACGAATTTTCACTTCTTTTCTTTCTTTCTTCCTTTCTCATCCCAAAATCTTAAACCCTAAGCTAAGATTTATTACAAGCTTTAGGATTTGAACATCATTCCAAGCCAAAATTTAGTCATGTGAGTTTAATGCAAACTTTATCTTTTATTTATGTTCTATATTGTGTTTGTTTGTAAATATTAGATAGAAATGATTTTGATGTGATAATTGGTGTGGGATTGATTTGGTGCATTGATGATAGTTTGAATGAGATTATGTGGCTAATGGAGTGGTAGTTTATATCTTATATGTGTGTTGATGTGTGGGGATGAGTATTTTGGAAGATTGAAGATTGAGTAGTTGATATGTGAATTTGAAGTGTGATTAGAGTTTTGATGATTAGAAGTAGAATTCATGTTGTTAGGATAGTATTTGGATCATGTAACAAGCTTTAGAAAGTTTGGATTAAGTTTGGGGAAGTTTTGGAAAAATGAATGAAGTTGTAATAAAACAAGGGAAATCAAAAACATTTTCATATAGGCTAAATTTTGATCGTGCGCCGGTATCTAGGGCTTCTACACCGCCAGCTTATAGGCGGTGTTAGAAGCCAATAGGATCAAATTTGTTAAGGCTAATCGAACGCCGCCGGCTTTCACTGGAAAAGTCAGCCGGCGTTCATTTTTTCACATTGTACGCCGGCTACTGGGATTCAAAGCCGCCGGCATATAGTGAGAAGCTGCCAATGTACATGGATACGCTGTCGGTTTGTACCTCTCTGTAAACTCTTGGAAATTTGAATTTTGGATTCTACACCGGCTCAAAACAGCCGGCGTAGAATCAAGGCAGCCGGCGTACCCTTGAACGCTGCCGGCGTACCCTTGAACGCTGCCAGCGTTGGCAGTGTTGATTTTCAGAGAATCGAACACCGGTTCAAAGCCGCCGGCTTTGATTGCCGGCGTATTCCCTACGCTTTTGAATTTTAAAAACTTTCTTTAAAATTTTCTGAAGTTTGATATATGATCAATTAAGTATTTGTTTAAGCAATCTAGGATATAATAAGATGTTTAAATGCTTTATTATGACTTTGTATTAATTTATTTGGATTTCTTTGATTTATTTATATTTTCAATTAGTTAATTAATGCTTAAGCTAAGTGTGAAATTCAATATTTTTAAACAGTGATAGATCCTCGCCCAGTCAACCCCGTTAATTCCCAAGCTATCTTAGGTACGCAGTAACTTGTTTATCTCTTTGCTAGGATAGGCATAAAAAATCAAACTACTTTAAAATAAGAAAATCCTATTGATATATGAGTGTTGATTGTCGTTGTTTGCCGTTGAATTTGATTCGGAGAGCGGCACCCTGCTCAGATTGGAGGCAGGGTACTTTCTCGTTAATGGATAGAATTGTTTAGGATATATGAGTATCTGAGCTGCTCATATCAACCCCCTGAGCGTTGTGATACGTTACTCAGGATCCCCTAGTATTACGGGCTATGCCGGAAGGTGGGGCTACCTAGTCTATATGAACAATAGGGACCACTCAAGGAGGCGGACGTGATACTAGATCCTTGTTGTCGGAAGTTTGAATACTCCCATGTTGTTTTACTAACTAAAAACTTAATAATAAACAAGTGATTGTTGCATAATGCATTTAGCCTAAGAATGTGTAATCCACTTTGCATTTTGTATTTGTTACTTGTGTACTGGGCCTTTGACTCATATTTTATCCATTTCAGGTGATGACTCCGATGAGTTCTATACGAGTATGGGGTACGAACCGACTTTGAAGATTTTCTTGATGGGGGATTAGAGATGACCATGGACTCAATGGAACCCTATGAATGTAATAGATTAGATGTGATTCTTTTTGTTGATAATGTAATTATAGTGTTAGTTGAGTTGTGTTTTGAGGATTTTGTTAAGGCTTGTAAGAAGCCTTTGGATGTAATATATATATAATATAAGTATGTGCTTAGGTATTTAGAAGTTAAGTTGTACTTCCTTTGTAAGATATGTTGGTAGTGTAGTAGTATAGTCTTGTTTAAGGTTGAAAAAAAAAATCTATGTCTCCTATTGTATATTATCTTTATGGAATTAGATAAACAATTACTCAAACAATTCCTTCAGCAACCTTACATATAATCTTAGGTTATATGTGGTTGGGGAACCGTTATCTCCTATTTCAAATATAGGGTGATAGCGGGTCCTTACAGTTGGTATCAGAGCAGTTTGATTAATTGTTTATCTAATTGTAATGATTATTTAAGACTTGACCTAGACACAATTAAGTAGTATAGAAAAGAATTAAGTTATCCAAATAGTTGTGTATAATTTCCTTCTTGCTTGTTTTATATATTTTTATTTGTTTTCGTTTACTAATTGCTTATTGTTTGTTGATGACTTGTTGAATTGTTTGTTCATTTATATGAATGTAAATGTTAACTTGATAAGTTTTGCATGTGATTAGGGATTGATATACATGTGTGAATGTGTGTTGAATATATGTATGCAATTGTAAAGATGGACAGGTTGAGGAGGTCTACCAGGCAACATTCTGATAGAGAAAGTATGCCACCACCACCACAGTCATCGTCTACATTTGCTCCTACTTCATCTTCTACACCGAGCAGTGAGACTACTCCATCGCCTGCATCGGCTTCAGCTTCACAAGTTCCTCCACCGACTCAGATTCCTCCACCTCCACCTATGCCACCCATTCCTCCTATGTCACAAATACCTACTGGTGATCCAAATCGATGTACAGTATGATGAGGGATATGATGGCAATGATGCAGCATATCAGATGATGATGTATCAACAAACTCAGCATCTCATGCAGCAAGGTAACCAGCAGGAATGAGATCAAATGAGGCTCTGTAAATGATCAATCCAACCAAATCAAATTACATGATTTTAGCAAGATGGTTCCAGTTTGATGGCACTAGTAATGATCCTACAGTAGCTGAAGGTTGGATAGAGGAGCTTGAGAAAACATTTGCAGCTAGTAGAACACCGGAAGATAATAAAGTGGATTTAGCGGTTTACATGATGAAGAAAGAGGCTTATAATTGGTGGAGATTAACAAGTGGAAATCTACAACTACCCATATCATGGAATGCATTCAAGGATATATTTTTCACCAAGTATTTTCCGAATTCAGTAAGAAAGGATGATAGCGATTGGCTGAACTTGAGACAAGGGAGCAAGACTATAGATGAATACTATGGTGAATTCTGTAGACTGTTGCGCTTTGCTGGAGGTGATTACCGGATGAAAGAATGAAAGTTCAGAAATTTCAGAATGGACTGAATGAAGAAATCCAAAGTGAAGTGAAGAAATTTGAGTTGCATACCCTATCAGATACGTGGCCAAAGCTTTGCTAATGGAGCAAATTCAAATGATAGTAGAATTAGAAGAGCAAAGAGAGCTGCATTTCTGGGAAAGAGACCCGCTTCCACTTCATCCTATGATAATTATCGGGGTGTTGGTAAAGGAAAGAAGCCATTTATGGGACGACAAGGAAATCAAAAGCCGACATATAAAGCTCCTACACTTGCATTTGAAAAGAAATGTTTTAGGTGCTATGGTCCTCATGAGTTGTCCGATTGCAAGTGGACTCCCAATGCATGTTTTTCATGTGGTCAAGTTGGGCATAAGTCTAAAGAGTGCAAGAATCCGAAATTACCACCGGTTTTCTGTGCATATTGCAAGCAGAGAGGTCATCATATTGCTAATTGCAAGGATCGACCAATGTTAAGAGTGGAGTTGATATAGAGAAGGGAAAGACAAATGCAAGGGTTTTTGCTTTACAGCAAATTGAGGATACTCCTTCAGTAGACACTTTGGCAGGTATACTGAGTGTTGCTAATAGGGATGCATATGTGCTGATTGATACTGGAGCAACTCATGCTTGTATTTCTGAAAATTTTATGAATGATTGTGAGCTTGTCTCTGAATGTTGATTGATCGTGTTATGTGTGTGACTACTCCGTTGGTGATTGAAAATAGGCATCCTTGTGTGTGTAAAAATATAAGTGTTGTGATTTCAAATGTGAACATGCCTATTGATATGATAGTATTGCCTTTATCTGATTTTGATGTGATTTTGGGAATGAATTGGCTAAATCATTACAAGGTTACGATTGATTGTAGTAAGGCAGTTAAGTTTTGGCTTGATTGAAGGGAGTTTCACATATAAATTGGAGAGGTTAAGACCTAGGAGTATGAAGTTTATGGAGCTATGGGAAAAACCAGTTGTGGCAGCTATAAATATTGAAGAAGTGGATATCAAAATGACGCCAATTGTGAATGAGTTTGTGGATGTATTTCCCGAGAAGTTACCTGGATTACCACCGGATCGGGAGATAGAGTTTGGAATTGAAGTATTGCCTGGAACAGTACCTATCTCCAAAGCTCCATATAGAATGGCTCCAGCTGAATTGAAAGAGTTGAAGTTACAATTGCAAGAGTTACAAGATTTGGGCTTTATCAGACCGAGTATATCGCCCTGGGGTGCTCCTGTGCTGTTTGTCAAGAAGAAAGATGAAAGTTTACGCATGTGTATTGATTACAGGAATTGAACCGAGTTACTATTAAGAACAAATACCCTTTACCTAGGATCGATGATTTGTTCGATCAGTTAAAGGGAGCCACAGTGTTTTCTAAGATCGACTTGAGATCAGGATATTATCAACTCAAGATCAAATCGCAAGATATTCAGAAGACAGCTTTCCGAACTCGGTATGGACACTTCGAGTTTTTGGTGATGCCTTTTGGGTTAACCAATGCTCCAGCCGCATTCATGGATTTGATGAATAGAGTCTTCAAGGATTATCTGGATTCATTTGTCATAGTATTCATTGATGATATTCTGATATATTCTCGAACAAGGAAGAGCATCGAGAGCATTTAAGACTTGTGTTACGAAAACTCCGAGAGAAGAAACTCTATGCGAAATTTAACAAGTGTCAGTTTTGGTTGGAAGAAATATCCTTTCTTGGACATATTATTTCGAAAGGAAGGTATTTCAGTTGATCCAATGAAGATTGAAGCCATTTTGAAATGGGCAAGACCTACTAATGTGAGTGAGATTAGAAGTTTCCTTGGATTAGCTGGATACTACCGAAGGTTTGTTGAAGGATTTTCGAAACTTGCATCCCCATTAACAAAGTTGACACGGAAGAATACTAAGTATGTGTGGGATGACAAGTGTGAGAGGAGTTTTAAAGAGTTGAAAGAAAGATTGATATCAGCTCCTATTTTGGCATTGCCTGTTAGTGGAAGGGAATTTGAAGTTTTTAGTGATGCATCTATCCAAGGACTCGGTTGTGTTCTCATGCAAGATGGAAAAGTTATAGCTTATGCATCAAGGCAACTAAAACCCCATGAGAAGAATTACCGGTGCATGATCTTGAATTGGCAGCAGTGATTCTCGCATTGAAACTTTGGAGACATTATTTGTTTGGAGAGAAATGCAAGATCTACACGGATCACAAGAGTTTGAAATACATATTCACACAGAAGGAGCTTAATATGAGGCAAAGAAGATGGCTTGAGTTGATTAAAGATTATGATGTGGAAATACTTTATCATCCTGGAAAAGCTAATGTAGTAGCAGATGCACTCAGTAGGAAGAGGCAAATGAATGATGTGACTTTGATTTCTAGTCAAAGAGAGATTCAGATGGATTTCATGAAGTTAGAACTTGAAGTTACATTAGAGCAAGTTGATGTGATATTGGCTCAATTATCCTTGCAACCGACAATTTTGGAAAGGATTAAACAAGTTCAAAAGGAAGATGATGAAGCTAAAAGAATAAAGATAGCCATTGGTGAAGGAAAGAGAAAAGAGTTGAGGATTGATGAGGATGAAGTTATTAGATATGGGAATCGACCTTTTGTGCCATATGAGTTGAGAGAAGAAATCCTGAAGGAAGCTCATTCATCTTCATATTCGATCCATTTGGGAACCACCAAAATGTATAGAGATTTGAAGAAAAATTTATGGTGGGAAGGTTTGAAGAGAGATATTGCTCAATATGTTTTCAAGTGTTTGACTTGTCAACAAATAAAAATCGAGCATCAACGACCTGGAGGAGAACTTCAACCTTTATCCATACCTGAATGGAAATGGGATGATATCACCATGGATTTCATATCGGTTTTACCCAAGACTATTGCCAAACATGAAGTTATTTGGGTAATCGTGGATAGATTAACGAAATCGGCTCATTTCATACCTTTGAGAGTTGGAGATTCCTTAGAAAGAATGGCACATATCTATATCAAAGAAATAATGAGATTACACGGGATTCCGAAGACAATTACTTCTGATCGAGATTCTCGCTTTGTCAGCCGGTTTTGGAAAAGTCTGCATGCCGCTTTAGATACTCAACTTCAGTTTAGTACTGCATTTCATCCACAGACAGACGGGCAATCGGAAAGAACGATTCAAATCTTAGAAGATGTGTTAAGAGCATGTGCTCTAGATTTTGATAATAAGTGGGATACTTATTTGCCACTTGTAGAATTTGCCTACAACAATAGTTTCCAAGTAACAATTCAAATGGCACCCTATGAAGCACTTTATGGTAGGAAATGCAGATCTCCAATACACTGGAATGAAATTGGGGAAAGAGTTATTTTGGGTCAAGAACTGATACAACAAGCAGTGAATAAAATCCAAGTAGTTAAGCAAAGGATGAAAACAGCTCAAGATCGGTATAAAAGCTATGCCGACATGAGGAGAAGACCATTGGAGTTTGAAGTTGGTGATCATGTGTTTCTTAAAATTTCTCCAACAAAAGGGATTATTAGATTTGGAGCTAGAGGCAAATTGAATCCAAGGTACATTGGTTCGTATGAGATTCTAGAAAGAATTGGACCATTAGCTTATCGATTGGCTCTACCACCAAATTTGTTAGAAGTGCATGATGTATTCCATGTGTCACAACTTCGAAAATGTATATCAGATCCCGAAGCTATCATTTCTACACATCAACCGGAGGTTCAACCAAATTTGAGCACAGTGGAGAAACCGATCAAAGTCTTGGATAAGATTGATAAAGTGTTGAGGAGAAAAGTAATTCTTATGTGAAGATTTTGTGGACTGGACAAACCGAGAGGGAAGCGACGTGGGAGCCCGAGAACGAAATGAAGCAAAGGTACCCTGAGTTATTTGAATAGCGTTAAGGTAAGCTAAGTTTCGAGGATGAAACTTTTTGAAGGAGGAGAGAATGAAATAGCCATGAATTCCTTAAATTACATATTAATGTTTTATTGGAATGACATTATATATATATATGTGTGTGTGTGTGTGTGTGTGTGTGTGTGTGTGTGTGCTTAGTTAATATAATTAGTGAATGTGTTTTTTTATATGTATATAGTATTATGAAATTAATATATTGTTTGATATGTATAAATGTGTGTATAGTGTAATGAATATGTGTGTCTTTTTCAAATTAATATGCATGTGTTATGTTTAGAATTTAATCAAATTACTTTTGAATAGCTAGGATTTGTGACAGAAATTTGGCAAACTTTAAACCTTTTTTAAGCTTAAATACAACCCAAATGCATTTGAAATTTTACCTAAATTAATCCTAGGACAAATATACCCCTAATGGCTAAGTTTGAATGGCAATTGACTTTGTTTAGACATGTTTTTGACCTCTTTCTGACAGCCCCATTTTCTATACAAATTTTCACTTCTTTTCTTTCTTTCTTTCTTTCTTTCTTCCTTTCTCATCCCAAAATCTTAAACCATAAGCCAAGATTTATTACAAGCTTTAGGATTTGAACATCATTCCAAGCCAAGATTTAGTCATGTGAGTTTAATGCAAACTTTATCTTTTATTTTATGTTCTATATTGTGTTTGTTTGTAAATGTTAGATAGAAACGATTTTGATGTGATAATTGGTGTGGGATTAATTTGGTGCAATGATGATAGTTTGAATGAGATTATGTGGCTAATGGAGTGGTAGTTTATATCTTATATGTGTGTTGATGTGTGGGGATGAGTATTTTGGAAGATTGAAGATTGAGTAGTTGATATGTGAATTTGAAGTGTGATTAGAGTTTTGATGATTAGAAGTAGAATTCATGTTGTTAGGATAGTATTTGGATCATGTAACAAGCTTTAGAAAGTTTGGATTAAGTTTGGGGAATTTTTGGAAAAATGTACGAAGCTGTAATAAAACAGGGGAAATCAAAAACATTTTCGTATAGGCTAAATTTTGGTCGTACGCCGGCATCTGGGGCTTTTACGCTGCCGGTTTATAGGCGGTGTTGGAAGCCAACAGGATCAAATTTCTTAAGGCCGATCGAACGACGCCAGCTTTCATTGGAAAAGTCAGTCGGCGTTCATTTTTTCACATTGTACGCCGGCTACTGGGATTTCAAAGTCGTCGGCGTATAGTGAGAAGCTGCCATCGTACATGGATACGCTGCCGGTTTGTACCTCTTTGTAAACTTTTGGAAATTTGAATTTTGGATTCTACACCGGCTCAAAGCCGCGGTGTAGAATCAAGGCAGCCGACGTACCCTTGAACGCTGCCAGCGTTGGCAATGTTGATTTTCAGAGTATCGAACACCGGTTCAAAGCCGCCGGCTTTGAGTGCTGGCGTATCCCCTGCGCTTTTGAATTTTAAAAACTTTCTTTAAAATTTTCCAAAGTTTGATATATGATCAATTAAGTATTTGTTAAGCGATCTAGGATATAATAGGATGTTTAAATGCTTTATTATGACTTTGTATTAATTTATTTGGATTTTTTGATTTATTTATATTTTCAATTAGTTAATTAATGCTTAAGCTAAGTGTGAAATTCAATATTGATTTAAACAGTGATAGATCCTCGCCCAGTCAACCCCCTTAATTCCCGAGCTATCTCAGGTACGCAGTAACTTGTTTGTCTCTTTGCTAGGATAGACATAAAAAATCAAACTACTTTAAAATAAGAAAATCCTATTAATATATGAGTGTTGATTATCGTTGTTTTCCGTTGAATCTGGTTCAGAGAGCGGCACCCTGCTCAGATTGGGAGCAGGGTACTTTCTCATTAATGGATAGAATTGTTTAGGATATGAGTATTCGAGCTGCTCATATCAACCCCTGAGCGTCGTGATACGTTACTCAGGATCCCCTAGTATTACGAGCTACGCCGGAAGGTGGGGCTGCCTAGTCTGTATGAACAGTAGGGACCACTCAGGGAGGAGGACGTGATACTAGATCCTTGTTATCCGGAGTTTGAATTTTCCCATGTTGCTTTATTAACTAAAGACTTAATAATAAACAAGTGATTGTTGCATAATGCATTTAGCCTAAGAATGTGTGATCCACTTCGCATTTTGTATTCGTTACTTGTGTACTGGGCCTTTGGCTCATATTTTATCCATTTCAGGTGATGACTCCGATGAGTTCTATACGAGTATGGGGTACGGAACCGATTTTAAAGATTTTCTTGATGGGTTGCAGGATTAGAGATGACTATGGACTCAATGGAACCCTATGAATGTAATAGATTAGATGTGATTCCTTTTGGTTGATAATGTAATTATAGTATTAGTTGAGTTGTGTTTTGAGGATTTTTGTTAAGGCTTGTAAGAAGCCTTTGGATGTAATATATAAATATATATGTATGTGCTTTGGTATTTAGAAGTTAAGTTGTACTCCCTTTGTAAGATATGTTGGTAGTGTAGTAGTATATTCTTGTTTAAGGTTGAAAAAAAAAATCTATGTCTCGTATTGTATATTATCTTTTTGGAATTAGATAAACAATTACTCAAACAATTCCTTCGGGCAACCTTACATATAATCTTAGGGGTTATATGTGGTTGGGGAACCGTTATCTCCTATTTCAAATATAGGGGTGATAGCGGGTCCTTACAGTATTAATCCCTAAAGTCGACTCCAACACAACACTGTCTTTCAATGTTTGTTTAGTTCTCGTGAAGCCAACAACCCTATAGTAGCCTCAATCGAATTCACTAGACTCTTAAAAGCATTATTACAGAATCGAAATATTAATATGTGACGTAAACACCATGCTAATACAAGTATGTTGACGTGCAATGCATATTAATTTAATTAAATGGTCAAATAGTTTTAAGTCCATTTATTAAGGTGACCAATCAATTAACAAACACTCATTGACAATAACCATCCAATCATTACAAACAATATGTGATCACTTTTATATTAGTAAATTATCAACCAAAACAATCATCAAACAATAGTTGAATACTCAATCCCCATGCATATTCAATTATGTTTATCTTAAATTTAGATGCAACTACTTTACAAACACAAGTAAGATGATAAGGTCAATGTTACTTACATGTCATCCAAGCTAAGTCATAGCAATCCTCTAGGAAGAACCAAGTCATCCCCACCATCAACATCCAATCATCATCAATATCATCATCATCATCAACCTTCATATTTGAGATCCACACATAAATATATGGTTAACTAGGGCTACTTTCAGAGAATACATCAAAAGCAACTTCTATTTATGAAATCAAACTCATTTTAGTAAGCAAACATTTGAAACAACATATTCTCCTTATCATTTTAAGTCTAACGGACAACAATTACATTTAAGTTATTCACTCATTAGATCTATATTTAGTTAACTTAACCATATAATTCATTTTAGTTAGCGAAGCTCATTAGGTCAAGTTAAGCTTAGTTATATTACTAATTCATTTTATATTAACTATCATATTAACTTAAGTCTATTAACTAGTCCTCTTGATATACAAAAGCCATATTAAGTCTAACTTAGTTACTAAATTAGACTAAGTCAAGCTAAACTTAGATTTGTTAACTAAGTTCATTTTATGTGTTTAAATTCCATGTTAATCCAAATCAATTACTAAACCTGTTAATTCACTAAACCCATTCTTAATTATACACTATTAATATATGAAATATATTATTTATAATTCATTTAATTCTTTCGACATTATTTATTTTTTTAAACGAAATAGGGGAGCTGCACGACCGTGATGAAGGTCATTCTAGATGAAAAATATTGATCAAAATCGAACAAAGCCTAATTTTCTTATCTATAAGAGCTGTTGCATGGCCGTGCTGAGATGAAAAAATGTCCGGCAGCTTAAAACTTGTTTGCACGGGCACATGCACACCCGTGCTGACTGGAAAAATCCAACAGCAGCTTAAAACGTTCTTCTCTTATTTTCTTTACAAAATTTTATCAATTTTTACATATCCTACTTCCATCATAAAAGCAACATATAACTTTTTTTCTCAACTTCTAACTTTTCTATATTCAATCCACTTTATCAAACATCTCTAATCACTTCAACAAATCCATTTCATCAAACCCTTCCTCCAAACATGCATAAACAACTAGGTGTTTAATTTTATGGTCAAATCTCCTTTGATTCCAAGTTTTATCACAATCCTAACTTCATCTAGTATCAATTCATCAATATTATGCATAAACAACAAATAAATCAAAGAAAATAACTAACTTACTAGTTTTAGAAAAAAAAAACTCAAACATTTAAAACTCCATCACCACTACTTTCATTTTGTTCTTGAGACAATTTCATGCATGATCTTCATCTTTAACCTTGTTTTCCCATCTTTATTTTCTTCCACAATCTTATTAGATTTGAGATTCCAAGTTTTGGGTCTTGAAGATGGAGACAGAAATAAACATAAAATGGAAGAGAGAAGGAAGAGAAAAGAAAAAGGAAGAAAAAGAAAAGGAAAGAGAAGGGCAGCCAAAGGTGGAAAAGAAAAAGAATTAAATAGGACAAGGACAAAAATAATTAAGGATATTTATGGGTAAAGGGTTCAGTTTAAACCTTTCAAATGATTTTCTTGACTATCTAAAGTACTTACAAAATAATTTTAGAATTTATAATATAAAAATTATTACTTTGAATGAAAATCTAAATTAATAATTTAATTTGTAAAAACTAGATATTTAATTTGAGTTTGGGTTCAAAACTAATATTTTCAAATAGGCAGTTGAACTTAAAATTTGCGGGGATTGAGAAAATAGGATTTTAAGTTTAAAAAAAGCTAATTTAGGACATTTTATAATTTTAGATAAATGAATTCAAAAAAATTAGGCGATTTCTAAATTGTAAAAAAAAGGATCCAAATTGATTATTGTAATGAATTGGGTAAATTAATTTATGAATAAACTAAAATCTAGAGTTTGCAAATTTATTAATCATTGAAATTGAAATATTTCTAAAGATTTAAAGATTCAAAAAAAAAAAAAAAAAGAAGTTTAGTTTAAAATTTATAATAGAAAGTTAGAATTTGACTTGTTGAAAATGATTATTAAAACAAATTAGCTAAATGAAGGGAACATTTGAGATCTCAAATCTTAGTTAATTCGTTTATTAATTATCAATATTATATTAACATTGTTTTGATCTTTTTATCACATTTATTTGATATTTCTTGCTATTTTTGTTTTCATGGAAGATATTGAAACTTATTATTGTTTAGATATAATATCATTTCTTTGTAATTATCTATATACTCAATTTATTTCTTTAATTTCATAATTTTAGGGATTTAAATGTTTCTTTAACTTTACACAACTGATATTCTATGCAATATAGCATATATGAATAATAAGAATTAGTTTAGTGATTTCAATCTTCCATTACTTGATTTTTTAAAAAGACTCAATAAAGATGACAAACAACTGACAACACGATTGGACTTGACTCGACTTGTCTTTTAACTTGAGACAACTCACGACGACCCAACATTAACTCACACAACACGACACACTCAACAAATGAAGGTTGTAGGTTTGCTTTTCCATTCTTATCTAAATATATATAATAGTGTGCATATAAAATATATAGTGCTCCTATTCTTTTTAGTCATTAGAGATATTATGTTTTAAAATTTTTCATTAACGTGATCATCTTGATAAGACTGAAATCAAGATGTCTTATTTTTGCTCTTTGTATATTTGTCCCAATTACCCTTATCTTATTAAAGTTGAAATTAGGATATTTCATCATGTTATTGAACTATTATCAATTATTGATTGGGGAAAGCTATGAAAAGTTATATTTTGAAATGTTGTTATTAACAGTTCTAACTTTCAAACAACAATTAAAATTTTCATGTTTTTAATATTCTTAAATCGCAAAAATCAGGAGTGATTCTTGCGACTTTTCTTAAAATATTTTCAAAATTTTACATTATTTAATTAATGATTTTCATTTTCAAAATATATAAATTTTAGGTTATTACACCAGATACCTAGGATGTTTACTAATCAAATGGAAATCAAGCTAGGTTAGGATATCGATGAAGTGCATGTTACATAGGAGCATGATATACATCCCTTATTTGGTTGAGCAAATATGTAGTAAGTTAGGTTATGTTTATAAATTCATACACAAAATTAACTATTTGTACTAAATTATGGTTGATGTTTGTTTAAGTACATATTTAGCTCAAAAGTGAATCAAGATGATATTAATTGTATCATTAGGTCAAAACGAATTTCAAATGGGGGCATCATCATAGATGGAAAATGTTTTCAAAGCATTTATTTACTACTTTGTGTATAGAATGAAAATGTATACTTTTATGTTGTAGAAAATAGGTGTACGTGTACATAAATCTTTTGTAAATCTAAAACTCCAACATAAACTCCTTTTCATATTATCTTTTGAGAGATTTCTAATCATCTGGTGTTTATTTTGAGGACGTTGCTCCTTAATCCTCCCGTTTCGGGATATGACACTTAATGCATTACATAATATCCAACGAATCCTCACTATTATATTAGACCTACGTTTACTTGAAAAACATTAGCGAACCTGCGTGATGGTAGAAGCAATACCTAAGACATTGAATCAGGTATTAATAAGCTATGTTTTCTTATGGCAAACCCTAACAAGAGGATGCGAGCCCCAAATTTTATTATTAATTTTGAGAGTTCAATGGAGGACATTAGGCTGATCTTTTTAGGTAAAAGGACCATTACCCCATCACAAATAACTCCGCAACCAAAGGACAATAGAAACTGCCCAAAATTAACCTAGACTTGCTAAAAGTAATTTCTACTAGTCCATTAACATCCTGCAGGTTTAGCCGAGTTGTAAGTAATCGAAAGTGACTTTGCAACTTACCCAGAAATGGAACGCATCGTGTATCAATTCATTACAGCTAAATCAAAGGACTAAGCCCCGGAGTTGTCCTACACTCTTTAATCTATTTTTGGATATGGCTACAATGTTTTCTTACATTTTAGAGTTGAATGTGACCGAGCAATAAAAAAGTACCGTCAACATCTTTGGCAGTCGGCTAGTTTTTCCAAAATGAATCCACCTTTCAAGAAAAAATACACTAAAAAAGCACAATTTAATCATACTAGCAAGCTACATGAATCGATTAGTGAAGCATAAATATCTAAAATTATGATATTGAATAGTTTTAAAAAATATATATACTATGGTCATCGGTTGTCTACAAAACATTAATTTTTGTATTCATTCATCCAAACTCATGACATATTAGTAACATTGGACTTTTTTCCAACTGATAGCTTTTATTTTCAATAACCCCCCTAAAGAAACAGAGTGGATAGATTTGACTTTTGATGCAAATCCAAATAAAGCATCAATAAGGAAGTGTCAAGGCAAGAATATTATAAAAGCTTTTATAATAGAGGAAGAGGGGAAAAAAAGAGAGAGAGAGACTTTAGTCTAATTAAGAAGACATTAAAGGAGACTAGTCGAGTCTTATAATAAATATATTTATCATCATGAAGACTTTTAGGCCTCTTTGGATTCGGATTTTTATCTGTATCATATCTACATCTATAACTTATCCATATTATGTTGTTTTTATGAGTAAAACTTCATATTTTCATCGTATTTGTTTGTTAACAAACATCTGTTTAAAAACAACAAAATATTATACCAAAATCTAGAATATAATGAGATAAACAAACCTTTATTTAACTTTAGTGGCATGACTTATTCCTACCAAAGGTTCATTGTGTCTTTACCTATTGAGTAAGTAATATTAATGAAAAAAAATTTAACAAATTCTTTTTTTTTTTTTTTTTTTTGTTGTGTAGACAATAATATTATTAGTGGATTCATTGGTTGAAGTTAGGGATATAATCAAACAGCCGTTATAAGGTTTCCGACCCACTTGATCTGTTAAAAGCCTTATAGGGTTTTAAGGTCGAATCTATATATATAGTAAGAACCTTATAAGGTTAAGGGTCGGGTTTGGATCATATAGCAAACCTAATAGATACCAAACAACCTGGTATTATAATTTAAATAAATAAATAAATAAAAATATTACTAACAGGACAAGGAAGGGACAAAAGACATAAAAGAGCTATCATCTTTTTTACCTCTCAAGGATTTTTTTTTTTTTTAATGTCTACTAAACTAGTTATGGATTTTAAAACTTTTTATTAATTTTTTTTTTCAAGTCATGTTTACTATAGAGATTAATATTATTTGTTGTATGTTATATTTTAGTCTCAATAGATTTAATTTAACCATAATTTCAAGATACTATACAGTGACAAAGGTAATATATTTATGTGTTTAAATATTATATAATGAATATGTCTATAATATTTTCTATCAATTTCATATGTATCTTTTCGTTCTTGATGTATAGGAAACATGTGTTAGAAATATTAGCTTTTTTAAAATTTATTAAACATTTAAAAATAGTTTGAAAAAAAGTAATGTATAGGTCATAGAATCAAGTTATGATTCTAAATCAAATCCTATATAGTAGATAGCATCAAAATCCTATTGGGTTATGGATCGGATTTGGTATACCCTATAAGATAGCCGTTCGAGTTTTGAGTTTATATAATTCGTTCGAAACCCATCCGATTACATCCCTAATTGAAGTTGACAAAGGCTAAAAGTTAGAATACAAGAGTTAAACTTCATCTCCATTGCTTTACTGTGGTGTACAACTTCGCTACAAATGAAGTTTTTAAAAAAAAAAAAGAGATGTTTGCCACTTTTTTTAAATGTATCTTCTAAAATAAAGTTTGAGTAAAATTAATTATCAAAATCTTTTTATTAAATCACAGAGATAAAATGCGACTGTTTTTTTTTTTTTTTTCCTTTTAAAGGACTTCAGAAATTAATCTTTTAAAAACTGACAAACACACCCGCCACCCTAAAGTTTGGGTTATTACATTAAGAGACATAAAATTTCTATTTATGCATTCCTTAATTGGGTTAATAAGGACATATTACATTAGATTAAAAAAGAATAGATAAACCACCTTATGATTCAATTTTAGCAAATGTAAGAACGGAATCCATATGTTCTATTTTCCTGTGTACATTTTCTAATAAGCTATTAATCAATATATTGATGAAAGATGACTCCAAAATAAGACATATTTGATTAAATCCCCCATAGACGTATGGATTAGATTTGGGAAGTAAAAATGCTCTTGAAAAGTGTGCTCCTATTGACAAGCAAAAGTTTCGATGGCACATAATGATGCAAAAGTTTCAATGGCACATAATGATGCATGAATCAATTAATAATGTATAAGTATCAGTATTAATAAATCTTTTTTTCCTTATAAAAATTAAATCAATGAAAAATAAAAAATAAATTGACATATGGCAATTAGAGAACCTAAATAAAAAGGATATTTGGATCAAATAAAATATCTTTAAAGAAAAGATATTTTTAAGAAACTGATATTGTACCTAGATACCTTAAATAAAATTTTTACCTTTGCATATGTTCTTGATAATATTTGATGATTGTGCTTTGTTTACAAATAAATTAATCATTTCCCATCTTACATGCTCTTAATAACATCCAATCATGCATAAATTTGTTAAAAAACAATTTTTTTCACATGTTAAAATATTCTCGATAATTCTCCAAATCTATATGGACAAAATCAAGGTCAAGTAAGATAAGTGACACACTTAGAGTATCCACATCCTGAAACACCTCTAAGAGATCCTTAAAGTGTTATATCAGCATTTTAAGGATCTCTTTATTTTAAAGAACTCTACTACTGTATCCTTAAAATTCTTTACATAAGGTCATTTACATCTTTTTAGGTCATACATAACAAAATAAAAAAGAAATTATAAAAAGAAGTGAAGAATCTTACCTTTGGGGTCATTGGTAGAGGACCCAAAAGAGTTTTAACAACCTTTCTTATCTCATAGAACCTGAAATATTTGAAGTCACTCATATATATTCTCGTGTCAAGATCCCAGATAAGGGACCTGAATAATTTAAAGTTCTTTACATAGGTTCCCATTTCAAGGATCCCGGGAAAAAATGCTATACCACTCCACCTAATAACATAAGGTCCAATATTGTACATGTGTGCTTAAATAAGACATCAAATGGTCCTATCAATTATAAACAACCGATTCTAGGATATGGACCATTGACGGTCGACGAGGTACAAACATGTAAAGGTACATACATGGAGAATTTGGATGTCATGGAGAAAGAGAAGAATAGGTAGTGCAAAAGGTATCTAATTTGTTATTTTGATTATGCAGGTAATGGAAGCATTAAGTAGCATTCGATTTTATACTTTCATGATAACATCAACTTAAGTATGGAAGCTTAGTTAGTCATAAGAATTTGTAAAATCATTTGGGTCAAATCTCCATTCGATCCTTACAAACTTTAGACATCAATTAAGGATATATATATAATATAATATGATAAACTGGTTTTACAAATAATGAAGTCCATAAATCTATGTAAATGTTTGTAGAGCATCTTTATCTCTTAGTTGCTTTGGTCCTAGCCATCAATGCGAGAGTAAAAGCTAAATATGTTAATAGTAGAGGAAATGATGAATGTGATGAGGACGAATGTGATGAGGTTGCTATTAATGAGATTGAAGCTGATATGGCCAAACTCACCTTAAATTCCTTAAGTGGTGAAGCTGAAAGTAGTTCTAGTAGTAACATGAAGATGATTGGTTATTTCAAGATGAGACGCTTGAGCATATTGATGGACATTGAGAGTTCTTCAAATTTTATTTATGAGAGGTTAGCTAATGGTATTAGGTGTGCATTCATTGAAATATTACCAACTGGGGTAATGTTCGATGATGGTAAGAGGTTGTCTAAAAAGTACTGTGTTGATGGATTTGAGCAAAGCCTGGAAGGTTTTGAATTAAGCACATCACTACTCACATCGCCACTTTCAACTTGTGAATCAAAACTGGGTCAAGTGTGCTAGATTTCAAGACTTTTACTAGGGATTTATGGAAGGGAACACTTTGTGTACCACATGGTGAGCAGGAGAAGGTAAACCTAATTCAAGGCATAGGTTACCACACATTTATCATCTTCCCGTGCTCTTATTGAAGCTCAATGTTGGGTGTTACAAGGGTAAAAATTTGATGTTGTTTCTTTTGGTGATTCCAGTTTACATCCTTAAACCATCGGCTTGTTACAGGAATACTATGATATCTTCAAGGAACCTAAGTTGTTACCACCAGAAAGGGCACTAACCAACGAATTCACTTCAATGAGCATGCACTTTAGTATATTTGAGACCATAAAAAATAGTCTTCCTTATAAAAATCCATTCAAGAAGAAATGGTAAGGGAAATGCTTAGGAGTGGGATCGTTAGGCCAATTCAAAGCCTTTTTGCTTCTCTGGTGACTATAGGGAGTCAAATAAGCATATGGTGGAGGACTGGTTCATTATACCTATTGTGGAAGATTTTTTTTTTTTTTTTTATGAATTATGTGGTGTAAAGTTGCTTTAACAAGTTGGATTTGCGGTCTGCACATTATCAAATTTTGATGCACCTTAATGATGTATACAATACCGCTTTCTGTACTCATGATAACCACTATGAGTTCCTAGTGATACCATTTAGGCTTGCTCATTTGGGTTTACTAATGCCACTTTCTACTTTTCGAGCTTTAATGAATAGTTTTTTCTGACCTTATCTAAGGAAGTTTGTGCTGGTTTTCTTTAATGACATATTCGTGTTTATCTATAATATAGACGAACATATTATTCATTTAAGATTTGTTTTTGATATCTTAAGGAAGTAAAGAGCTTTTTCTCAAGAAAGCAAGTGTGCATTTTGAGTCTCTCACATAGAATATCTTAGTCACATAATTACAAAGGATAGAGTTGCTATTGATCTTAAGAAGTTGGAGGCTATTTCTAAATGGTCAATTACAACCAATGTGTAGTAGCTAACAGGCTTCCAAGATTAGCTGGATACTACTAGTGATGTTAGCTAAGCCCTTGACTCAGCTATTAGAGAAGGAAGCATTTGTGCGGATTGGAGACGCATAGTTGGCATTTGAGTGCTTAAAAGACTAATTAATGTGCTCCCATGTGCTCAAGATATTAGACCACACAAAAACTTTTGTTATAGAAACTGATGCAAGTGGTGATGAATTGGTGCTATGTTGATGCAAGAAAGATACCCCATTGCATACATTAGCAAAGCTATAGCACCAAGACATAGAAGTTTATTGGTTTATGAGAAAGAACTAATGGTACTTGTGCATGCCATCGACAAGTGAATATAGTATTTATTGGGAAGACACTTTATTATTAAGACGAACTATCAAAGTCTTAAATACTTGTTGGAGCAATATCTACTTACTCCAATCTAATAAAAGTGGCTCACTAAAATCTTACGACTTAATTACACCATAGAGTACAAGAGTGGCCAGCTCAACAATGTTGCTGATGCATTATTTAAGGTAGTACAAGTAAGCTAGAGACTAACTTGTGGGTATACTAAGGTGCTGGATCATTTACAGCAAAGGAAAATATCTAAGATTTTGCATTAAAGGAAGGAATTTTACAAAGGAAAGGGAAAGTAGTGGTAGGGCATCAAAAGAATTAAGGGAGAAGTTATTATAGCCTCACCATGGTGGATCTTTAAGGAAGCATTCTAGTACTAAGCTACTTACAAATGAATTGTTGCGGTCTTCTATTGGCCTAAGCTTGAGAGGGAGGTAAGGCTATATGTTTATGAGTGTGACATATGCTAGTGTTACAAATTCGAAAATGCAGCTACCCCAGGTTTATTACAACCCTTGAAAATACCTAAGGAATATTGGAGGGACGTGACTATGGATTTTATTGAGGGGTGCTTAGATCGAATGGGAAGAAAGTCATTATGATTGTTGTAGACCGTTTAAGTAAATATTGCCACTTTATATCATTGGTTCATCTATATTCAGTGGTACATCTGGCCCAACACTACTTAGATCATTTCTTGAGATTATCACGACTTATTGAGATCCAATCTTTATCAGCTCCTATTGGAAAGTGTTTTTCAGTTTACAAGAAGTTGAATAGATAATGTCTACTACCTGCCATATGTTGAACCAAAGGAGGTTATAATCTTATTTTGATGAGAAAATACATTGCACAACTGCTCCACAACTTAGTTAAGTTACATTTAATAAGCAAAACATATTTGTGATATGTTTGAGCTATGCACGCATATATATATTTGTGTTTTTTTTTTCCTTATTGTTGCAGGTTATTTCAAACATATTTTAGATCTTTATTCCTTTATAATCACTTAAGCTCACAACATGAAAATTATAGAGCTCTCTCTAAGCTTTATGTAGCATCTTGAATAACCTTAATCGGAGTCCACATGAGAAAGAAATTGTCAAAATACGAAATAGTATTGAACTGATCAATGGCTACTGTAGGAAAAACCACGCCTAAAATTTTGGATGCAATTCCAAAATTGTATGCCAAAAATAGCTGTTAGTATCTGTCATTCAAACATTGGTGGGCTTTTTTAAGGCAATGGCTAGCTTGTTTTAAGAGCCTATAAATAAAAGTGTTTGGGGTGTTTTTGTGTAAGAGACTAGGACTTAATTGGTAAAGATTATGTGAAAATACCCTCTCAATTTGTATTTATTTTTGTTGAGTGAATAGTGCCATAGTGATATTAGTGAGCTAATATTGTAAAGCACTATTCATATATTTATTTATGAGTGTTTTAATAAAGTCCTCATATATTTAAGGCAATAGATGAAAGCCTTTATGTGTTGAGATATTTGAGTGAAGTCCTACAAGTTGTAGGCATTGGTGAAGTCATTTTCATAAGGCAAATTGTTGAAGTCCTCCCTGTAAGACAAATTATTTGATTGAATGAGAAGTGTGAAGTCCTCATGTGTGGACCACGAAGACTAAAGGGTGGGCCAAACTCTACATTAAATATGGTGCAAGCTTTCCTTCCCTATCTCTATTTTTATTATTATTGTTCTTTATATTTGTTTTGTGCATGAATTAGACTTTTAGTTTTGAAAGGAAATCAATATTAGCCATAATTTGCTTTTTCTTAAGTGTTATTAGTTTACTAACCACCATCCCTAGACAAATGGTTAAATAGAGGTAGTAAATAATTGTCTAAAGATGTACTTGAGTTGTATGATAGGTCATAAGCCAAAGTGTTGGAGTCTATTGCCGAATGATAGTACAATATCAACTACCACACTAGCACCAAGCTAACTCTTTTCCAAATACTATATGGTTGTCCTCTACCCATTCATCTACCTTACATCCTTGATGATTCTCAAAATGAGACGGTTGATAGGCTTTTAACTAATAAAGAGGACGAATTCCATGTGAAGCGAACCCAACAATGCATGAAGAAACTATCTAACAAGAAAAGGAGTGACATGATGTTTTCAATAGGGGACGTGGTGCTACTTAAATTGTAGACACATAGACAAGGGGCACTAGAAGCTTCTACCTATAATAAACTAATGGCCAAGTACTATGGCTCATCGAATGTGATTGATAAGATTAGAGCATATGCTTACCATTTGGATCGTCCTTCGAAACCTGCAATTCATCCTACCTTCCATATCACAACTCAAAAAATAGCATGGGCCTCTTGTTGATATATCTTCCACATTACCTACAATAATAGCAAAAAGAGAGTTTAAGCCAATTTCAATCTTAGATAGAAAGATGGTGAAGCGAGGTAATCATGTAGATACCTAAGTACTTATCCCATGGAAGGGTCTCTCTTTAGTAGATTCCACATGTGAATTCTTCAATGATGGGCAGCTTTGGTTCCCAAATCACCCCTTATGGACAAAGGTGACAAAAATGGGGGAGAATGTGCTAATTTCTGAGAAAGGAACAAGATAACTCGATAGGGGATACAAGGACTAGGGAACATATTATGTCTAAAGTGTGTTCAGATGATTTGCAACAAGATCAACTTAAGGCTAAAGTGAAGGAAATGGGCTTTCAGCCTAAGGCCAAGTAAATAGAAATGGCAAAGAATTATATAGGTGTGGCCTATACGAAATAAATTAAAATACAATAAAGGAAACATGGTATTCTACATTGTATTATTGTAACAATGAGCTAGCAGTAGTTACACATGCCACTCACATTATTATATTAACAAAGGAGCAAATACAGCTATATGTCTTCATATGGTGTGACCAAAAAAAGATTAATAAAAAATAGAAACATTGTTGCTCCAAGTCTCAGCTTGCATACAAGTTGCATTTGTTATTCATTTCATTAATTGCTACCTACATACTTCCATTTCACTACACTCAATCATTCATTTTCATTTATTGATCATCCACCATGTTCCATAATCCATTTAAAAGACTTGTTTATTAGTTAAATGGGATTATAAACAAGAATGGAATGGCTATTGGACATAGTTATAGATTAGTTTAATGCATTTATTAGTTATGTTTAGTTTTGGCAAAGCTGAAGCTATTTAAAAATAATGTTTATTATGGTTGGTGATTTTTATTTTGAATTGTTAGCCTACTTTTTTGCAATTTTTAAATTGTGTAATAGCAATGAACTTTTAGTGTGATTTAACATTTTTTTTCATTAATCATACTAATTTATTGTTGTACTTGTTTGAGGATAAAAGGTTCAATTAGGGAATTGGAAAGACATTGTGACATATAAAGTGTAATAAAAACTTTGGGTAAATTATAACAATGGGTCACAACGTTTGGAGGTAAGTTCATTTTAGGTCACAATATTTAAAAAAGTTATTCATTTTGGGTTACAGTGGATACATGTCAACAAGACAAGGGTGACATGTGTCAAAAAGAGTTGACACTTATCAATAAGAGAAGGGCAATATGTGTCAACAAGAGGTGACATGTGTCCATCGTGACCCAAAACGAATCACTTTTTCAAATGTTATGATCCAAAATGAGCTTACCCCCAAACGTTATGACCCAAATTGAATTTATCCCTAAATGTTGTGACCCACTGTGTAATTTACCCTAAAAACTTCATTTCAAAGATAAGAAAACACATTCGACAAATATGATTCTTAGCTGCACTTTGTAGATACAAGGCTAATTTCCACGCACGTGTCACATCAATCTCATGCCTTGCACGTGACTTGAAAGTGTTGCTGAGGAGATAACTTGATGATAGGATGACTTGAAGAGAATGCAGAAAGAAGTAGCAAACAGTCTCAGTACCTTGAATGTACAGGTGGCAAGTAAGGGCGCTTAAGTATACCTCGCACATCAATCTTATAGTTCTTGAGCAATTTAGACATAAATCACTTGAGTTGCCTCATTTGATCTTTGTTCATAGAGTCTTCTTTAGAGAATATTATTTATCTTCTCTTTTGAAAAGCCCGAAAATGAGGAGGAATGGCTAAATATTTATAGGCATCTGACATGAAGACAATCATCAGATCATCTTAATGATTAACAGATGAGATGGAGCAAGCTCAATTCATGGCCATCGTGAATGAGCTCCTCATAAGCCAAGGCCAATAGTCATCTCCTATATGCATAAGCTTGCATCATGACCTTAAAAGGGGGCTAGTAGGATTAACATATTTATCATATCATATGTGCACCCGCAATAAGAAAACTGTTTTGCAAGTTAGGTATTGCAATCTACTTAATATTTGCTATTTAAGTTTTAATTATATAAAAACATTTTGATAACTAAGGGAAATACGGATTCCCATAATCCATAGAATCATAGAGAATCGATATCCTCCACCAAATAGTAAAATAAGATAGATAACATACATGTTATAAAGTTTCAAACCATAATATAGTTAATCTAATTCTAAACTTATCTTATATATTACAAAATCTCTAACTTAAATACTAAACACATGGATTACATTCTAAGTTCATCCTCTTATCTTCAAAGTCTTCACTAGAGATGCACTCTCTTTTCACACAATCTTAGCCCATTCTCGATGTTTTCTTGCACAAGAACTATAGAGGTATGAGCTAATCCACAGCTCAGTGAATAACAAGACAAACCACACATCAAACAATTATCAAACAAGTGTTTTTAACAAACATATGCAATGCAACACTAAACCATATGAGACATGCATAGTTTAGATGATTGAAATCGAACCAATGGAGATTTACACCCTTCTTGGAGGATGAAGGACCACATAGTCATTCACGCCTAGGAGAAACTAAGAACTAAGAAGAAGGATTTCTATTAAACTCATTTGTTATTTATATACCTATTATCAACATAACCTTAATTTTACTTAGAAAGAACTAAGAATGAGGATTTCTTTTTAAACTCATTTATTATTTATATATATACATATACAACATAACCTCAACTTCACTTTAAAACCTTAGAAACCCCACTAAGTGTTAGCCACCTCTATTCAAATCTCATCAGGCAGCGTCCTTTGGTATCTATTTAGTTCCTATAGGATTGAAATGCTCAAGGTGATCTTACCAAATTCACTAGACTTTTCAAGCATTACCTTAGGGCTATGGAGCTAATACATGGCATGAACACCAAATAAATGCAAGTTATGTTTGCCATCCAATGCATGATTTTTTAATTAACTAATCATATAGTACTAAGTCTATTTATTGAAGCGATCAATCAATTAACAAACATTCATCAACAAAGGCAACTCAATTATTACAAGCATTATGTAATCACTTTTATTTTAATGAGTTATCACACAATACAATTATCAAAAAACATACAAATATTCAATCCCCATACATAGTTAATTATGTTTATCTTGATATAGATGCAATTATGTTACAAGCAAAAACAGGTAATAAGGTTAGTGTTACCCACCTGTCATCCTAGCCAAGTCATAGCAAGCTCCTAGGAAAACCAAAGATTAATCTATTCCTCTTATGAAACATGATAAGTGTCTAAAGACCCTTAATAATTGTGCTTTATTGATCGTATTTTATATGATATTTTGTTGATCTACTCAAGAAAATGGTACTTATTTGCTAAATTATTCATTTCAGGGATAAATGAGAAACAAGTGAGCTTTTCATAGGATTTATAATGAAATGAGCGAAGATCTGGTGAAGTTTTAAAGCTATCAATGCGATATCAAGAGTATACTAGAGGTGTACACAACCAGTGCACAATTTTTGGAGAAATAACAAGAAAAATGTTGAGTACCAGGAGTACACGACCCATATATATGGGTCATGTATGTCGAGTAGTGTACAAATCAAAGAACGGTGATTTTTGCACTGGCTTCAAGTGTACACTACCAGTGTATGTAAGTAGTGTACAACATTACACTGTATATAGATGCTTTGTTTTGTTGTTTAAGGAGTAGCCACTTTCCATAGAAACCCTAGAGAGAAAATCAAGAGCTTCAAAAGAAGAAGTGTTAGGGCTTCATTGAAGATCACAAAACTTGTTTAAAGGAGTTATTCTACTCTTCTAGATTTATTGTTTTTATTGTAAATTCCATGGAGGAATAGATTTATTTACCCTAAATCTTATGAAACCCTAGATCTATGTATTAAATTTATTTGGTTAATGAAATTTTATGTCATTGAGTCTATTCTTGATTTCTTATTTGTTCGTGTGATTAATTTGTGGCCATAATTGATTGCATATATGATTTCTTTTAGATAGAAAGAGATTTCATCTAATAAAATAGATCTATATGAATAGAGAGGTTTGAATGTGGATCTAGACATAGACTGAATGAACTTTCTGCATAAAGATTGAGTCTTTGTTAAGGATCTTAAACCATAACACAATTCTATATGTAATTGATGATGAAAGACATTTCCATTAATCATGTAGGATTAGAATTCAATTATCTTGAAAGAGAAGTTAATGAAATTAGGAATTCCTGCAATTCAAGATATAAATAATCCATTAATCAATCATCTATTATAAGAAATTAGGGTTTAGTGTGGATCAAGATAAGAGGTATTGTTTTGTGATTATACTTAAGAAGGCATGTAATTAACTATTAGGGTTATTAGTTAGATAAATAATAGTGATAATCTCATCTCAATTATTACGTTAAATAGTAGAGAAATAATAATACTAGTACTCGATATCTAGATCTTAGAGGAGGATACCCGTAGTAATTATATTATGCAATCAATAGGTGCGTTTTCTTAGAGCTTATCGTAGGATTTCTATTGGGTTTATAAATTTTATAGTTTGATACGACTAAAACGCTCTTATCAAAACAAAAATAGTAACAACTGAATACTTTATATTTGATTGAAATAAAGACTTATTTGAAAAACCTATTTGATCATGTACTAAGTAGGAATCCCACCATGGTTGCGAGAATCGCCCCGCTAAGATACGAATAGTTTGCTATTATCTATCAAATTATTTCTTTTCCTTTATTTAAAATATTTTATTACAAAAACATCATTGTTCTTTATCACTCATATAGTATTTTAATAAGTTATTAACTTATATGAAAAACTCATTTTGGTAAGCATACATTTGAAACAACATATTCTACTTATTAAACAAGGTTTAACCTAACTTATTGTTGGGAATTTAGAGATCCAAAATTTGGATCTTGCAACAAATCTTTAAAAAAAAAAAAAAACTAAATTCCCAAATCAGATCCATGCGATTAAATTAAATTAAAACAAAGATAGATTAAATCGAATTCCATTATACCTTAATTCAATTTTCAATATTGATTTGCAGATCGGATCTGTAGGTGTCGCAATTTCACAAGTGCCCTCTACAGTATCCACACAAATGAGCACGCCTTCAAAAAGATCCTTCACGTGCTAGCATTATTTAGAACACTTCTAGATTTGATTGAAAAATTTTTACTCACGACTCTCGCGTTTCCCTCCTTTAGGGTTCACATCTCTGTTAGTCTAATGTCGACAACCCATGTCGTTAACCCTAAAAGAAACTTGTTATGTCTTATATACTAATATCAATATGAATAATGACATTAGTGCCCCTAATCTTATTAGGGATATAATTAATTATAAATTAATTTATTAACCATAAGAATTCCTAGTCCAATTAGGAATTATTATTGTTCTTAACAAATTTTATTTATTTATTATTCTTAACAAATTAAGATCAATAATAAATAAATTTATTATTCCTGCTAAACTTATTTAAATTTAATCCATGATCCTTTTTTTTTCTGTCATTCTTTTTTGTGTGACCATGTAGTTCACTCAATGTTTATCATTGACCTAAAACCATTTTTTGGTCAACAAAACTAAGTGCCTCTAGCAAAACATTATATTACCCAAATTAAGTGAAGATCGGTGTCCGATTTTTTACCTGATCCATAACTTATGTCATTATCCTTTTGTCTCATGATATCTAGATTGCACATAAGACATGGATATTTTCATCCTTATATCGTTCAATCTTATCATTTCTCGATCTTAAGTGAACTGATAAAACAAATGAAATTGATCACACTATCAATTCATTTGAGCATAGATATGCATTTCTCAGTTTCACTTATCGAGGGGCCTAGAGATATCTGTCTCATAAGAGAGGGATAAATTTCATCTTAATCACCCAACTTCCTCTACATGATTCACATTATGCCCAATCACAACCTTTATAATTATCTGGTTAAAGACAATGTTTGATTTAAGTTGAATCATTATATTCGTCATGTTGGAACCTATTGTGATTTTAGGTCTAAGGATACATTGACACCGTCATTGTGAGAATCACTTACGACACTAATTCATATAGTGATATCATGGTGGGTCAATCCAGTATATAGTTCTTTAATATGTGCTTATGAGTTTGATTTGTATCCACATACAAATAGATATCTCATGACTACCAAACAAAAAAAAAAAAACACACTAGATTTATTCATTACCATTCCTACTAATGAGCATCTAGGGACATTTAGAAATTAAATTATTCATGGATTCCATTATAAAGTAAACATACAAATAATATAATAGAAATGCATCTGTATCAATAATATATATATATATATATATATAATGACAATATCTAGTAATTGGCCTAGGGCACAATCACACACGCTTATTTCATCTAAGCCAAATACAAGTTATTGAGCTTTTATTACTAAATCTTAGCCAAGTTGATTTGACTTAATTAATGATTTCATTTTAGCTTACTAAAATTCATTAGGTCAAGTTAAGCTTAGATATATTATGAATTCATTTTATATCTAAGATTCATGTCAAGTTAAGTATATGTTAACTTAATCTTAGCCAAGTTGATTAGAATTAGTCATCTAATCTAGTTGCTAAGTCATATTCAATTATCTCTTTTAAGTCATTAATATATGTCTATGAAGCGTTTGGTTAATCTAAGTATAATTATTTTATATCAAGTTCATTTTATCTCCTTAGTCTATTAATCTTTAAGAAATTATAAAATTCTATACTCAACTATATACACTTAATTAGTAAAGCCATTGTTCAATTTTATTTGGATATGGCATGGTTTAAAATAAGTAAAATTTAGGCTTTGATACTTTTAGAATTTCCAAAAACTTAAAACATAAAAGTTTCTCTTTTTAAAAACTTTCTGTAACATCTTAAACCACCTCAATCCGAGTTCGCATGAGAAAGTTATGATAAATTAAGTGAAATTAACAAAGAAAAGAAGAACAAGCAAAGTCCTGGGTCCATATGGGGCGTCTCAAGGCTGGTGGCAGCCACTAGGCCCCTTGCCACACCCCATATCAAGGGGCGTATGAAACAAACAGAGAGGCAGAGGATACCACTCCCTTTACCATGCCCCATACCAAGAGGCGTATTAACCCATATCACAACCCTCTGTTTCTTTTACCCCAATTTTGCCACTTGTTTTCCATCCTACTTTAACTAAAACACCATATAAGTAGCATACAAGTTCAAAACCATAACTTACAACATTTAGATACATGTTATTACATCTTATTTCATCAAATCATCCCATCACCTTCTTTGATTCTAACATGCATAAACAACTAGATTTTTTGTTACATGCTAATATACTTCATATTTATTAATTTTATAAGATGCCCAACTTAAATCTAGCATCAACTCATCATATACATGCATAAACAACAATTAAAGTAAAGAAAATAACATACTTATCTTTTTAGACAACTCAAACATCTTGATCTTTACTATTATTACTACTTCATAGTTGTTATAGCTTTCTTATGCTTAAGTTCCGTCTTCTATCTTTAACTATCCTAATGTTATTTCTTGAAATTGAGATTTGGGTTTGAATGTTGATAAGAGAAAGAGAAATAAAGAAGCAAAAGAAGGAAAAGAAAGAATTGAAAAGGAAATAGAAAAGGAAACGAGAAGCAACAGAAAATAAAGGAAAAAGGATAAAAAGAAAGAGATATTTATAGATTTTCATAAATAAGGGTTCTGGTTTAAAATTCTTAGATCATTGTCTTAAGTATTGAAAATAATTAGAAAATAACTTGAGAATCTATATGATAAAAATTACTATCTTAAGTTACAAATCTAGTTTTAGAGTTCGATTTGTAATAAATCAATATTTAGTTGGGTCTAGACATAAGATTTGATATTTTTAAACAAGTAAATGAACTTAAAATTTATGAGGATTAAAGGAATAGAATTTAGATTAACATAGCTAAATTAGGGAATTTTATAAATTTAGGTGATTGAATTTCAGAAATTTGAATCATTTATAAGTTGAAAGAAAAAGAGGCTCAAATTGATAATTGTAAAGAATTAATAATTCAATTCATAAAATAGACTAAGACCTAAGGTTTACAAATTTACTAAACATTTAAATTGAATTTTCCAAAGGTTGAGAGATTTGAAAATGAAAGAAAAAGAGTTTAGTTTGAGAATTTTAAAAGATAATCAAATTTGATTTTGCTAAAAAAATGGCTAAAACAACTAAGCTGATTGAAGGGAATATAATCTATTTACTAACTTGATTTTGTCATTCTATCTAACCATACTATATTGTTTATTAATTCTACTTAATTTATTTAATTAAACTATCTAAGTTAAATTCAAATATAATTCAAAAATTTTCCATCTATTATACTATTAAATTATAACAAATCTAACTTAGCTAAACCAAAATTTTGGAATATTACAACTTGCTTGAGAAAGGTTAGATGTGGCAGACCTATCCAACGATCTTTACTTCGAGTCCTACCAAGCTAAATCTCCTCGAGTTATCCCAATAAAAAAACCATACTCGCTAGACCCTATTACTCAGCCCACGAGTTAAGCCTAAATAAATAACAACATATCTTTTTCAAGCCCATTTACACATTTTACATAAGAGAATACTATAAAGGGGCTTTAAATTATATATAAATATTGTTATTTATTTAAACCTAACTCGTGGACTAGGTTATAGGGTCCAATGAACCTAGTTCAATTAATAAGATGCCTTAAGAAGATATGTTTAGTTGTCTTGTAATAGAGATCTTTGAACCTGTCTGTTACATCCAACCTCCCAAGCAACCTCATGCACACAGGTTGATAGTTATTGGTATTGACCTATAGTAAGCTTATTCATGATAAACATGAAATGAGTTTTGCTTCATCTCATCCATTGATCACTGAGATGATATGATGCTTGTCATTCACACTAAATGCTTGTAAATATCCAATCACTTCTTCTCACTTCCAATTTTAGAGAAGGAATACAAATAACATTTCATAGGGGAATCTTTGCTCAGTAGGATCAAATAGGAAACCCCAATCATATTACTACTTCATTTGCTAAATGACGTAGCGTAAAAGCTTGAAACAGCATAAATCAATCTCACCAGATGATTTCTAGAACAAATTAATTACAAAGATTGCAACTTTTCAACAAAACCTCTCAAAATAAGGTTTTCAAATAGAAAAATATGATTTAGTTCTTTAGAAATCATAAAACACATTATTTATAGTCTCAATAAAATAAATAAATTAAATTCATACGGAACATAAACTAATAATGTAAGCTGGCAACCTTGGCACTGTATACCGATGGCTTAGGGATATACGCAGGCATTAAATGCCAGTGTTTCCTTCTACAACATGAACACGGCCGTGATCTGGGTCATGATCTGGATCATGATACAATCTGGGAGTTTTTCTTCACTTCAACACTGATGGCTTGAGATGAAATGGTAGCGGCCTTCGTTTGAAAGCTGGCAGTCTTGATGTAAAGACCCACATGCTCAATTCTCAAATTAAGCACACCAAGTTCCCAACCACGTATAACTCTTACGAATTATACGTAAGGTTGTCTTAAAAGAAGGTGTTTATGTTGAATATTGCTATTCAATTTTAGGTTATGAAATAATTTAGTTAGATTCTGGCAACAACTGGATTTAGCACGGAAATAAATTTTATAAAACAATTTAGAATAAGACATTCAAACTTCCACTCTCTCAAGTGGAAAAATTACTTGATTAAACAAAGCTTTACAAAAGTTAAATTACAAAACATGGGCTCTATATGCCTTTAAAGAATATAACAAGTTTAAATCATAAATCCAGCTCTCACTAATACAAATCAAAAAGAAATAAATAACTAAACTACATTTACACTCCTACTTACTTCACTCATCCAAAATCCTCTCCGAATCATCACAAGTGCCCAAAACCCGAGTCTAGCATCATCAATCAATCATCATCACAACTCCATCAAAAAACTTATCATCAACAAGGAACACCATCATCATCTTCATCAAATCATCATTAACATCATATCACTAACATTATCATCAACATCATCCTCAATATATCCCCTGAAGAAAAGAACAATAACAACACTAATGAGTCAAAGCTCGATATAAAGTAACAACACACACGAAGTGGCATGCGAGTTTAACTAATTGCAATGCATCAATCACACAAGTTATTATCTTTTTAAAATAAACAAATCAACAATGGAGCACTCACTCTCCTCGGAACAAGCAATGGAAATCTGGGGGTTGGAGTAACAGCAACTGCTCAGGGGGTTGATATAAGCAGTCGAATACCTATATCCCTTTATCTATTCCATAAAAGTAATCTCATCTAAAGTTTGTAGCCGTTACTCACTTTACTTACGTAGTCCACAACATGAATCTAGTTCACTTCGTCCCATAACGTTGAACTAAACCATGGTATTTCCCTCCAAGTTTAAGCAAACGTTATCAACATACACTCTCTATCGATCACCCGCTTAATCATAAAAGAATCGCTATTGTAGCATAGCATACCATTACATCATGGTAAAGTCATTGCATCATGACTAAGGTTAAAGTGCCTAACTACCGTGTCATTGCATCATGACAAAGTTGCCGCTCTTCGAACCAGATTTAATGGCGTAATAGACAACCAACACTCATCAATTATTAAGGTGAGTTTAAGTTCTTAATCCATTTTAGATGCCTATCCTAACATTCAACACGCAAGTTACTGCGTACCTTGAATATGAAATCCAAACATAGCATCGGAAGGAATTTCAGAAAATAATCTAGAAGATAATTTAGATATCCACTTCTGTTAAGGAAAGAACTCGTATAAAAAACTAAACTAAACTAAACTAATCATCCACTTTCTCAAATTTTTATTAACCCTATTTGATCAAATACTAACTTAGAACCCCGCTATGGCTGCGAAGATCGTCCCGCCAAAATACGGACAGTTCTCCTTTGTCTGTCAAAGAATTTCTTTTCTCTTTATTTATAGTGTTTTATTACAAAAGCATTAACAAAGAATTCATATACCAAAAACATTCATTTTCCAAGTAAACACACATTTGAAACAACATATTTCCCATATTATTCAAAGATCATCTTAATTCATTCATCTAAGCTAATTATTAGCTATTAACCCATTTTAGTTCAACCTTAGCCAAATGGTTTAGAATGAGTCATTTAATTCATTTACTAAATTGAGTTAATTAAACTTAAACAAATCTAATTCATTTTAGCTTAGTGAAGTTCATTAAGTCATGTTGTTCTTAGATTCATTACTAATTCATTATATATCTAAGATTCATGTTGCTTAATCCTAAGTTAGCTTAAACCTAGCTAAATTCATCAAAGTTAAACAATCTAATCCATTTTAATTCATTCAAGTCTATTTAATCAAGTTGAACCTAAGTTTGTTAGTTAAGTTCATTTTATAACTAACTTTTATATTTAATTCAACTATTTATTAAATCTACAAATGCACTTAATTCATGCTTAATTATATCAATCAATTATGACATCAAATATCACTTATATATCTCATTTTACTCCAAAAAGATCCATTTCCTAAGTAAAACTCATTTAACATGCAAAACACAAATGTTAACTTAGTTTGAAAAACAGAATAGCTAGAAAAGAACTATAATTTAAGTTTGATACATTTAGAATTTATAAAAACTTAAAAACATAAAAATTGTAGATCTCTTTTTAATATTTCTATAGCAACTTGAATCACCTCAATCGGAGGTTGTATGAAAAAGTTATGACTAAAATACGATCAAGTTGTGAAACAGGGCAATCTTGTAAAACGAACGCCGACACTTCTACACCGATAGTGTAAATCTCAAAGCCGGCAGTATAGAGGTTCAACACCAACAGCGTTGGAGGCAGCGTTAAGAAAATTACTTCTTATCACTTCAACACCGGGCTCAACGCTAGCAGCATTGAAGTATCAAATACCAGCGTACGTGACAGAACACGCTTTTGACAGAAGCTTGTTTTCGAAAGATTAAGTTTTGCAAAACATTTTAACACTTACAAACTTCTCCAAATCACTTTCTAAGCTTCCTAAACTTAATATATGAACTCCTCAACATCAATCATCCATATTCAACACATCAAACAACATACAATCCACTTCAAACACTAACAACTCTAAATCACTATTCATCATCTTCAGCCTCAAACCCAACTTCCAACAACCATAACTTCAACACACATATATATAAGCAGCACTCTCATCCCAAATCAACATAAATCCATCAATTATTAACTTAAACAATAAATAAAACAAAGATAAGTTGAAATAGAAAACTTAGCTTTTGAGACACATGCATAAATGAACTTTTTTTCGCACTTCTAGCTTGATTCCTATTTCCTATCTTCTTCCTTAGCTTTAATTTCTCTTCTTGATCTTGTCTAGGATTTGAGATTGAGAGGGAGGGATTAAAGGAAAGAGAAAGGAATAAAGAAAAAAAGAAAGAAAAGAAGGAAGAAAGAAAGAAACGTAAAAAATGAAAGAAAAGGAGAAGAAGCCAGGGAAAGAATAAGAAGAGAAAAAGGGATAAGGATATAATTAAAATACTATGGAATAAGGATACTAGATTTAAAACTTTCAGATCAATATCTTTAGTTCTAAAAATTTTTAGGAGATGATTTCAAAACTAATAGGTTAGAAAGTAAGAACTTAATTTAGGAATTTGTTTAGATCAAATTGATATTCAATTTGAGTTTGGGTTTAAGAACTGATGTTTTTATACAAGAAAATGAACTCAAATTTTAGAGACATTTAGAAATTGGAGTTTAGGCTAAGAAGCAAAGGTTTAGAACTCCTCTAAACATTTTAAATAACATGTTTAGAGATTTAGGAATTGAAATTTCAATTTTTATTTAATTAATTACTAATCTAACTTTGTCAACTTATCTATATATATCCTATGATTAATTTAATTCATTCAAATCTATCTAAACCCAATTTCAAATATATGTGAAGGTTTGGGGTATTTCACTTGAGGTCAATGTTGACTATCTTGTTGCACTATTCTCAAGGTTGTCAAACTCGTGATTTTATGTAAAATCGCCAAGGGATTAGTAGAATCGAAAAGTAAAATCGAAATGTAGAAACGTAAGTTTCTACAACCTTTGCAAATAGCTTTGAAAATTAATAAAAATGCTTATAGAAAATGTAAAAAACGTAAAACACATAATGGATGTAAAAAAAAATTAAGTTTTTTTCTATAATAAGTCTTAATCTATAACATAACATATATGAAAAAAGAGAGAATAGAGTCAAAATTGATTTATCTTCTATTGTGTTTTGTTTAAAATAAGTGATAAATTAAAGGACAATCAAAATTTCAACTTATTAAATGCTTAATTATATAAATAAATAAATAAGTTTTCTTGTAAACTTTATAGTTATAATTTGACTTGAATGAATTCTATAAATGTAGAATAGGGTTTTGAGGAGAAGGAACGAAAAAGATGGAGAGAGTGTGTAGAAATTAAATAGAAACAACAATAAGAAAGACACATCATTTTAATTCCTAATTGTTTATGAGCTTATAAACATATGGTGTATTTTTTATATTTTAACTCATTTGACTCGAATAGGTAGAATTGGTAAATTCACTTAAAATCGTAAGATTCTATCAGGTTTATATAGACTCGGTTGAAATCGTAAGATTCTACCGAAAAAAAATTCTACTTACGAGTTAACTCGGAAGGACATCCTAAAATCGTAAACTCGTAGAATCGTATAGGTAAAATCGCGATTTTGACAACTATGACTATTCTCTTCCACCTGCAAAGAACTAGACCTTGAGTTCTCTTCTAGATATAGAGGTCTTTCACTACCGGATGATGAAGATAGATCTTTAATCATGAATAAGTATCCTCCATGATCAAATATGAACCTGCAAAAATGAATCTTGACAAGTATAAAGTAAAATATCTTGATTATCTTAGGATTTAGAATTGCCTCCACCTTTAAGCGCTTTACACCATCTGCAGCAAGATCATATCTTCCAGCTAGAATTAAACAATCTCCAACTTTATCTAAAACAAATTTTCCACATTTTCCCAGATATACATAACCAGCTCTTCCATAATCCTTCATGAGGTAATAACATTCTATAGCAGACTCTGCCTTCCTAATTGACCCAAATAGTGCCCCTACTCTATTATATTTCTTCAATTTGAGAAAGCATTTAGCAGCCTGCTGATGATAACCACAAGTCACTTTAGAATTTGAAAAACTCAATCTTTCTACTTTTTCCATGAGTCTACCAACTTCTGCCAAATTTTCACTAGGAATTAAGTCAATATGGTGTTGTTTGTCTCTCATGGGAGGCAAATCATCTGGTAAGTTGTTGGGTATCAATTCATTCAACTCCTCCAATTATCCCCTGATATTGTCTAGCACCTCTTTAGCCTTCTACCCCTTATTGACCGTTAGCACTTATTTTTCAATCAATGTATGTATAGTTTTGATTCTCTGATAGCATCCTCCATCTCCTTTTCTAACTGCTTAATTGTAAGAAAGGAATATCCCTCTACTTTGGAAGTTTCATGATGTGTTACTGATTTTTCAATCTGTTCATCTACCTTCCTTAATTCCTTACTTTTTGCTAACACATAGATTCTACTTGAGGATATCTGTGGTCTTGTTGTAATTGGGTTTGCTCGTAATTAAGAGGAAGAAATTCATCTTCTAATAAAATCTTCATCATAAACCACATTATAACAGGTGCTTTTCCTTCACAACTTAACTTTTTGTGTAACTTCTTCCACCAAGCAGAAACATAGCCTTTCAATCTATAAACCACCAACTTCACTCTTTTCTCTTTAGGAATCTTTACATATTCAAAGACCCACTCACTTTTAGAAATCCAATCACTAAAATTCTCAACCCCTAAATCTCATCTAAAATATGGAATTTCTGCATCTAACTTGAAATCATTTTTTCCATTTTCATTCCTAAGTCTGTAATTATGATCAAAATTACATCTTTCATATGCCTTACCTTTTTGAAATCTGCCACCATTGCCCTGTCTTCGTGGCTGTTCATCTTCCATCAATTCATCTTCCTCCTCAAAATCGTCATAGTAAGTATGTAATCCTTAATTTGCAGTAACAGATCTGACAATAAGATTGTCGCACGCATACTCTGCCCTTGGTCGTCTCCCATAACCATTCATGTTCCTATTGGCATCGGAACGATCATTCAGGTCATCAAAACGTTGCTCCATACACTAGAATCTCTTACCCATGTTTTCCATCATCGCCCTTCGAAGCTTTGACTCATTTTGCAGGACTTCCACATCTCGAACACTTTCAAGGACATGATCGCCTCCTAAACTACCGTCTCCTGACATCTTCACAGGATTTTACCATGCTCTGATACTAATCCGACGTAGCGTAAAAGCATAATACAGCAAAAATCAATTCACTAGATGATTTGTAGAACCAATCAATTGCAAAGATTGCAACTTTTTTAAGAGAACCTCTCAAAATATGGTTTTCAAATACAAAAATATGAGTTAGTTCTTTAGAAACCCTAAAACACACTATTTTTATTCTCAACAAAACAAATAAATTAAAACTCGTATGGAACAAAAACTGATAATGTAAGCTGGCAGCCTTGGCATGTATGCTAGCAGCTTAAGGATATATGATGTGGGCATTGAATGTCAACATTGCCTTCTATAACACTAATACAGCCGTGATCTAGACCGTGATACAATCTAGGAGTTTTTCTTCACTTCAACACCGATGGCTTAAGATGAAACGCCGACGACCTTAGTCTAAAAGCTAGCAACCTTGAGGCTAGCATTGGTTGTCCTGCTGCATTACTAAAGAACTATAATGTTAACATGCAAAGTCTAGTCAAACCCTTTACTTCTCACTTGTGTATTCATGGCACCGAGACTACCTATTCCTCTTCCCATAATTCACTCCAAGCAATCCCATCATCAGTTATCATCTCCTCATCAACACTCTAAAGTCACGAGCAAGGTCCAAAATCTATGTGACACATGCGTGACCACCCCTGATAACCCTACATCTACAAGTGCCTAATTGTAAGGCTTATCACAATACTGTATTTCTCATCAAGTGCAATATATCTATGCCCCCTATCTACTTTCAAATCATAATGTTTCATTATTTATTTATTATTTTCTTGAAAAATGATAGATTGATGTTATGTGTTGTAACAATAAAATTTTATACACATAGCAGTAGAATGCAAAATAGTTTTCAAAATAATTATTATCCATATTATGCTCGCAACATGTGTATTACAATCTTGCTAATATTTATATACACATATCCATAATAAGTAATTTGTAGAACCCAATAAATAAGTCACCACTTTACTTGCTTAAACCCTTTATAAAATTAGAATATTGACCTTTATCACCGCATATATGCTGATAGTTTAAAATTTTTAATGTAATATTAAAAGTAAATCATAGAGTTTGGTAAAAGTAATGATTATCATAAATGACAGTGATTGTTATATATATAGTGACTAGAGCTGGGCAAGTAGGTTAAATAGATCAACCCGACCTGGCCCACTTTGGCCTGCGAGTTAAACGGGCTGACAAATTTTAGCCTACTTGATAAATGGACCAAAATTTATAACTCTAACCCAACCCATGGGCTAGTGGATTAAACAAGCCAACCCACTAACTTGACCTGTTTAATAAATATAATATTATTTCTCCAATAACAACCAACGTAAATTCAAAGCAAACTATAAATTATAAGTCATTTTCCTAACTTTGCCATTTGAGAAAAATATTATGCAAAAATCTAGCACAGGATAATTGTCATATTTTTCCCACATCACTCATGTCCTTCTGTCGACAAAGGAAACGCAAAAAAGGATGGACATCACTCATGCCTCTGGAAAGATAAACTTCATGTACAAATGTCCATTCCGTAAGTTAAAGAACAAATATCAAAACCATTGAAAAAAAATATATATATATTAAGATAATAATAAACAAAATACTCCCAAAATAATATTTATCTGTAAAACATAAACCATAACTCAAACTCAAAAACCTCTAAACATCATTCAAATGCTACAATTTTCATATAACAGTGAGTCAAATCTCATATACATATATGATTTGATAATTCTATTTAATACTATAAAAGATACATGCGTCAATTTATAAGTGTCTCGAGAAGAAATCAAATTAAATTAAATAAAAAAGATTTATAATTACTATATGTAGGATATGGAGATATCTACGAACAAGTAATAAAAAAGATGAAAAAGAAGAAAATCATACCAGTGGACAGTGATGATTGCCGATTAGTGAAGCAGACAATGAATCAATGGCGAAAAAAAGTAGGACACGAGGAGAGGACTCGACTGTGCTGTGTCTATAGAAGAAGAAGAGGAGGCAAGGCAGGTGCTATCCGTATGTTATGTTGCTTTAGGGTGTAAACCCCTAAATTTTCGAAATCGGTTTAGCATAAAACCCTAACCGGAAGTCAAACGAAACCCTAAAGGTCAACAAAACCCTAGTTTACCTTATCAAACTAAATCCGGCATTGCCGTTTTCTTTGGCCCGGAAAAACGAAGTTGGGATATTTAGCTAAAATAGTTCGTAATAACCATAGGTTTTATAAAAGTTTCAGTTTCGAGAAATTCGGGTGTCCTTCGAACCCGATCGGACACAGTTCTCGAAAAATGTGTCCGGAAGCCCGGAATAGTAAAAATATTCCGAATACACCGTTAGACTCGTAAAAATATAAGTTTTCCAAAAATATCAGTTTCGTAATTTTTCGGTAAGTAAAAATAACGATATAGCTATTATACGCGTATTTTCTTACTACCGGTACTTTAATTGTCATATCTACTTTACATTACTATTCATTACTATTCTACACTATTCTTTTATCTCTACTTTTTTTTACACTCACTCTTACACTCTACATAACCTATAACCTTAACTTTTTACCTTTCCCATAACTTTATGTCACATCTACTTTAAATTACATCTTTCATTTATCAAAAAGTCACAAAATTAAATCACTTCTTCCCCTCTACTAAGGTGGCCGGCGTCCCCTCTCTCTCCATTCACAATTTTGTTTCAATTTTAATTTATTTTAATCACACAAAAATCACTCTTCAAAATCCTATAAATACCCCCCTTCTCTTTTACTTCTTTCACACATTCACTACCCACAAATTCATACCAAAACTCTCTCAATTTTTCCTCTCAAAGCTCTCTCAAATTACTATCTCAAAACTCTCTCAAAATAATTCACAACAACTTCCACCAACAACAAAAAGCCCATAACCACATATACCACATCAAAGTCTTCTTTAGGTAACCCATTTATAATTCTTTCTTCTTCTTCATGTCATGTAACTTTACATGACCATAGTGTGAGTTTCCAAATACTACAAGTTGTGGAAACTACATTATGTTCATGTATTGTTCTTGTTCATGCCAATCCAATTATGTTTATGTTGTTTTATTATTGTTATATATCTATACATATTCTTTAGAGCATATAAGCTCACTTGCAATTTATTTATTTCATGCAAAGCAATTTATTTACTTTTCCATTGCAATTTATTTATTTATTCCTTGTTGAAATAAGACTAGTCTCTAGTCTTAGACTTGTCCTCATCAAGTCAAAACAAGCTTTTCTTCTTTCATTTTATTTCATTATGGGACTAGTTTATTTCTTAGTCCCGGGAGCCTTGAAAAAGCTAAAACTCCAATACTTGACTTTATTATTTATGCTTTATGTTATTTTGTTTATTATTATTCTCGTAATCATGTTCATTTAGATTGTTGTCCAAAAGTTTTATTTTCTAAAGATAATTAAATAAAAGAAGGCTTTTTGTCACTTAGGAATAAGTTTATGTGAAAAATAAAAATATAAGATAACAAAAAAAAAAAAAATAAACTCATTCATTTTCAAGTTACAAAAAGAATTCACTATGAATTTAGAAACTATTTTTACTTAAAAAGCTACTTAAATCTTTGTTACTCTACCTTGTTTTTCAAAAGAAAATATTTTGTTGACAAAAATGGCTCTTTTCATGAAGAAAGAAAATAAGATTGATGACTAAGGAAATTTTTAAGTAAAGAACCTTGCAAACAAATAGGCAAAGAAATTTATGTTTTGAAAATAATCAAGTTATTCCTTTTCAAAGTTACAAGAAGAAGTTAATAAGATTATAGAAATTAATTTTTCTACAAAAAGTCCTTCATGTTCCACACTGTTTTTATAAAGAAAACAAATTTTCATGCATGGGTAATTATTTTTGAAAAATAGGAGACATGAGAAAGAAAATGAGAAATATCAAGTGAGAATTTTTGCAAAACAAGTAAACAAAGGAGTTTACACAAGAAAAATGAAGAACAATATATTTCCTAGAAAACTTCAAATATAATATTAATGTAACTTAGAAAGTAGAAAATTTTATTTTCAAAAGTTACTTGGAAAGAGATAAATAAAACCAACATAAAACGTTTTTAGAAAACAAAGAAAGCAAGGTATTCATTTCAAAGAAATTTACAAAAACAATTTCCGAAAAGTTTCAACCCGATATTGTTTTATCTAAGAAAAATAAGTTGGACAATAAGACACTTGAGCATGCTTAAATATGAGTTATATAGTTACAAAAAGAGAATTTTTCAACTATATAAGTATTTATCAGACAAATTTTGATTTCTTGAACCAAAGTTGTTTTTACTTGGAAATCCGTAGTGAATTTTGTCGCCACTTTTTCGGAGCCTATATGGCTTTGTTTGTGGGAAATAATTTAGAAATGGGTAGATCTTTTCGAGTAGATAGAAATCGGTATATTATATGCGCGATTCCGAGTTAAAATGACCAAGTTATGGCCATTTTAAGTTGGAACATTCTTCTATACGAACTTTAACGTTCTTTGACATTGTTTTGTCAAAATTCAAGAAAATCTTCTAGAAAAACTCATTATGGGTATTTTCTTTGGTTAGGTGACCCGAGGAAGGATTTCTTCACCCCGAGAACTATTACGATTAAGTGGAGTGTGTGAACGACTCATTCGCTTAGAGGAATAGACGACAATGGCATCGTGAGTTTATTTCCATTAAATGCTACACTTGTTGTGCTTGTAAATTAGTTGCACTAGAGTTAGGAAAAGATAAACCGATATGCATGTAAAATAATTCCTTGAAAGAATTCTAAGAATATCGAAGCCCGAATTGTTCTAAATGATTGTTTTAGTTTAATATTGATTTGTGTGAAATTCCTTGATCACCATAAAGTTGAAAATAATTATGTTATGACCTTATAAATTAATGAACTCATGCATACCACGAAGTGAGTCACATTACATGGTTGGGTTATTATCCTTGGGTGAGAAGGATAGTAGGCTCATGTCGAAAGCAACACTTGGCGGAAGATCCGAAAGCGATTGCTTGGCGGCTTAATGGAATATGCTTGGCGGTTGATCCAAAAGCAAGGTCAAATCAAGTAGATTCGGAATACTTGGCGATGAGTGCTCGCAAGTATAAACGCTTTTAATGAATGCTTGGCGATGAGTGCTCGCAAGCTTAAATTTTCTATTATTAAAACTACTTGTTTTGAGTATCACCAAACCCCGAATGGAGGGCGTAAATCCATTCAACATATAGTTCCCGGAAAGCTATATGATTGTTTGCCTACGTGTTTGATGCATTAAATATGTATGGTTAACCAACTTGTTTTTGAATTTTGAAGAAGTTATTTATGGAAATAGTTCTCACTAAGCCTATTAGCTTATACCCCGATAGCTACCTTTTGCAGTTCCCGTACTTATGGTTAAGGCCACGTGGACCGTGCGGGCAGGTAATCCCTTTTGAATATTAGAAATCTGAATAAAGTATAGCTTAGCATTAGCATGTTAATAAGTATATAATAGATTAGTAATTTATGGAGTTGTCCCTAAGTTTGTAAAGTTTATGCCATGGACAAATAATTATTGTGATTCTTCTTTTCTTAATATGTTTTTATATCTCCTTAAGCTACATTATTCCATATATGGTCCTCTAAAATTGTGAAAGTAAGTCTTACACTCAATATAAAAGCTTTTGGAATGACTAAGGTTGTCATACTTAAGTTTTAATATTGAGTGTGGCGGACTGTCACGTTTAGGGTACCCATTGGGGCGTGACATAGGGTTTCAACTTTTAAGTTTTAAGTAAAGCAAACCTATTTTATTTAAAAAAAAAAAAGTAGGCCAGCCTAGCCTATGGCGGTTTAACCCGCGGGTTAAACGGGTTGGGTTTATTTGGTCAGCTTTTAAACGGGTTGAAAAAATTCGATCCTAACCCGTTTTAAAAATAGGTTAAACAGGCCAGCCCGCGGGCTACGGCCCATTCGCCCAGTTCTAATAGTGACTAGGGTCTCGTTTGATGGAATAGAGTATCCAAGGTAAAAGAGCCAAACTTGATGAAAATTGGGAGAACTAATCAAGCACCAAATTACATAGAGAATTTCAGTATTTTGATGCCATAATATGTAATATTTGATGAATTCTCTCCCCCACCCCCCCAACTCTCTCTCTCTCTCTCTCTCTCTCTCTCTCATATCTTGGTTTAAATTGTTTGTATTTCCTCTTTTGGTTAGCTTAGTTTTCTTTTATTTTCCCCCATTTCCATTTTACTTAGTCTCTACTCCTACTCCAACCTAATCCTATAGATATCTGCATTAGGGCTTTCATTAGATGTCTGAGAGAAGCTATGTAAGTCATGAATTTTTAGGTTCTTACAGTATAGAGAGAGAGAGTTCTTAAATGGTTAAAAGTTCTCATGCAATATCCTCCATATTAACATTAATTTGATTAGATCTTTGTATTTCACATTGTGCATCTCGTCAAAGTGATATATAGCTTTGGTTTATAGGTGTTTGGATAACTCTAGTAACAAATTGGAATCATAACTAACGTTCGGTGATTCCTTGCAACACGGTGTTCCTAAGCGGGCTACGTCAAAGCCTTTGTTGCCCTCTTGGAAAATGAATCAATTTTGGGTGAGAAATATATATATATATATATATGAATGATAGTAATGTATTTTGGGGTGCAAATATTTAATCGTGCTATATTTGCTCTTAGAGCAATTTTTGGATAATCTAACCTAAGCCTGTGGGAATGGTTGAGAAAAGAAGAAGTCTGGGCTGCATTGAAGATCTGTGTGTTGAGGAATCATGAGAACTCATAGTTGTAATCTAATATACTCCTCGTCAAATTAAATTATACTTTCTCCTTCACCAGTTATCTATATAATATAATTAAGGACTTTCATTTGTTAATTTTTTATTTAAATGAGAGCATTTGAAAAAAAGATAATTTCAATATTGAATTATTATTTATAAGTTTGAATAAAAAATAGTTATTCAATTTTTTTTAAAAAATGAGATTTATAATAAAATCGTTATTAGAATCAATTAAACATTGTAATTGGCCTTTATTAGAAGGGAGGAAACAATTGAATTGCAATTTACACTGCAGTAAACTAACTAGTAGTAACTGCTGTAAGCTTGGGATCAATATTCCCATTCTATATAATTTTAGGAGATTAAACAACTCCAATTTTATAACATGCGAATGCTTACTAAAACTTTTACTAAAATAGACGAGTATTGCGGAGATTTGGCCTTTTAGAAATCACTGCGAAACTTGGATATGAGAGAAACGAAGAAATTTTGTGTTTACGGTACTTGGTAAAAATAATTATTTAAATAAGATTTTATAAAAATTAATTACTAAATTACTTTTACAAAATTGTAACTTATAAAAGGAATATTATAAACTAGCATATATCGCATAAATAAGATGCAACTTGTGTGTTACAGTGCGAATGAGTATCACAGTTAATTTGCAACTGCAACATTTGTAATTTATATGTAAATATTTATATCTTATCTTATAGATGTCATTCTATGAGGTATTTTAGTAATTAATTTTTTTTCAATTTATATATCGGTAATTTTTTTAAATATATGCTAGACTCTAAAAGTAACACTAAATAATACGTTGGACTCTGAACTGATTAGTAATCTATATTTTTCGTTATAACTTCTCTTATGCGATAAATACAAAGGTACAACATGTTGCCTGCTCGTTAAGCGCTGTAATGCCTATAAATAAAAAATTTCAGGCCATTTGCCAATGATCACCATAATAATTTACATTCATTCTTTTCTGTAAAAGAACATAATGTTATACATTTCTATAAAATTATTTATTGAAAGTTACTATTTTAAATACTTATATGTTAGGTGTACTATATATAATCAGTAAGATTTTGCATTGTTATGTGAGGAATATGTACGTAGATATATTAGCATAATGCCTAAAATAATGGGAGTATTGTGCTAGTATATCTAATTGAATAGTTTTACACTTTCACTCTCCAAGGTAAAGATAATAATTTAGGAATTGTGTAGTAAAGTAACGATGAGATATTTTTGGGCCTGTTTAGATTGTCTTATTTTTCTCTATCTTATCAACATTTGATTAGCATTTATATCTTATTTGTATCTAATCTGTTTGATCTATTTTTGAGTCAAAATATTATTATTTCATCGATATCTGTTTCTTAATAAAAATCTATTTGAAAATGATAAAAATAAGATATTAAACTACCAGAAAAAGATTAAGCAAACATACCCAAACATAGTTAATTGATCCTAAAATAGTACATGAATTTTCTAAAATAATGCAGAAAATTCATAAAATACTCTGAAATTTCCTAAAACATTCTCAAAGTATATTTATAGAAAATATTATTATTTCTTAGATGTTCTTAAAGGTTAGGAATGAATTAAATGCTTGCATTGATAAGTGTATAAAATAGTGGTTAATACGAAGTGGGAGTATTTAATATGAGCACAATAGTGTTTAAAAGTTTCAAAATGAAAACAAAGAAAGATTGTATAAAAAGTGAGATCCTTAGAAGTACACAATCCATGCATAGGCCTGTACACTAGGTTAAAGACCTCTTAGAGGCATGAAAATAACAAGTTTTGAAAGTGCATGACCCATGCTTGAGCCCATGCAATAGGTGATGTACTACTTTGTGAATGAAATATGAGAAACCTGGAAATCCATTACCTATGCATCAATCTGCGCATTGAGCGTGTAACTCTCTATGATGCAAACTTGTTTTCCATAGAGGTATACCACCAGGTACTGTTGAGATGAAAATTACTCATATTTCTTGGGATTAATTTGGATTAATTTGTTATTAATTTATAGAAATTATTTGGAATTGGTACTTATTTGTGTTTTCTATGATTTTTGGATTTTTGAAGTCAAAAGAAGCAAATAATACAAGATTGGAACAAATTGGATCAAAATGCCAAAATCAGCAAATTTAGGCCGGCCATATTAGAATCATGGCCACCGGCCTTATATCAGACCAAGTCGGCCTTGTCTCGCGCAACAAGCAGCGTGCGCGCGAGAGGCACGAGGTGCGTACGCATGAGCATGAAGATGGCCGCTCGGCGTGTGCGTTGAAGGCCGCCAGCCTATCCGAGTGTGAGCGAGCAACAGAAGCACCAAAGCTGCTGTGGAGTGAAATGGCCGTCAGCGTGAAGTACTCTGGAGCACATTTGAAGAGCCAACGCCGGCGGCTGGAGATTTGCTGGCCATCTTGCAACGAAAAGGAAATTGAAGAGTCATGAAGGATTTAGGCCGGCCAGAAGTGACTTAGGCCGCCGGCCTACTTGTGAACGAGCCAGCCTTTGTCCATTCGCATTCCTTAACTCCCAAACTTGTTTTTATCTATATTAGAGGGTTTCATTCTTGTATTCTGATTCATTCATTCCCTATTCATTCACACAACATTATAGAAAACCCTAGAGAGATTTTATAGGGTCATGAAGGGCTAAATACAGATCTAGCCAAAGGATTGCTACATATTCAATTCAAGATGGATTGTGAGATCAAAACGGTTCTATTATATTGTTCTTAAATTGAGTATTCATATTTCATCTGCCTTATATGTTATTATTGTATGTTTATTGATTGCAACTTTGGATCCGGTTGTATGATTAACAAACAAAATCAATCAAATTAGGAAATCATATCCGTAATTGTATGATCTTTCTAATATATGTGATGAAACAACACGATTAATTATAACCAGATGATTGATTTTGTGTTGTTGATGAAATATGATCTAGTTTAAATGATTCATGCTTTTGGATTATTGATTAGGATTCGTAGTCTCTCCATTTCATAAAGCAATTGATAGATTAAATCCTAAGAGCGTATTTAGGGTTGTCTAATCAATTAGGGAAATAATCAAAGATCTTATCTTGATTATCGAATCATTGAGGAAAGATAGAATTTCAGAGCGTGTTGAAAGTCATAACCAATCTATTCAATAAAAGAACAATAATCTTTGAGTCAATGATCAATCCCAAGAATTGAATTGTGGTAAGACTTTGGTTGAACATTTTCTTAATATAGAATCTTCGTATTTAGATATAGAATTTATTTAATTGTTTGATTTCAAAAACCCCTCAATTTTTCTCTTTTCTCAATCTTGATAAAAAAAGATTTTTACTAGTTCCCTGTGGAGACGATCCTGCTCAACCCTATTTAAAAATCTTTAGAGTAGGTTAAATATAAATATTTATTTTTGTGGATTCGACAACCACCAAATTTTGGCGCCGTTGCCGGGATTGGTGTCAAAGATTTGTCTCTTCTTTTATGACTCGTTCTTCTCATACAAGTGATTTAGAGTTTGATCAAGAAATTGAGAAGACCGCTAGGAGACTGCGAAAACAAGCCAAATTGCGTGCTCAAGAGCCACTACATCATCTTCATCTCCTGGTTTGAACCAAGCACTGGAACTGGTTTGAATCATCCAGTGAATCTGAAAGGGAAGATATATTACAAGAACAGGGACAGATGGAAAATCAGGATAGGACTTTACGACAGTTAGCTGAACCGGATGTGAATCAACAACCTCTTTGTATTCAATATCCGGAGTTGAATGTAGCATTGGAATTGAAGTCAGGTCTTATTCATCTGTTGCTAGTTTTCATGGTCTGGAAAATGAGAGATCCTCATAAACACTTGAAGGAATTCCACGTTGTCTGTTCCAGCATGAGACCTCAAGGGATTCCTGAAGATCAAATCAAGTTAAGGATTCCCATTCTCATTGAAAGACAAGGCAAAGGATTGGTTATTTTATCTACCTCCTAGATCCATTGCTACTTGGACTGATATGGTTAAAGTTTTTGGACAAATTCTTCCCTGCAACAAGAGCTGCAAATATTATACGAGAAATTGGTGGGATAAGACAAAGGGACACAGAAAATCTTCACGAATATTGGGAGCGATTCAAGCAATTGGTTGCCAGTTGTCCACAACATGGTATTTCAGAACAGCTTTTGATCCAATATTTCTATGAAGGTCTGCTGCCAATAGAAAGGAAAATGATGGATGCAGCGAGTGGAGGAGCGATTGTAGACAAAACCCCTGCTCAGGCTCGGGATTTGATATCACTCACGGCTGCAAACTCACAGCAATTTGGCTTCCGTCATGATCCTTCAACAAGAAGAGTTAATGAGGTAAGTGTTTCTCATCTAGAAAATCAATTATCTAACCTGACTTCTCTAGTACAGCAAATTGCTCTTGGAAACCATCAACAAGCGAAATCTTGTGGTATATGTGCTTCCAACCATCCCACAGACATGTGTCCAACATTACAAGAAGATTCATATTCGCATGCAAATGCGATTGGAGTATTTCCAAGACAACCCAACCACCTCAAAGAAAATATGATCCCTATGCCACTACATACAATCCTGGATGGAGGGATCATCCAAATTTCAGTTACAACCAAGGCCACAGAACTTTCAGCAATATCACCAAGGCCACAACCACCACCACACAACAGCTTCGTCTTCAAGTTCAGGTACATCACTTGAAGATATTGTTAAGTCTCTTGCAATTAACACTAAGCAATTTCAGGATGAGACAAAGAAATTTCAATACGAGACTAAGCAAAGCATCCAGAATTTGGAGAAACAAATGAGTCAACTTGCCACTTCCTTGCCACTTCCAAAGGTAAGTTTGAACAACAAGGTAAGTTACCTTCTCAAACTGTAAACAATCCAAGAGAAAATGTGAGTGCAGTTACCTTAAGATCTGGAAAGGAATTGCAAGAATCAAGTAGGAAGGTAAATGAGACCATCTCCAAAGAAAATCTAATAAAAAGAACCCCCCATTGAAGAAAAACAAGTGGAAATTCTTCACCACAGATCTACAAGCCTATCCCATCCTTCTAGGTTGAATCAATCCAAGAAATTGGATGAAGAGAAGGAAATTTCGGAGACTTTTAGGAAAGTCGAGGTGAATATTCCTTTACTTGATGTAATCAAACAAATACCTCGATATGCTAAGTTTCTAAAAGATTTGTGCACAAACAAGAAGAAACTTAAAGGGAATGAGATGGTATTTATGGGTGAGAATATTTCTGCTGTTCTTCAAAGAAGCTACCACCAAAGTGCAAGGACCCTGGTACATTTTCTATTCCTTGTACAATAGGTCAAGTTAAGATTGAAAATTGTATGTGTGACCTAGGAGCTTCAGTTAATATCATGCCCTTATCTATATATGAGAAGTTGAATATTGGATCTTTGAAAGAAACAAGAGTAATCTTGCAACTTGCAGATAGATCTAATATATCCATCAGGTATTTGGAAGATGTTTTAGTACAAGTCAATGGATTAGTGTTTCCCGCTGACTTTTATGTAATTGATATGGGTGAGGAGATGTATTCAAAATCACCTACACTTTTGCTTGGGAGACCATTTATGAAAAACATCTAAAACTAAAATTGATGTTAATAAAGGGTTATGACTATGGAATTTGATGGGGAGATCATTAAATTCTCTGTAGATAGTGATAAGAAAATTTCTTCTAATATTTTGCTATTATAGTGATAAACAACAGGTTGTGGAGAAGGATGATAAGTGCTTAATTGATGATATCAAAGTGGATGAACCTGGAGAAATTTTTGTGGATGCTGGACAAGATTTGGAGAAGAAAATTGGAGATGATAAGATGAATCTAAAGGAGGATGTGCATAAAAGAGACACTAGCGACATATTTTTCGATCAGCTATTGAGGGCATTAGATGGAGAGATCGCTAGGGTGAATCATAAGAAGAATTTAACTGAAGGATATCCTATGTTTGAGAATTGGGAATCCTATATCTTTGAGCCTCCATAAGAGAATGACTTGGAATAGTCCAGCTAAGGACTATAAAGATGCGCTTCATGGAAGGCAACCCATGGTTTTTGTTACTAATGCTTTTGTTTTTGTGTGTTTTGTTTTCTTTTATTTGTTTGGTTTTGGTAGGTCTTAGATCTTGAACTGAAAGAAGAAAATCTCTCTATGAGTTTTAAAGGACAAAGAACTTCAAAGGAGTTTCAAAAGAGAAACCGGGAAGTACCGTTATTCCTATTTCTTTTTATTTCTTTCCTACTTTGTGCTGATTTAGAAAAGTGAGGACACTGTTTACTATAAGTGTGGGGGGGATAAAATTATGAATTTGAGTATTTCATTTGGTGATATATGACTTCTGAAATTATTTTGCATATATAAGACATCTGGATATGAAAGTGTACCATACTTTAAACTGTTGATCATTTGTTCTTAAGTAATATATGGCAATTTTAGGCCAAAAATTTTTTATGAAATCTGGAGAATTGTGCTGAAAAATTAAAGAAAAACATCTAAAAAGTAAAAAATTGACTTGTGAAAGTGCTTCACTTACCTATACTGTTGTGATTTGAATACTTGATTAAAATTGAGTAGTGAAATCTTTAAGGAACATATTTACTATGTATTGGCTTTAGATTTGGAAGTTTGAGAGTAAGTCGAGTTGTTATGTAAAAATAAACAGGTTTACTTTAGGAAGAAAGCTAACTTATATACTTTTATAAGTTCTTATTAAAGAATTTTCAACACTTAGTAAAAGAGATAAAGGAAGTCTTTTTCTTAGTGATCTTTGATAAAAAAAAAGTCTTTAGTTTGTTGTTCCATTCAAAAGTAGAACAAGCATAAGCCTATACTCCTCTAACTCAAGCAATTGAGTTATGAGTATCCGAACTTGAATGTTAGAGTGAGGAAGAGTTCATAGGGGTCCCTTTAAAACCTGGTCACTTGGGTGATGAGCCAGGGATGTGCCGACTCAATGAACTCACTATAACAATAAGGGAGGAAAGGTTAAAAAGTTCATAAATGTGCTTTGAATTGAAAGATCAAAATATGCTTGAACGAGAAAAAAAAAATGAATGAAAATGAATGTTGAAGCAATCAAGCGGAATAAGACTTATAATAAACAAAGAGAAAATCTAAGGAAAGAACTGATATCAAATGCTTTTATTCTATGTTGGTAAGAGTATATGTCGGTTAGATGTCCAGTGAAGTTTAAATGGGTATTTTTTCCTTATTGGACTGGGTATTTACTTTTGAGTAGAAGGATCTTTAGTTAAATATATGGTTCAAGTTTGTTTTGTTTAGATTAACTACTGAATTTTCATTTTAGTACTCTAATTACAAGTCCTCAGTTTGGTTTGAGTGGTAAGCACTGAAAATCACAAATCTTGAAAGAAAAATAAAGAAAAGAGATGCTTGAATACCAAAATTTGAAAGTAAGCACAATCCAACAAAAGATTTCTCAATTTGGTTATATTGAACTTGCTTGAGGACAAGCAAGAGTTTAAGTGTGGGGGAATTTGTTGAGATGAAAATTACTCATATTTCTTGGGATTAATTTAGATTAATTTGTTATTAATTTTATAGAAATTATTTGGAATTGGTACTTATTTGTGTTTTCTATGATTTTTAGGATTTTGAAGTCAAAAGAAGCAAATAATACAAGATTGGAACAAATTGGATCAAAATGCCAAAATCAGCAAATTTAGGCCGGCCATATTAGAATCATGGCCACCGGCCTTATATCAGACCAAGTCGGCCTTGTCTCGCGCAACAAGCAGCGTGCGCGCGAGAGGCACGAGGTGCGTACGCATGAGCATGAAGATGGCCGCTCGCGTGTGCGTTGAAGGCCGCCAGCCTATCCGAGTTGAGCGAGCAACAGAAGCACCAAAGCTGCCTGCTGGAGTGAAATGGCCGTCAGCGTGAAGTACTCTGGAGCACATTTGAAGAGCCAACGCCGGCGGCTTGGAGATTTGCTGGCCATCTTGCAACGGAAAAGGAAATTGAAGAGTCATGAAGGATTTAGGCCGGCCAGAAGTGACTTAGGCCGCCGGCCTACTTGTGAACCGAGCCAGCCTTTGTCCATTCGCATTCCTTAACTCCCAAACTTGTATTTATCTATATTAGAGGGTTTCATTCTTGTATTCTGACATTCATTCATTCCCTATTCATTCACACAACATTATAGAAAACCCTAGAGAGATTTTATAGGGTCATGAAGGGCTAAATACAAGATCTAGCCAAAGGATTGCTACATATTCAATTCAAGATGGATTGTGAGATCAAAACGGTTCTATTATATTGTTCTTAAATTGAGTATTCATATTTCATCTGCCTTATATGTTATTATTGTATGTTTATTGATTGCAACTTTGGATCCGGTTGTATGATTAACAAACAATAATCAATCAATTAGGAAATCATATCCGTAATTGTATGATCTTTCTAATATATGTGATGAAACAACACGATTAATTATAACCAGATGATTGATTTTGTGTTATTGATGAAATATGATCTAGTTTAAATGATTCATGCTTTTGGATTGTTGATTAGGATTGGTAGTCTCTCCATTTCATAAAGCAATTGATAGATTAAATCCTAAGAGCGTATATAGGGTTGTCTAATCAATTAGGGAAATAATCAAAGATCTTATCTTGATTATCGAATCATTGAGGAAAGATAGAATTTCAGAGCGTGTTGAAAGTCATAACCAATCTATTCAATAAAAGAACAATAATCTTTGAGTCAATGATCAATCCCAAGAATTGAATTGTGGTAAGACTTTGGTTGGATATTTTCCTAATATAGAATCTTCGTATTTAGATATAGAATTTATTTAATTGTTTGATTTCAAAAACCCCTCAATTTTTCTCTTTTCTCAATCTTGATAGAAAAAGATTTTTACTAGTTCCCTGTGGAGACGATCATGCTCAACCCTATTTAAAAATCTTTAGAGTAGGTTAAATATAAATATTTATTTTTGTGGATTCGACACCCACCAGGTACACAGCCATGTACTTTGCCTATACATAAGTACACGACCAAGAGCATGACCGTGTACTTTTCTCATGCACTTTGTGGCTTCATCGATTTTTTTTTTTCTTGAAAAGCAAATAAACTTAGTTCAATTCTTTATTCTAGGTTTGAAATATATTTTAAGACCTTGAAACATCAATATTAGTGGACTTTAGTATTCAGGACGAATCAAGTATCCAAGTACTAGTTTTACCTTGTTTGATGACTATGTTTGTTAAGATAAAATAATAACTTGACTAATAATATAACCAATTATAAAAAAATGGTATGTTACTTGTGTTTGACTGTGGTTGATGGATCAAAAGTACCAATAATCTTTCTATGATGTTTAGAGGTGGGCATATGGCCCAGTGGGGTAGACTAAGCCGGTAGGCTAAACAGGCCAAAGTGATCTGAAGTGAATTTTTTTTTATATGAATCTGTTGAAATTGAAACATTTAAGTATTTTAGGGTTTGATAGATATTAATAATTGCTTTTATTTCTATTTTAATTAATTATATAAAAAATAAGTTTTTAAAATAATTTACTGGATATTATATTATGACCTTTCTCCCTATCCATAAAAGTTTGATATAATGTGACTGCATATATCCGCAAAGTATAGTTTGCACCAATTGAAATGTAGAACTGCAACTTGAGAACAAAACACTATAAGGTAAGTCATATTATCACAACATCAGTGTTCATCCTTCATAACGAGTACATAAATTATACAAAACAAAGTCATTTGTTTGATAAAGAAAAAATATAAATAAATAAATAAATTATATTCATTTTTTAAACAATTAATTACGGTGATTTCGATTTGGTTCATTTAATATGGTCTATTTTTGGCCCCAACTAATAATACCAGAGAGATGCTAGCAATTTGCATCAAAGAGGACATAGAAACCACTGCATGAGAAAATAAAAAATAATCACGAGACAATTGATCACAAATGGACTTTATCAACAAAATTAAACAAATTTTTGCTAAAAAACGATACATATTTACTTAAAAAGAATGTTATAGTGCATATAGTATATGTATCAATCCATCATCCTTTATAACATATTATAAATTATCACTAATATGTTATTATATTATTTTCTTTACTCGAATTAGCTAATTCTTAAGATTTTTCTCCTTTTTTTTTCTTTTCTTCTTTTTTTACAAGTTGGCATGTGAGCCAGCCTGTTTTGGGCCGTCGGCTAAATAAGCAAGGTAGAATCAACTCATTTTTAGACTAGCCAAAAAACTTGGCTACAACTTGTATTTTAAAATGACTAAACGGGATGACCCTATGCCTAGCTCTAGTAATGTTGTCCCTACATGGAGTCACCCTAGAGATAATTATGGGTGAATTTAGGATTAGTGTAACGCTCTAAAATTTAACTAAGGCGATTACGGCTATAAATAATGTTTTATGTATTATATACTTAGGCTTCCTTTTAAAAGAATTTTGTTTATTTTGAACATTACTAACTGATTTTAATTTATAAAACCGTTTCATTAGATTTTGGAGACAACTAGATTTATAACAAGAAAATAAACTAAATAAAACATTTCAAGCTTCTACTCATACAAGTAGATCAACTTCCTCAAAAACGAAACATTATTAAAACTTATTACAAAACATTTGGCACCACCAAGCCTTCAAGAAAAATACAAACTTTTATAAATAAATCCACTTCCTTTAAAAGAAAACAAAACAAATAATTTAACGCCCTACTTTGCTTTACTCTTCCTCTCATATCTCTAGAATCGCCTATAACCTGAATTATACATCATCCTCATCAAATCATCATTAACATAAATATCATCAATTTCATCAACAATAGCTAGAAAGAAAATAACAAGAAGAAGAAGAATGAGTCGAAGCCTAATATACAGTAACACAATCACATTCGAAGTGTCACACGAGCTTAACTAAATGAAATATATCAACAATAGTTTATTATCTTTAAATTATAGTAAATAATTTAACACTGAAGCACTCACACTCTGAAACAAACTAGGGAATCGGGGTCCTGAGTAATAGCAGACGCTTAAGGAGTTGATATAAGTAGCCCGAATACCTATATCTCCTACATAACGTTACAAAAAAATAGACTCATCTAGGATTTATAACCGTTACACAACTCTACTCATCCTAGTCCATAACATCAGCTAGCTCAACTAGTCCAATAAACATGAACTAAAACATGTTACTTCACCATGAGCCTAAGTAGATGTTATACCAATATCGTTTGCCCCATCAACTACCCGCCGAGTCACTTATCAAAGTCATTGCATCATGACAGAGGTGCCCTAAGCGCCTAACTACCGTGCCCACATCGAACAAGGTTATCGCTCCAAACCGGATTCAATGGTACAAACACAAGCAACACTCAATTATTAAGTCGTTTCTAAGTTATAATTCATTTAGGATGCCTATCCGAGCATACAATACAAAAGTCATTACCTTGCTTTTATATGAAATCCAAACAGAGTCTCAAAAATCCTTTTAGAAGATAATATGATATCTAAATCTGTTAAAGGAATGAACTCATATAAGTATTTAAATTAACTATCCAACTTCATTCTTTTATTAAAACCCTATTTGATCAGACACTAAGCAAGAATCCCATTATAGCTGTGAAAATTGCATTGCCAAAATATAGACAGTTCTCCATTGTCTATCAAAATATTTCTTTTCACTTTGTTTATGATATTTTATTACAACAACATCATCAAAATATTCATATTCCAAATAAACCCACATTTAAAACAATATATCCCCATATTAACTATGGTTTATCCTAACTCATTATTTTAAGCCAATCATTAGCTATTAAACTCATTTTAACTTAATTTATCCAAATTGATTAAAGACAATCACTTAATTCAATTATCAATCCAATGCGATTAAACTTAATCAATATAATTCATTTTAACTTACAATAATTTATTAAGTCAAGTTGAACTTAAGTTTACTAATTAAGTTCATTTTATACTTAAGAACTATATTAACCCAAGATAATTACTAATCCTATTAATTCATTAACTCATCCGTAATTATACAAACATTAACATGTCATTTAATCTATCATTCATCTATTTCATTTTATCTTTCTTCTTCTTTCTTTTTATTTTCTTTTCTTTTTATGAACAACACTTGGGTACAAATCACGCCCATGATGGGGGTCGTGATCATCATCACCTTCCTCATCACACACATGATGAAGGCTGTGATCACCAATACGGCCGTGATCTAGGCTGTTTTCTTTGAAAATTCTTGTCAAAGGAGATCACACCTTCGCAATGACCGTGATCAAGGCCCTAATACTCATTTGCAAAATATGCCCGTTGTCAAGCTTTTACTTTTGATTAGAGGAATCGCGATCCATGTCACGCCCAAGATCACCCTTGATTTTTATTTCCTCATGTATCATGGCCATGTTACAACCATGATGAACAGGGGGAACATGCTACATTTTTCCTTTGTCTTTTATACTAAATCTAATTACTTGTTTTCATCATATATCAATAAAAACAACTTTTTATCAACTTACCCATGCTTAACCTTAACTTATAAACACTTCTATATCACCACAAATAATTCCATCAAACACTTAGTCTACACATGTATACATATATTCATATTTTGACATATATGTTCATATCATACCAATTTGTCAATTCTTTTACAAGATCTATATCTATCTAGTTCTATCTTAACATTTACATACATAAATAACAAAATAAGAAAAACAGCTAAACTTATCTTTTGTTGGTCTTCTCTACTACTACCACTATTTGGGTTGAATTAGCTTCTTCAAGCTAATTTCCTACTTCAATCTTGTTTCCCATATTCAATTTCTCTTTTAATCTTGTTGAACTTAAGATTTGTGGGGCAAAAAAGAAGGAAAGAAGGGAAGAAGAAGAAGAATGTGGAAAGAAAAGGAAGAGAAAAGAAAGGAAATGAAGGAAAAGGAAAGGGGGCAAGTAGCATATAAAAAGGATGGGAGGGGAAAAGTAAAATTAAGATATTTTAGAGTAAGGGTATTAAGCTTAAACCTTTCTATATTAATTTTGAAAAATTGTAATTAGTTAGTGTCGAGCCTGAATTTTGAAAATCATCTAGTTTATTTCTTTTAACCCGATTCACATTAAACCCTAACCCATTTAACATGAAATCCTCGACTAGGGATTAAAAGAAATTTAATTTTGAAAATATTTTGGAGTCGCCAACCGATAAAAATCGGAAAAAAATGAAAAGTTAGGATTAATGGGTCGGTTAATCCTAACTTAGCCACTAGTCTGCGGAAATTTTGATTTTAAAACCAAACTTTTTTAAAAAAATACCAGATATCTGAGTCTGGGAGCTAACTTATTAAAACCTAAGTGGTTACTACTTTAAGTTTAAAATTTAGAATTTATTCTTTTCTAAAAAACTTGCAAAAAGAAAACATAAAAAAAATAATAACAATATTAATAAGTCAGAAATCATTTTTAATAATTTTCTATTTAATTTTTAGAAAACATATAATATTTACAAAGAAAAGCAAAACATTCAAAGATTATATATATATATATATATATATAAACTTATAATTACATCCAGAAATAATTGCAAAAGTTAAATATTTATAAAGAAAAATTAATTAATAAGAAATAATATATCAAATCCATTTTTACCATATTTAAATTTTTAGAAAAATAACAAACTAATAATATTTAAATTTATAATATCTAATTAACTAAAAATAATAAATAAAAAAATAAATAACCTTATATTTTATAATGTCACCCCGAAGGTGCCTACGTACTCGCTAATTGAGATAAGACAAAACGTAGTTCTCTTATAAAGAACTTAGTTTGTTGATCAATTTTATATTTTTGAACTATTCTTACTTTAAGTTCATTAAATTTTGAATTTTTATGAAAACCAATTTTGATGATCCTATGATCTAATCAATTGATTTTTCATTTCATAAAAAATATATTTTTCTAAGTTTAAAAATCATTTTTCTAAAAAAAATCAATTTATGACAATTCATGGCTAATTTAATGCTACATGAAAATCAATTTAGATTAAACAATATTGAATATTTTCATAGCAAATTTATGAAAACATTTTTGAATAAATTTAATTATTTTCAAAGTCAATTTATGAAAATAATTTTGAAAACTTTGTTATTTTCATAGCAAATTTATGAAAATATTTTTTTATAAAACTTGATCATGATTCTCAAAAATATTCAACAACAATTCTTTCATCTTTATTCATCTCTTTCATCATCCACAAATTCAATTTTCTTAAAGAAAATCATTTTATTTTATTCAAAAAACAATTTTCATTTTTCTATTCAACTACAATTTTGGTTTTTTTTTTCTAAAAAAAAAATCCATTTATAATTCATTATTTTTCAAAATTCAATAATCATCACATATGTTCAGAACATATACAAAATATATCATAGCAAAATTAAAATATAAAAACAAAACATCTCATGCATCAAATATCAATTTATATACAAATACATATTCACAAAGTATCCAAAAAATATCAAAAATTATTAAAACCTGTAAATTTGAATTAAAAATAATTATTCTAATTTTTCTGGATTTTTCTGAATTTTTTTGGATTTTTTACAAATTTTTATTAATTTTTTCCTATTTTCCAAAATTAAATATATAATAAATAAATAATAAAATATTGCGGACTAACCTGGACCGTTGGATTAACTCGGATGAAATCTGGAGCGTCTGATCTGATTGCTAAATCCTGACCGTTTGATCCTCTGACTTTCAATCTGGAGCGTTGATCTGGCTGACCGTTGACCGACGACCGTTGACCGACGACCGACCGGGTTGGATCTCGGATTTTGGGTCAGATCTCGGGTATCCGAAGGGCGAAGAAGACGATGACGCTACCTTTCGAGCGTTCCTCGGCCGTTCCTGGTGGTTTTCGAAGCCTGCAACCTTGTCGGCCCAACGTGGATTGGGGTGCTGTAGCGGCTGGTGGTGGTGGTTCACTCCCAGAACCACCAGAAGTGGTGGTTCGTGCGGTGGTGCTTGGCAGCGAGGGTTAGAAAAAAAATCAAAAAATTTACAAAGAGGAATTTGATCAATTTGAGCAAATCTAAACACACTAAAACATCAAAAACAAGTTTCTAACACTCCTGAAACACTCAATTTGAATCAAATATGATCCAATAACTTTGAATTTGAAAATTTCTCACTCTAAACCTTAAATTCGAAAATTTCGAATTGATCTTAATGTGTGTGTGTTTCTTGCAATTGAATTGTGCTTTCTGCTTGTGGGGTGATCCTAATTATAGAGTTCGAATCAATTTGTCGTTTTGAAGCTTTATGATTGTTCAATTTTCGAATCACGAATCTTTATATTTTTTCAAATAAGAACGATTCAAAATTAGGACTCGATTCGTGATTGTTGGTTCAAATTGATCACGAAACATGTGTTTATACATTATGACTCTTTGATTAAGTGTATTTAATTTGATCAATTGATACAATTCAAAAATTTTCGAATTTGAAGAAACATGTTCATTCGAATTTTTTCCCAATTTTCATGCCTTAATTAAGATGCCTTTTAGAATGAAAAAATACATGAAATATGTACAGATGTGATGTATCCCATGCCTAGTTTGTGTCTGTACAGTTAATTTCGAAAAAACACAAAGATTCATTGATCAAATGGTGTCTCAAAGTGGATGAATCGATGTGTCTTTTGGGAAAAAAATTGAACAAAAAGGAGGCAAAATCTGCCTTGGGTTAGGATCGAACTCGGGTCCCCTTGCTCCTATGTCCATGGTTTGAACCTTAGTTAGGCCGTTGGCCTGTGCCTTGTTCATATAGTTAAACCACTAGTACTTAAGGCTAATAAAATATATGTTATATTGAGCTTAAATAATTATTTATTTTAATTTTTTCTTACATATATTTTATTTACATTACTATTATTCATTTAATTATATTATTATTTTATTATACTTATTTTATTCCTCTATTTTTTATTTTTCTATTTTCTATATTCTCTTATACTATTTATTATTATTATTTTTTTATTATTATTATATTTTTGATGAACTCATTGTAAACTTAAGCCTATTTTTTAATTGGGCAAAAATTGGGTGTCTACAGCTGCCCCTCTTTGTGGTAAAGTTTGAACAAAACTTTTGCCACAAAGACAAAATGATAGCCAATTTTTGCTTAATTTCTCCTGCCAAATTTATTTTTTATTTTATTTATTATTTTTTTTTTTGGACACCGTGCTAAACTATCTATCGAGTTAGACTTTGACATTTGCTAGGTCAACTGTCGGACCTAGGCCTAGAAAACTGATAGACCATCTGTATGGCCTAGATTTAGAAAAATGATAGACCATCTGTCGGGCCTAGACTAAAAAACTGATAGACCGTCTGTCGGTCTAGATTTTAGAAAACTGCTAGGTCATCTGTCAGACCTAGGTTTGGTCATTTGCTGGACCTATGGGCTTTGGTTTGGTCATTTGGACCTATAGGCTTTGGTTTGGTCATTTGCCGGACCTATGGGCTTTGGTTTACTGGGGATTTTTGAAACCTTAAAGATTTGGTTTCTTGATCCATTTAGGAATTCTTGATCTTCCGGGAAACTTGATCTTCTAGGAAACTTGATCTTTTGATCCACTTGGGGATTTTTTATTTTCTTGGAAACTTAACTTTCTGATCCACTTGAGGAAACTTGATCTTTTTGATCCACTTGAGGAAACTTGATCTTTTGATCCATTTGAGGAAACTTGATCTTTTGATCCACTTAAGGAAACTTGATCTTCTTGATCCACTTGAGGAAACTTGATCTTTTTTATTCACTTGAGGAAACTTGATCTTTCTTGATCCATTTGAAGAAACTTGATCTTTCTTGATCCACTTGGGGACTCTAAACTTCTTGATCCATTTGAAGAATCTTGGTCTTTCGTTGGTTAATGTGTTTAAGGCTTTTCCGTCGTTCACATAACCGTGTTCAAAAACTAGTTATCTTGTGCAATACAATCACCAGAAAATTGCATATATGCATTTTAAAGCCATATGGGATGCTCAAATTACTTTCTAACAGATTTATTGGGGTTTGGGAATTTGTTTAAGTGATAGGTTGAGATTTGATCTGGTTTGAGAATTTTTGGAAATTTGTTTGAATGATTTAATTAACGGGTTGAGATTTGACTTGAGTTCAAAGTTTTTGGATATCAACTTTGCTTGTAAAAACTAAAAATGAAATCAACTGAACACAGAAAATGACAAATTTTATTGATCATTCATAATACATCTTTACAGCATCTGAGTTTACAGGATCCTTTAAATCAGGTCCATCCATTTGGGAAAGAATCAATGCTCCTCCCGACAATACTTTTCTAACTACATACGGTCCTTCATAGTTTGGTGTGAACTTTCCTCTGGAGTCTTGTACATTTGGCAGCATCTTTCTCAAAACCAAATCACCTTCTTGGAAGCTTCTTGGCTTGACCTTCTTGTTGAATGCTTTAGCCATTCTTTGCTGATATAACTGGCCGTGACACATTGCAGTCAGCCTCTTTTCATCTAACAGATTCAACTGTTCAAATCTTTGTTTTATCCACTCAGCTTCATCGAGTTTGGTTTCAACTAATATACGAAGTGATGGAATTTCAACTTCTACAGGTAAAACAGCTTCAGTTCCGTATACCAAGGAATATGGTGTTGCCCCGGTTGATGTTCTTACAGACGTTCGATACGCCATTAATGCGAGCGGTAACATTTCATGCCAATCTTTATAGACAATGGTCATCTTCTCAATAATTCTCTTGATGTTCTTATTGGCGGCTTCAACTGCCCCATTCATCTGTGGCCGATACGGAGTAGAATTCCGATGCTTGATCTTGAATTGCTGACACAAATTTGTTACTTCTTTGTTGTTCAAATTCGTACCATTATCAGTGATGATACTTTCGGAGTTCCATATCTAGTGATGATGTCTCTTTTGATAAACCGCACAACCACGGACTTTGTTACACTTGCATAGAAGCGGCTTCTACCCATTTAGTGAAGTAATCGATTGCAACCAATATGAACCGATGACCGTTTGAAGCTTTAGGTGAAATTGGCCCAATAACATCTATCCCCCATGTTGAGAAAGGCCATGGGGTTGACATTAACTGTAATTCTTTTGGAGGGGCACTTATCTTGTTTGCATAGATCTGGCATAAATGACAAGATCTCACATGTTTGATACAGTCTGATTCCATAGTTAACCAAAAGTATCCTAATCTCATAATCTTTTTGGCTAACATGTAACCACTCATATGAGGACCACAAATTCCTTCGTGAACTTCTTCCATGAGCTTCTGGGCCTCTTTTTCATCTACACATCTTAACAAAGTCGTGTCGAATGATCTTCTGTATAACGTATTTCCACTTAGCAAAAAATGACTGGCCAAACGCCTCAGTGACTTCTGATCTTTCTTGGTAGCACCTTCAGGATAATTACCCGTTTGCAAAAGAACTTTAATATCTTGGAACCAGGGTTCATCTGATTCAATCATGGTGCAGAATGCGGGTTCACTTCTCACCCGGACTTGCAAAGGTTGGATTCTTGCTCCTTCAGTAAACTGAATTAATGAGGCCAAAGTAGCCAGAGCATCAGCAAACTGATTTTGAGTTCTTGGCACATATACAAAGGAGATTTCCCTGAATCTTTCTATCAATTCTGCCAAGTGATTATGATAAGGAATCAACTTGGGATCCTTTGTTTTAAAATCTCCTCGAGTTTGAAAAATAATAAGTGATGAATCTCCAAAAACTTCGAGCTCTTGAATTTCCATTTGGATTGCCATCTCTAAACCCAAAATGCATGCTTCATATTCTGCTATATTATTCGTATAAGGGAACATTAATCTGGCCGCTGTTGGGTATTGGTTTCCTTCAGGTGAAATTAGGACTGCCCCTATTCCACATCCATACATTAGCTGCTCCGTCAAAATACAATTTCCAATTCGGCATTCTTTCATCTTCGTTTGTGTTACCCGAATCCCTTCATCGGGGAATTGATCTTGTTCCTTTAGTTCCTCATCAACCGGGCTTTCAGCGAGTTGATCAGCCAAGGCTTGTCCTTTAATTGAATTTTGTCTAACATAGGTAATATCAAACTCAGACAGCAACATTTGCCATTTTGAAATTCGACCGACCAAGGCGGGCTTATTTGCCAGATACCTCAAAGGATCATGCTTTGTAATTAACTCGATTGAGTAAAGAGCGTGTATTGCCTGAGTCTATGCATAGTCCATACTAATGCACAGCAAGTTCTTTCTATCTCTGAATACTTTTGCTCTCCATTTGAGAATTTTTTGCTCAAGTAATAAATAGCTCTTTCTTTTCCATTTCATCTTTTTGCCCGAGTACACAACCCATGGATTCCGAAAAAATTGTCAAGTATAAGAACAAAGGCTTTTCGGGTACTGGAGTGATCAAAACTGGGGGATTTGTCAGATACTGCTTAATTCGGTTAAAGGCTTCTTCACATTCTTCATTCCATTCAATTTGGGCATTTTTTCTCAATAATTTAAACAGTGGTTGACATTTATCCGTCAACTGGGAAATGAATCGAGCAATGTAATTTAGTCTCCCCAAAAGACCTCTAATTTCTTTCAATGTTGTTGGGGGAGGTAATTCCTGAATTGCTTTGACCTTATCAGGATCAATTTCTATTCCTCTTTGACTGATCACAAATCCCAATAGTTTCCCAGAGTTACTCCAAAAATGCATTTTTCTGGGTTTAATTTTAATTGAAACTTTCTCAATCTTTCAAAAAGTTTCCTTAATACTTCTACATGATCTTCTCCTTCTTTTGATTTGGCAATCATGTCATCAACATATACTTCCACCTCTCTATGCATCATGTCATGCAATATGGTCTGCATTGCTCGCTGATAAGTTGCTCCGGCATTCTTGAGACCAAATGGCATGACCTTATAGCAAAAAGTTCCCCAGGCTGTGACAAATGTGGTTTTGACTTTGTCCTCTTCGGCCATCAATATTTGATTGTATCCCGAAAATCCATCCATAAATGAGAATAGATGGTTTCCAGCTGTATTGTCTACCAAGACATCAATATGTGGCAACGGGAAATTATCTTTTGGGGTCGCTTGATTCAAGTCTCTAAAGTCCACACAGATTCTAAGTTTCCCATTTTTCTTAAGTACTGGTACTATTTGATACCCAATCTGAGTAATCCGAAACTTCAATGAATCCAACTTCGAGTAACTTCTTGACCTCATCTTTAATTTTAAGTAGCAAATCGGGTCTAAATCGCCTTAGTTTTTGCTTCTTAGGCTTAATGCCTTCTTTGGTTGGCAATTTATGGACCACAATTGACGGATCTAAACCGGGCATATCACTATATGACCATGCAAAAACATCCAAATACTCTGCTAGTACTTAATCAAACCCTGTGTTGTGTCTTCTGGCAATTTACCCCCAATTCTCAAATTCCTAGGATCTTCACTTGTTCCCAAATTAACCAATTTAGTGGGTTCAGGGGTTTCAATCCTTTCATGTCAAAGTTTTGCCAATTTTCTTGTGTTTTCAATTGATAATCGATATCATCTTCAACGACTAACCCAGTAGGGTTGGAGGTGATATCGATATTTTCAGTATTTACAGACGCGAGATATCCCGGAACTCATTACAAAAGTCGGATCTGGTAGAATATGAATGGGGAAAGAATAAGAATATGGAAAAAACAAAAGAATTTATTAAATTTGAAATGGTGTTTAAGTACACTTATTTGAGCAACACATAAAGCAGAAAAATACAAAACGCAATCTAATATCGGTCCTTACTTAAGAAAATTAAAACTAGCACAAGGTATGGAAAACCAATTCTTCAAAGCTATCTTCTTGGGTGGATCATCTTCCTTGGAGTCATCTGTCTTCTGGACATGATGAGGCTTTGGAAAGGAGCTCCTGATGTGGGATTTCGATGTCTGGATCATACTCTTTATTAAGTTTCCTTGTTCTCATCTTATTCTTCATGTCTGCTACCTCTGTTTGAGTAGGAGAATATCCTAGGCCAAAAGTTCCTATCTGAGCTTCTTTTTCTTCATTTATTACACAGACTTCTTCAAATATTTGGAGCCCAAAGTCTTCTTCTTCTCCTTTTCCAATATATGGAATAGCCGTTTCTTGATAGATGGCATAATCTTGTTCTCCCATAACGGTAACAAGTTGGCCATTTGCTACAAATTTAACCCTCTGGTGCAAGCTTGAGGGTATTGCTCTGCTGCATGAATCCATGGCCTTCCAAGCAACAAATTAAATGTTCTTGGGATATCTATCACTTGAAAAGGAATTAGGAAAGTTTGAGGCCCAATAGTGACCTCTAATTCCACTTCTCCAATTATTTCCTTCTTTGATCCATCAAATGCTCGTACTACAGTAGGACTTGGCTTGATATTGACGGTCTACTTCCAACAAATTCAGAGTAGCCAGGGGGCATACATTCAGAGAAGATCCATTGTCAATAAGCACTCGGGAGACGATTCTACCATTGCTTTTGACAACAATAAAAAGAGCTTTATTATGTTGGCCACCTTCTTCTCTAATTCTTCAGATGAGAAGCTAATTTGCTCATTTGCAAAGACAGAATTGATGATATGTTCCAAGGTTTTTTCTGTCACATTCTCTGGAACTTTTACTTCTTTGAGAACTTTGAACAAGGCCTCACGGTGAATATCAGAGCTAATTAACAAACCCATGAGTGATATTTGGGCTGGCGTCTTGCTAGTTGTTCAACTACTTTGAATTCACTTGCCTTCATGAGTTTAGCCAATATTGCTTTCTCATCTTCCTTCTTTTCTTCATCATTCGGCGGCGGCGATGAATCCATGGTCACCTTCTTTGCAGTTGGTTCATAAAGTCTTCCCGAACGGGTAAGCCCGCCAATCATAGAAGCGTGATTAACTGTCTGGTAATCAAATGGGGCAGCTTTGTAATCTTTACAGCAATTGGGATTTGAAAAGTATAACTTCTAGGCTTCGAGACAGTTGCCTCTTCTTTACTGTTGTTCATCTCAAATTTGATTAACTTCGGTTCACATGTGATCATGCCAACAAATTTTTCTTCTTTCTTTGGTACAGGCTTTTCTTCATCTTCAGACTCTGATCCCCATCCAGTGGCAGGAGCATCAGCATATACGCGTGGTTCAAACCAATAGTCAACCAGATATTGGTACTTTCCATCATCTCCTAGAGTTCCGACAGTTGGGTCTCCAGCTTGGTATCTTGCCCACAATTCTGCCTGTGTGCTTGACTTTCTTGGCTTTGGGACCAGCATTTCCATGATATCTTCTTTCTTTATGATTCCATTTTGCAACAAGTTGTAAATGGCTGGTCTGGTTTTGGTGCGATCTCTCAGATTGATATAGGGTAAATGCCCCATTTGGCGGAGATTCCATGCCACTTGTTCTATGGTGATAGGCAATTCATCCAAGTTGACTTCTGGGTCCGGCGCTTCGGCAGTGATCATATTAATAACCGACCCATGATTTGGCAATGGATTAGTAGAAACATTTGGAGGCTGCACAAAGTCTAATTGGATGGTCTTTGCATCAATAAGATCTTGAATCTTATGTTTGAGTCTCCAACAATAATCAGTGGAGTGCCCGATTTGCCCCATGTGATATTCACATTTTAAATCAGGGTTGTAGTTCTTGGGCTTATAATCATCTCTGGGTACTTCAAAGCCAATCAGATTATCGGCTCTCAATTTAGCCCATACTTGGCTGAGTGGAACCGGTATTGGAGTAAAATTGCGTCGGTTAGGCCTTGATTGTTGATTCGAAACAACCCTTTGTTGACTTTGACCTTGATTGGTCGGCAGAACTATGGATTTAGTAGGGTTTGCTGGACTTGAGATATTGACCATACCGACAGTCGAATCCTTTCCTTTGTACGAGACATTTTTAGGTGCTGTATATTTCTTTTCTACTTGCAGCTTTCCGGCTGAGATAGCATTCTCAATTCTGCATCCGGCTACTACCACTTCTGAAAAACTTGCTGACGCATGCCCTATGAGATGAGAAAAGAATGGCTCTTCTAGTGTGTTGATGAAAGTAAAAGTGAGATCCTTTTCAGGCATCGGATTGGTGATTCTTGCAGCTAAAGCTCTCCATCGCTGAGCATATTCCTTGAAAGCTTCGTCTTTCTTCTTCTTCATAGTACTCAAATCCCAGACCGAGGGTGCCATTTCGATTGAACTTGTATTGGTTGAAAAATGCCCTGGCTAATTTATCCCAAGTATCAATTTCTTGTGAGTCCAATTGGGCATACCAGGCTAATGCTGGACCAGTAAGGCTATCTTGAAAGGTCTGTACCATCAGTTTATCAAATTTGGCATACTGCCCCATACGTCGTACATATAATCTTGTGTGCATGTTAGGACAGCCAGTTCCATCATATTTTTCGAACTCGGGTGCCTTAAATTTTTCAGGAAAAGCACCTTCCTCAAATTGTGGCAGGCTTAAAATCGCAGTCTGATCAAAGCCGTCAAATGCCTTCATCTTTTCAAACAGTTTCTTCTCCATGTCCTAGCTTGGGCTTCAAGTTCTTTCTTTAGTCCATATTGAACTCAGTGTGGGAATCATCAACGTTGACTGGTTGCTGCATGATTTCTTTTCCTTTCTGTTCCCCGGAAGATTCTTCAGACTATAGGGGTCTTGGACTGGTAACATTCTGAGTAAGGGTCTGCATTGTTCGGTAATTCTAAGCAGGGTTTGTTCCATGGCATTGAGTCTCTGTTCAGTGGTCTGATCAGGGGTAGTGTTCCCGGTACTAGCCATCTTTGCTCGTGATCTAGTATAAATGGGACTTCTAACTGGTTTGGGAGCTATCTTTCAGGATTTTGGATTCGCTAGACTTGATTCGTAACTGGACCGTAAGAAGTAAGAAGATAAGAATACTAACATACAAACACAAGGATGCAAATATGAATGCAAATGGGGATAATGACCATCAAATTTTGATAAACACATTTATTGGAGTTGTAATAATTAAAAAACAATCTTTCATACAAAGTTAAATTACTATACTAAAAGTTCAAGAACCTTAATTGCTAAAACTAAACTCAGGACTTCTAAACTAGTCTTCTAGTCTTGGCAGGGCAGATGATTTGATCCTCAAGTAGTTGAGTCCTTTTTCGAGCTTTCTTCAATTCATCCTCTAACAGTGCAATCCTGTTGTGAGCTTTTTCCAAGCGGTCAATCATCTCTCTATCTCTTTGCAGGTAATCCCGATGACAGACTTCAAGCCGAGCTGAAACCATTTCCATGTAAGCAATCATTTCAGGATCAGGTTCAGGTGGTGCTGGTTCAAGAATGTTAGGAGCTTCATATTGGATGTCCTTATTCTTCTTCATTTGATTGGCTATGTACCACCTGGTTGCTCTATAATCCCGAGTCACTTTATTTTCTGGCTCGACTTCGAAAACTGGCTTGATTTCTCTATCATCCCAGATGGCTTTTATTTGGTTTACCTTGGACTGCTTTGCTATCTGAGTCATGGTTGGATCCATATAGTCGAGAATAACTCGTCCCAACTCTGGCTTGACAGTAATGTCTTGTAGCATGCCATATTGCCGGATAACACTTGAGGGGTAATAGCCGTACAGCCAGTGATTCCAATCAGAGGCACAGTTAGGTATTTCTTGCAACTTAAGATAGCAACGGGACACTTAAACCAACGGGCTTGCCACATAAAGTCTTCAGGTCTCATGTCTTCAAATATTGCAAGTATAGACCAGAAAGGCTCGTTGTCTTCCATATGGACCCGTTCAGCAAAAGACTGGATGAGATCATAATTCGGGCGGATAAGGGACCCATTAGCTAGATCTTTTCCGTAGTACTTGGTGTGACTAGCAAACCAAACCATCAACAGATGCATGCTTGCCTTGAAACTGCCCCTGCCCTTAGACTTGATGTGATTCAAACTTCTGATTTGTTCTGCTAGAAGGGCGGGAACATATGACTTGCCAGTTAGATATTGTGCTACAAGCTCGATGACTCGGAAGTGAATGAACAGGTTCCCATGTGGAAAGAGTATGGTAGCAAAAGCAGCCACTATGAAAGCATTAACCTGTTTTCACTCCAGGTCACAACTGATACGTAAAGGAATCTCGGTTGCTTATGTAATTATCAAAGTTTCCAAACCAATCCATCAAGGTAGTTAATCGGATGGAGAATTCATTGCAACCCTTCATGGCTTCAATTACTGCTTCTCTTTTTAATCCCAAAAATTCTGAAATGATGCGGATCGGACTTTGAGTAAGGCTTGGTACATAGATCCCTTCGGAAGTGGGTGGGGCTTGAAGCAACCTAGCATATTCTTCAATGGTAGGACTTAGCACGTGTTGACCTAGACGGAATGCCACTTCATTGGGTTCCCAGAGATGAACAAGGGCTCGAAACATGGTAAATGGAACTTGGACTTAGGTAAATTGAGGATCGGGCCCAACCTATCCTTAATGAATGATTGTTGATCGGGGTCAAAACTGACCAACCATCGGTCCAGTAACAGCATTGGATCCTTGAAAGTCTCTACTCGGGGTTCCTTGATGAGACGAGCCCATAGGCTATGCTACTGTCCGAACTCGAGGAAATCATTTCCTGAGGATTTATAAAGACCCTATTAGGAGACAAATCTAAATTAAATTTTTTTTTTTAAAAAAATTTACAACTCCATTTTTTGAAAAAAATTGGTCAAATCCCATGAATGCATGATTTGGTAAGGTTCTATAGGTTCCCCGGTCTAGCAAATCATAAGGCTAAACCGGAGTGGGAGTCTTTTCTTGATCTAGAGGGTGGAAACCACAGCCCCCGGACCTTACTTCGAACTCCTCGCTTAGGCTCTTAAGACGGCCTGGGTTCGACCGTATCTAGCACACATTGTGTGCATGAATGCAAATGCATGTGAATGAAATGAACTAATTTAAAATCTAAGTTACAGACATATATACAAAAACACATACAAACAGATAATTATACAATATACAAAAATAAAGGATAAATTTTAAATTTTAAACTTAAGTGGCTAGCCCTCTTTTTTTAAAAAAATAAGCGAGTCCCCAGTGGAGTCGCCAAGCTGTCGAGCCTGAATTTTGAAAATCATCCGGTTCATTTCTTTTAACCCGATTCATATTAAACCCTAACCCATTTAACATGAATCCTCGACTAGGGATTAAAAGAAATTTAATTTTGAAAATATTTTGGAGTCGCCAACCGATAAAATCGGAAAAAATGAAAAGTTAGGATTAATGGGTCGGTTAATCCTAACTTAGCCACTAGTCTGCGGAAAATTTGATTTTAAAACCAAACTTTTAAAAAAATACCAGATATCTGAGTCCGGGGGCTAACCTATTAAAACCTAAGCGGTTACCACTTTAAGTTTAAAATTTAGAATTATCCTTTTCTAAAAACTTGCAAAAAGAATACATAAAAAAATAATAACAATTTAATAAGTCAGAAATCATTTTTAATAATTTTCTATTTAATTTTTAGAAACATATAACATTTACAAAGAAAAGCAAAACATTCAAAGTTATATATATATAAAAAAAAAACTTATAATTACATCCAGAAATAATCGCAAAAGTTAAATATTTATAAAGAAAAATTAATTAATAAGAAATAATATATCAAATCCATTTTTACCATATTTAAATTTTTAGAAAAATAACAAACTAATAGTATTTAAATTTATTATCTAATTAACTAAAAAATAAATAAATAAATAAATAATTTATATTTTTTTAATGTCCCGAAGGTGCCTACGTACTCGCTAATCGAGATCAGACAAAACGTATTCTTTTATAAAGAACTTAGTTTGTTGATCAATTTTTATTTTTGAACTATTTCACTTTAAGTTCATTAAATTTTGAATTTTTATGAAAATCATTTTTTGATGATCCTATGATCTAATCAATTGATTTTTCATTTCATAAAAATATATTTTTCTAAGTTCAAAAATCATTTTTCTAAAAAAAAATCAATTTATGATAATTCATGGCTAATTTAATGCTACATGAAAATCAATTTTGATTAAACAATATTAAATATTTTCATAGCAAATTTATGAAAACATTTTTGAACAACTTTAATTATTTTCAAAGTCAATTTATGAAAATAATTTTGAAAACTTTGAATATTATCAACATAGCAAATTTATGAAGATAATTTTGATAAAAACTTGATTAATATCTTCATAGTAAATTTATGAAGATAAATTTTGATAAAAAACTTGATCAATATCATGATTCTCAAAAATATTCAACAACAATTCTTTCATCTTTATTCATCTCTTTCATCCCAAAATTCAATTTTCTTAAAAAAAAAATCATTTTATTTTATTCAAAAAACAATTTTCATTTTCTTATTCAACTACAATTTTGGTTTTTTTTTAAAAAAAATCCATTTAATTCATTATTTTTCAAAATTCAATAATCATTACATATGTTCAGAACATATACAAAATATATCATAGCAAAATTAAAATATAAACAAAACATCTCATGCATCAAATATCAATTTATATACAAATACATATTCACAAAGTATCCAAAAAATATCAAAAATTATTAAAACCTGTAAATTTGAATTAAAAATAATTATTCTAATTTTTTGATTTTTTGAATTTTTTTGGATTTTTTACGAATTTTTATTAATTTATTCCTATTTTCCAAAATTAAATATATAATAAATAAATAATAAAATATTGTGGACTAACCTGGACCATTGGATTAACTCGGATGAAATCTGGAGCGTCTGATCTGATTGCTAAATCGTAACCGTTTGATCCTCTGACTTTCAATCTGGAGCGTTGATCTGGCTTACCGTTGACCGACGATCGTTGACCGACGTTGACCGACGACCGACCGGTTGGATCTCGAATTTGGGTCGGATCTCGGGTACCCGACGGGCGAAGAAGACAATGACGCTACCTTTCGAGCTTTCCTCGGCCGTTCCTGATGGTTTTCGAAGCCTGCAACCTTGTCGGCCCGACGTGGATTGGGATGCTGCAGCGGTTGGTGGTGGTGGTTCACTCCCAGAACCACCAGAAGTGGCGGTTCGTGCGGTGGTGCTCGGCGGCGAGGGTTAGAAAAAATCAAAAAATTTACAAAGAGGAATTTGATCAATTTGAGCAAATCTAAACACACTAAACATCAAAACAAGTTTCTAACACTCCTAAAACACTCAATTTGAATCAAATCTGATCCAATAACTTCGAATTTGAAAATTTCTCACTCTAAACCTTAAATTCGAAAATTTCGAATTGATCTTAATGTGTGTGTGTTTCTTGCAATTGAATTGTGCTTTCTGCTTGTGGGTGATCCTATTTATAGAGTTCGAATCAATTTGTCGTTTTGAAGCTTTATGATTGTTCAATTTTCGAATCACGAATCGTTATATTTTTTCAAATAAGAACGATTCAAATTAGGATTCGATTCTTGATTGTTGGTTCAAATTGATCACGAATCTTGTGTTTACAGATCATGACTCCTTGATCAAGTGTATTTAATTTGATCAATTGATACAATTCGGCCAATTTTGAAATTTTAAAAAACGCATTATTTCGCATTTTTCCTCAATGTTCATGACTCAATTAAGGTGCCTTTTGGGATGAAATAATACATGAATTGTGTATAGATGTGATGTATCCCATGCCTAGTTTGTGTCTGTACACTTAATTTCGAAAAAACACAAAGATTCATTGATCAAATGGTGTCTCAAAGTGGATGAACCGATGCGTCTTTTGGGAAAAAAAATGAACAAAAAGGAGGCAAAATCTGCCTTGGGCTAGGATCGAACTTGGGTCCCCTTGCTCCTGTGTCCATGGTTTGAACCGTTAGGCCGTTGGCCTGTGCCTTGGTCATATAGCTAAACCACTAGTACTTAAGGCTAATAAAATATATGTTATATTGAGCTCAAATAATTTTTTATTTATTTTAATTTTTTCCTACATATATTTTATTTACATTACTATTATTCATTTAATTATTTAATTATACTTATTTTATTCCTCTATTTTTTATTTTTCTATTTTCTATATTCTCTTATATTATTTATTATTATTATATTATTTTATTTTTATTATTATATATATTTTTGATGAACTCAACATGACATTAATTTATTGTAAACTTAAGCCTATTTTTTAATTGGGCAAAAATTGGGTGTCTACAGTTAGAAAATAAAATGAGAACCTATATATTAAAACTTATGACTTGATATAAAAATACAAAATATAAGTTTAGTTAATGAAAATATGATGTTTAATTCAGGGTCGGGTTTGAAAACTAATATTTTTAAACAAGTAATTAATTTCAAAATTATAGAGATTTAAAGAAATGAAAGTTAACTAAAATATAAAGGGTTCGGGAGTTTACAAAATATTTAAAATCTCAATTTCAATCTAGATCTATTTACTAATTTGATTTTGGTCGAACTATCTAAACATAATCATAGTTTGTTTTACTTGAACCATTTAATTATCTAAGATTAATTTCCGACTAAACTTAAGTTCACTACCATATTTGACTATCTATTATTTTATTCACTTGAATCATTTCTAACTTAACTAGATGAGTGTTTGGGGTATTTCAATTAGACTCGCGAAGTCATGGATGTTGAAGAGTATCTAACAATGTATATATGTATACACTCTATGTGTGTGTGTGTTTGTGTGTGTGTGTGTGTGTGTGTGTTGTTGTTGTTGCTGTCAACATTGTCCCCATGTTTATTGTTAGACTTAAAACAAAATTCTATTGTTTGATGCATTAGATATATGCATGCATGTTAATGAGTTATGTTTTCTTACGCACTTATGCTTGTAATAATGTCGTACTAGGCTCTAGCTTACTCTTTTTCTCTTTTTCAGGTTCAAATAGCACTTCTGTTGTATTTGATCTTTTGTGATATGATGTGGTTTTAGACTATGAGGATGACACTAGCGTGTTGCTTGTATAGGAATTTGCTAAGATATCTTATAGGCTTATGGTGCCATTCTTTATAATTCCCGTGCACCATATGACTAAGCACCTTGTAGAGAGACTTCTTGGTGGCTTTTGCTTGTTCATTTCCTTTAGGATGGTAAGGTGTTAACTTCACATTATTGATATTATAGGAGGTCAATAGCTATTGAACATGTGAGTTTTCTTTCATAAAGCTTATCATTGCTAGTCTAGTAGCTTTCTTTAGTTGGATTATCAAATTGAGTGCCTAGGTATGGAAAGGACATGGTGTGGTCAAGATGTGAAGCGCGACAGTAGGAGCATGGATTACATGATCATGTTTCTAGCAAGTGACACACTTCTTTCCAAAGTTGAAGGCATTGTTTTCTATGGTTGGTCAACAGCATACAACCCCCACCCCACCTTTACCAACCACCCCCCCAAACCACATGTATGCTCACCATCATCTCTAAAGAAGGCTTCGACTAGTATAGTTTTTGTCTCAAAGGATATGATATAATTAATGGGCTTTCCCATAAATGACACATTGTATAGTTAATCCTGTTCATGATATACTTCATTGCTCTATGCTTAGCTAGTCGAGCATCTATGCTATCTTTTGATAAGGTATTGTTCTTTAGATAATCAATATAACATTAGTACCAATCACCAATATGTGCTACAAAGTTATATTCTCCCTATTTTAGTAACTCATAACATTTTGGACAACTCATCTATAGTTGGGATGAATCTTTAGACATGGTTAGCCAATGATATCCCGTACATTGAATACAATGATGCCGAGGTAATCTTTCCTCTTCATACCAAAATTTGTGGTAGTTGTCTAGCTTAAGATAAGCTTAGTTTGCACAAATACGTCATGTTAAAATACCTTTTAGACCTTTAAAGTAGAAAGCATTATCGATGCAACTGAAAATTTTCAAGGTTATCATAGAAGTTACACTAAAATGCGTTAGCTATGCCTTCCTTTTCTTCATCGAATAGCTTTAAGACTATATAGAGAATGTATTTTTTGATAAGTTTGACTTCAAACTAGCTTTTGCAGTTTAAATGGGAACTTTTTAGAGGAGGCTAGTGTTGCTAACACATTTGCATAGTGGTTAGTTGACTACTTAATATGCCTATATCTCATTGAATTGGGTTTCCCAACTAGAGCTAGCACTACAGCATTGTGAGGCACAAGGGCTAGCTCTTTGAAGGCGGACTTGCTATTAACATGCTTGGTTATTAAATTAGAGTCACCACAAATGCATAAATGGGATCCCTTGCATTTTGAGTAAAAATGAATTCTCAAAGGAGTGCATCATCCTTAGCTTTGTTATTAGTGCAATGGAAGTCTAGCTTGAATATTAGGGATATTTCTTAGCCTCCTAGAGATGCTACTGCCAGTCCAGTGCCTCATCTAGTACTGTTAAAGGAGCCATCAAGTTGCACCAGCTTTCTCCATTTGGTTTTGCCATCACTAAGTCCTTATGTAATTCTACTGGTATTTGACTCATGCATGGATTCCATTTGTCGTAGGAAACTGCCATGAGATTAGCTAAAGCTTGAGACTTGATAGCCTTAGGTTTCACAACTACGATATTAAATCTTGGTAGCAAAAGTAGCCATTTTGTAATCCTTTTAAATGAGGCTCATTGTGATAGTAAGAATTTTAATGGATTGGAGTCACCAGCATGGTTAACCTTGTGTGCCAAGAAGTAGTGGTGGAGCTTTTGTATGTCACCATGATATAGGGCATCTTGCATGTTAGGTATTTAAATTCACTTCCTTGAAGGGTGGCTTAAGTAGTAAATTGGACACTCCATATTATTGATTTCTTAAGCCAGTAAGGCACCAATAGATTTATTAGTGGATGCCAAATAAAGGGCCATTTGTAAACCTTTGACTGACATAATCATTGTTTGCAGAGAGATAGGTTTCCCTTTAAACTTTTCCATAGCTTCTTCTTGTGACCACTGCTATTGAGATGGAGTTTTTTTCTTTATAAGATATTATAGGGAATGTGAAATTTCTGCAACATGGATATAAATCTTCTAATATATTAGACCTTCCCCAAAAATGTCTTCAATTTCTTGGAAAAAATTATGTCTTTTTTTATTTTTATCTAACACTTCCAAATCAGAAAAATCCTAAACCAACAACAATAAAAAAAATTGAAGATATGAATGATTGAATTACCTCTAATCGAACTGGGATATGGAATCTCAGAACACTTTCGCTCTGATATCAAATGATACGAAAAACCTTAGGTATATTAAACCCAAGACCTAACGTTCGTCAAATGGAATTGAACCCCAAGGACCGTCTAAGAATTTTGGTAGAAACTATGACCCACTGCTTATAATGAAGTAAGAACCTTGATATAATAAAGATGCCACAATCGGTGATGGAGTTCTGATTAATAAGTCAAAGGATTCGAATGCCACAGATGAAATCCGATAAGTTCATGAACATGTTCAATCATGAACATGTTCAATCAAGAACACATAGAGAGAAAACTCTCAATTTCATTTAAAAGAAATAGCTCATAATCTGCTTTATTTGATTGCAAAAGCCTATTTATAATAATTCCTAGGAAAACTAATAGACACAAAGTAATAAAACCTAGGAAAACTAAAAGATACAAATAAAAAACCTAGGAAAACTAAAAGACACAAATAATAACACCTAATAAATATAATAAATATTCTTAAGGACATAATAAATATCTCTAAAGACATAAAAATAAATCTAACGACCTATATTACCATTTGAATAAATCAATATCTAGCTTCATAAAATTGCAGAGAGCAAATTCATTGCTACCCAGCTTGTATTATTCAAGGCTAGCAGTATGAGTGTTATTTCTTCAAATCTTCAATCCTTTGAGTCCCAAACTATTTTATAGGAATCCTTAGCTTGCTTGACTCGGGTTTTTGATCATTGGAACTCCATTCAATGGGTCTTCGATTCCTTGAAATATATCATTAGATTTGGACTTGGTTAGCTCTGAAATTTGATGCTTCTAGGATCACATCATTCCTCCTTCTTTAAAAAGATTCATTCTCGATCTTCATTCTCGGATTCTTCTAAAGTGCAAGGAAGGAATTTAGATAAAAGATATGTTTCATCATGAAGTTCTTGAAGACACAATTATTGGGAATTCTGCAGTGATGAAATAACTGTACTAGGAAAAGAACGATCGTTAGTTGTTAAATTAATTTTACTCTCTGGTGCTTCACATTCTGATTTCTTTTCCTTAATGCTCACCAATGTATTTTCATCACTCTTTTCCTCTTCCCCTTTCTTTTCTTCAACAAATTTTTCCTCAGATTCATCTCTTCTATCTTCACATATATTTGTAGGATTTTCTTGCTATTCAATTTTCCTTTGAGTTTCATCTATCTCACTGAAATGAAAATCCTTCTTTTCATCTATATGTCTTCTAGCAATTCTACACTTGGGTGGAAACTCAAGTTCATCTAAACTAATACCATAACTGATACACAACTCTGCTAATCCATCTTCGCAAATTTCTTCATCTTCTCTCAATGATCTTTATCAACTCTCATTTTTTTTTTAAAAAAAAAAAACCCTAGATCTAAAACATAAACTTCTCAAGAAAACCTAAAAGACATAATTATTATTTATTTTTTTTACACAATTGTCTTATATATATATATATATATATAAACAAAACCCAAAAACTTCGATCAAGCCTCCAAAAATCATATCTTTTCTTAACAACTCCAACAACGTAGTAAAAATCAAATCTTTTTTTTTTTTTATCTAACACTTCTAGATCAGAAAAATCCTAAACCAACAACAACAAAAATAACTGAGGATATGAACGATTGAATTACCTCAAATCAAACTAGGATATGGAATCTCATAACACCTTCGCTCTGATACTAAATGATATGGAAAACCTTAGGTATATTAAACCAAGACCCAACGTTCGTCAAATGGAATTAACCCCAAGGACCATCTAAGAATTCTGGTGAAAATCGCGACCACTGCTATAACGAAGCAAAACCTTGGTATAATAAGAAGACACAATCGGTGATAGAGTTCCAATTGATAAGTCAAAGGATTCGAAAGTCACGGATGAAATCCGATGAGTTCATAACATGTTCAATCAAGAACACACAGAGAGAAAACTCTCAATTTCATTTAAAAGAAATAACTCATAATTTGCTTTATTTTATTACAAAAGCCTATTTATAATAATTCCTAGGAAAACTAATAGACACAAAATAACAAAAACCTAGAAAAAACTAAAAATACAAATAATAAAACCTAGAAAAAAAAACACAAATAATAAACCTAATAACACAATAAATATTCTTAAGGACATAATAAATATCCCTAAAGACATAAAATTAAATATGACGGCTTTATATTACACATTTGAATTAAAACAACATCTAGCTTCAATAAAATGAATAGCAAATTCATTCCTACTACTTGTATTATTCAATCGGTGGTGTTGACTGTTATTTCTTCAAATCTTCAATCCTTTGAGTCCCAAACTACTTTATAGGAACCTTTGGCTTGCTTGACTCGGGTTTGATCATTGAAACTCCATTCAACGAGTCTCCGATTCCATAAATATCATTGGATTTTGACTTGGTTAGCTCTAAACCTGATGCTTGTAGATCACATCACCTTTTGTATATGAATCAACTATGCTATCATATAGTCTTCCATGAAGTTAGGCATCATTTGTAAGGGGAGCAGTCATTACCCTTTGGTATTAGAGCCCAGATTCTTAAGCTCGAAGAACATACAATGTAATAAAGTTTTCTATTGGTGTTTTAAAAACAGTACATTCAAATCTTCGGTTAGAACCACTAAAATCGTATATAAACGAGAATAGCTCATGTCCTACTGTGGCATCTACGATCGTATCAAAGTTAAGCGAGAACCATCCTTTTAGGCACGCTATGTTATGATTACGGAAGTCTACACAAACATGTATCCATCTATTCTTCTTTTTCACTATCACAATATTGGTCAATTAGGTAGGATGCTTGATTAACTTGATGACGCCTCAAAGCAACTTTATAATCTCTTCTCTTATTTGAACTTCAATTTTTGAAGGATGCATTATGCTTGCTTAATAGGCTTGACCCCTGGTGCAATGTTCAATTTTGTTCACCACTAAAATGGGGCAAGTCCTAACATTTCGGCATTTGTTCAGATGAACACATTTAGTATTTTTTTTTCAACAATTCTACTAAAGTAGACCTTGATCACCCGCAAGAGACTCTTGCTAATGAAGATAGGTCATAAAGGATCTCTTGTCCTGCTAGGTCCAATTCCTTAACTTTCTCTTCTTGGGGTTTCATCTGATTTTGCATCTATGGGAGGCCTAGGTTCTTACATTGGTATGGGATTTGAAGATCACATAAAAGCTTCTTAGATCCTATAGACCATCATAAGTACTACACCCTTATCTCTTCAAGTCTAACAAAACATTTAACTTCATTAGATTTTCTTTGCTTCTTCTTACATCCGCGAGAGCAACGTTTCCTTTTTTTCTTGTAGCATTACTTGCGTTTCTTCCTACGTAGGTGGTATGCCAAAGGATTTCACAGTACTCATCTCTCTTTCTCCAGCATACTCATCAAAAAATGCTAGCTATGACAAGATATGACTAGTTATACTCACAGAGGTTCTTTGTGATGGAAAGAATATGTCTTTCCCTTTCCAATGTCTTCTCATACACGCAATGTTGAAGGTATGAGGTTGTGATCATGCAACTACTTCCATCCAATGAGCAAGTGGTAGGATATTGGTATGCTAATCATAAGGAATCGTGGAGTCTTGTATTGGCCTAACTTTAAAGGTGACTTTAACATTACCTATTGTGTTTGTAGTCGATTTTGTGAAACTGTTAATAGCAATGGATTGTCTTACTACTTGTCTTATGTTTATATTTGCAGCCTTGAACATAGACATTGGCATGATGTTTGTAGAGGCTCCATGTCCATTAATGTCCTCTTGATGTGATGTACATTGAGCATACTTTCGACATATAGTGGATGATTGTGGTTAGGATACTTCATGCACATGATTACCTCTATTATTGCATTCTCATGTGCACATGTCTACCTCCATAAAGAGTATTGCATTCTCACTTCACCATACTTTATGCAGTGCATTGTATTTAGGCCATATAAAAGCCGATCAATATCTAAAACATATTGAAAGGGTGAAGCATGTGTAATATCTATGATATCTAAAATAACACATTTTTTTTCCAATTTAGGCAAGTCATACTCAAACATATATACCTAGCTTTCACTTAACAAATGTAAAATAAATTGCTATAGTACTTCATGTGATGCGGTTCATTTTTACGCAAATGCTTTCCCTCCAAAAAATGGCATTTTTTTCCCAATGAAAAGAGAAAAAAATGTGATAAAACCATAATTCCAATTGGACATTTTTTTTAACTTTATAATCATCCTAAAAATTTAATCCGCATTTAATTTGCAAACTACAAAATTGGTATTACCCACTATACTTTTGCAACACTAAAAGAATAGTTACTTTTTGTATGGAAACATGTTTTTATATCTATTCATAAGATATCAAAGAAATTATAAGTATAGATATTACTTCTCGATTCTATTATTTAAGAATAATAAGATACTTATTTTATCTCATTTTGCAATTCAAAATTTAAAGGGATAATGTTGTTGTTGCATTTAGTACATAACCGTTAGCCAATTTTAACTAATTATTTGTAGTTTTGGATTGTCAATTTAGGTACTTGATTAGACTTTTCGAGAATATTACACTATGATACATGGTAGTTTATAATTGGTAAAAAAATAAGCTAACTAGGCTATTAATTTTAGATGAAGTTAACATGGATAGTTTGTTATCCCAAATTTAATTGGATATTGAAATTAGTATTCTCTATATGATATTATTCCAAATTCTAATCACACTTCATGCATGGTAAGTCGCATTTGTATAGTACAAAAGCCAATTGATAGCTTAAATATTTTGGAAATGTTAAGCATATGTAGTATGGATACGTTTGATCGTATGGACTAAATAGGACATAAGAAAATCAATAACACGGTATGAAAAATACTGGATAGTACAATTCACTTATATTGCATTTGATATGCACAATACTAGACAAAGATTTTTATGTTACCTATTGTTTGATACATATGTAACAACACAAGAATGTTATAAAAGGAGTTGTCCAATGAATAAATATTTGTTTCATTTTCGCATATATTATTTTTATTTAAATTTATCTAATATTTTAAGGTCTATTTTACAGTACCAAAGTCCCATTATAATAACGAAAAAAATAAAATTTTTGGGGATAATGATATGCTAAGTGCCTATACTTTTAATTTTTGGTAATTTAGTTTCTCATTTTTATATTTTGCTAAATTAGTACCCATAATTTTAAAGTATATGTGATTTGTGCCCTGTTAAAAAATATTTGACTATCATTCTGATGATAGGATAATGATAGACCGAGTGTCTATGCTTTTAATTTTTTACATTTTTTTTTTGAAAATTAGTTCTACATCTTTAGATTTTAGCCACTTTTTAAAAGTGTCTGCAATTATCTTGTTATCAAAATGAATGTCCGTCAAATATTATTTTAGAAACAAAATCATGGCACTAATTTATTAAAATATAAAAAATAAAATATTAAATTACCAAAAATTAAAAATACTAGCACTTCACCTGGTATTATTCCAAATTTTTGTCTAATCCAAACGTGAACATTTATTCCAACCAAACACCCTGTTAGTCCTTCTTGACTCGTTGCACCATACTGATTTCTGTTAGAATAAACAATATTGGACACTCTTTTTTCGTAAGTCTGACCCATAGTTGTAGTTAATTGGCAATAGAGAAAAAAAAATACAATCCATAAAATATTAAAATTAACAATTTTTTTTTAATTTAGTGGTCAAAGATTTCTACCTTGCCTAGAAAGCATCAAACGCGAAATAAATTGCAGAAGTAATTTCTTGTGATACAATTTATTTTACGAGGCAATTATTTTTTTCCCCAAGAGATAATAATCAATATTTTTTAATTAAAAAATAAAATAAAATATTTATTAGAAAAATAGAAATCTAAAAATGGCCTGTCACTAGACACACTGGAAAAAATTTTCTGTTCCTTGTTAGTCTATGTTGTTCCCTGCAATAAAAACCTGATATATGGCGAAAACTAACCTTTCCGGTAATTCTCAATCCCTCCCCTCCATATCCTTTTTTTTTTTTTTTCCCGAAACCCGTAATGTTAAGATTCCGTTCTCTCCATCAATTCAAATTACTCGCACAAATTAATGAACTTTTATAGCCGCTATGCCATTAAATAATTCAAGAAAAAAATACTACTGTCTTTAGCAAAATAAACCATGCCTCCATAAATAGAAATTTAATAATCACATAAGTCGTAATTCAATTGATAAGATGATAAAATCAAATTTACTTAATCATATTTATTAGATACATATCATACTAAAATAAATATCTTATCACCTATTTTTTACAGGTTTTCAAATAGATCTTTATATATATATATATATATACCTTATACTTGCAATTCAAAATTACATTAAATTTTATGTCTGAATATCCATATGTTTACTTATGTTTCAATACAAAAAATATATACTCCAACTTCTCGTAAATTCCAATAATGGAGTTTCCAATAATTTGATAGATTTTTTTTTTCCATTTCATAATTATTTTTCTTATAAATTCATCTTTCTTGTTATATTTAATTAATCAATACAAAAATTATTAAAAATAAAGAACATTAAAAATGAGAAGAAAATTGCTGAGAAAAACAAAATGAACTTTATCGAATATTTAAGCTCTAAAAAATATAAACAATAGTGTTTATACATAAAAAAAATTCACAAATAATTTGTTTATTTCGAGTAAGATTAATAATTCGAGAAAAAATCAAAAAAATATATGCTTCTTCCTCAGTTTCAAATATTATTCCCACTCTTGGTAATTATTTTTCTGCAACACTATGAGTATCCATTTTCTCCTCATCATTTTCAGTGATTAGATCAATATTCAAATTATCATTGTCTTCTTTGGTTGATTTTTCTTGTACATTTAGAAAGTCAAGTTTTCTACATGTTGGATTTTCTTTTGAAAAAATATTATTATCGGTTTCCATAGATCTGAAAATAATATATACATATTATGTATTATAAGTGGTTTATCTTGAAACTAACAAAAACATAATATAAAAATATAAATCTCATAATTATATTGCAATTCTATCTAATTAGATTGTTATCGTATCTAAACTTGTGCTCTATTTTAGTAAACTAATTTTACTTTTAGATTAATTATATAAAATATATTTGAATATTCATTTCTTTTACCTCTGCAAATCTATATTATATATATATTTCAATTATATGACCAAGATATCCATTTTTTTGTTTTTATACCTATGTTATTTCTATTTTTTTTTTCATTTACATAACCTAAGTATATTTTTTTCTCATGCCTGTATCATATGTTTAATAATTTTTTTTGTTTAACTAACCTTTATATATTGTAGAAAAAATTATAGTTAAGTTTACAAAATGATAGATACAAAACTTCGGTTGATGTGAAAAAACATTAAGGATATAAATATGTAAAGTAAAAAGTTACAAGGTTATTTAACTAAAAAAATTATAAGAATGCATGCATACTTTATGGTTTTAAGTGGTTATTAATAAATATTTAACGCATTTGTTATCGAATATAAAGTAAACTCAAATATTTTGCCACCCAAACTGTTGTACTATAACTTGATATGAGGCTAAAATTTTTTAAAACCATCAATCAAGAGCTTCAAATTTCATATATGTTCAAAAAAAATAAAGAAAAAAGGACTAATAAATTATTAAATTCACATTATAAACCATGTAAAATGTGCATTATAATCTAACATGATAAAATAATAGAATATGAAAAAAATATTTTTTTTTGATAAATTCAAAAGGTATCATTACTCAAAAAAATAGGAAACAAACTGAAAAACCAAAAACAAAACAAGAGGAGGGTATGGTTAGCCATTGTCCCACATATCCCCATCTTGCACCTCCAAAACCACCTGAAATATCAAATTCCTTTTTAATGATAAAGAATACAAATTCTTTAATTTAAAAAAAAAAACACAAGTCACAAATATATATATATATATATAAATTACCATAAATACCTAATGCAAGAGACTACAAAGTCTTCTTTAAGTTGTTAACCAATTTCGAACCTTAAAAGAATGAATTTGCAATAACAAGATGCGGTATACCAAGGAAAGTAAATAAATTTAAGTGATAAATTTGTATATTAAATAATATCAAAAGAGACTATGAAATAGTAAAGAGACTTTCAAAGAATATTAAAATGTTGAGTAAAAAGGTATTAATAGAATTTTTTTTTCTTTTTCCCAAAAAGATAAGGATTAAAAAAAAGATCTGTTTGAAAACCTGTGAAAAATATGTGATAAGATATTTATTTTAGTATGATATGTATCTAATAGATATGATTATATAAATTTGAATTTATCATCTTATCAATTGAATTGCCACCATGATTATTAAATTTGTATTTATCCGACATAGTTTATTTTGATGAAGACAGTAGTATCTTTTTATCAAATTATTTAATTGCATAGGGGCCATAAAACTTAATAATCTTACTCAGAATAAACAGATTATTTGTGAATTTTTTTTCATGTATAAAAACTATTGTTTATACTTATTTAGAGCTTAAATATTCGATAAAGTTCTCTTTTTTTTCCCAACAAATTTCTTCTTTTTTTTTAATAATTTTTGTATTGATTAATTAAATATAACAAGAAAGATGAATTTCTAAGAAATATAATTATAAAATGAAAAATAAAAAATCTGTTGAATTATTGGAAACTCCATTATTGGAATTTACAAGAAGTTGGAGTACATATATTTTATATTGAAATATTAGTAAACATATGAATATTGAGCCATAAAACTTTGTTTATATTTTGAATTGCAAGTATAAGGATATATTAAAAAAGATTTGTTTAAAAATATGTGAAAAATGTATGGTAAGATATTTATTGCAGCATGATATGTATTCAACAAATATGACTATACAAATTTAAATTTATTATCTTACCAATTGAATTACTACCGAATTATTAAATTTATATTTATCCGGCATAGTTTATTTTACTAAACGGTAGTAATTTTTCTTGAATAGCGGCCATAAAAGTTCATTTTGTTCCTGCAAGTAATGTTGAGTTGATGAGGAGAACCGAAACTTAACAGTTTGGGATTTCAGCCAAAAGAAAAAAATAACGAATACGGAGGGAATCATCGGAGAGGTTAGTTTTCTCCATGTGTCTGGTTTTTGTTACAGGGGACAGCATGGGGGGAATAACAAGGACAGCAAAAATTTTTTCCCTCTCTATACAGCTCACTTCAACAACCTAAAAAGAACGCTTCTATTCATTAACTATGGCTTCCTACTCTCTCTCTCACTACTCTCTCTTTCCACCGTTCTCAACTCCCGGCCACCGCACCAAACTCCCAAACCCCCCCCCGCCATTAACCTGCACTTCGACTCTCGACCCATCTCCATCTCCATCTCCATCTCCTCCCCACAACATCCGCGAACAAGCCCACCTCCTCCACCACGCTTCGCCACCGCCTTCCCACCACCACCATTCTCCCTTCATTGCCAAGTACGTCCCCTTCGGCGCTGGCCCGAACATTACCGAATCCTACTCCCTAGATGAGATCGTCTACCGGAGCCGCTCTGGCGGCCTCCTCGACGTCCAGCACGACATCGAAGCCCTCAGATCCTTTGACGGCGCGTACTGGCGGAACCTCTTTGACTCGCGCGTGGGGAAGACAACGTGGCCTTACGGGTCCGGGGTCTGGAGCAAAAAGGAATGGGTCCTACCCGAGATAGACTCGGACGACATCGTTTCGGCTTTCGAGGGGAATTCAAACTTGTTCTGGGCCGAGCGTTTTGGGAAACAGTTTGTGGGCATGAACGATTTGTGGGTAAAACATTGTGGGATTAGCCATACGGGTAGTTTTAAGGATTTGGGTATGACCGTTTTGGTTTCGCAGGTGAACCGGTTGATCAAGATGAACCGGCCTGTTGTCGGTGTCGGCTGCGCTTCCACGGGGGACACTTCGGCCGCTCTTTCGGCATACTGTGCTTCTGCAGGTATTCCTTCTATTGTTTTCTTGCCTGCTGATAAGATTTCCATGGCTCAGTTAGTTCAGCCCATTGCGAATGGCGCTTTTGTATTGAGTATCGATACCGATTTCGATGGTTGTATGAAGCTTATTAGGGAAGTTACTTCGGAACTGCCTATCTATTTAGCTAACAGTTTGAATAGTTTAAGGTTAGAAGGGCAAAAGACGGCTGCTATTGAGATATTGCAGCAGTTCAACTGGGAAGTGCCCGATTGGGTGATCGTACCTGGTGGGAATTTAGGAAATATCTATGCTTTCTACAAGGGTTTCAAAATGTGTTATGAATTAGGGCTTGTTGATAGGGTTCCTAGTTGGTTTGTGCTCAGGCGGCTAACGCGAATCCGCTTTACTTGTATTATAAATCGGGATGGAATGACTTCAAGTCTGTTAAGGCCCACAAGACCTTTGCTTCTGCAATTCAGATTGGCGACCCTGTTTCAATTGACAGAGCGGCTTTCGCTCTTCAGAATTCAGATGGTGTTGTTGAGGAAGCCACTGAGGAAGAGTTGATGGATGCAATGGCTCTGGCCGATTCTACCGGAATGTTTATATGTCCTCATACTGGTGTTGCACTGACTGCATTGATTAAGCTTAGGAATAGTGGGGTTATTGGACCGACCGATAGGACGGTGGTGGTTAGTACAGCTCACGGGTTAAAGTTCACACAGTCTAAGATAGATTATCATTCCAAGATGATTCCGGATATGGCTTGTCGGTTTGCTAATCTGCCAGTGGAAGTGAAAGCTGATTTTGGATCAGTCATGGATGAGCTTAAGGGTTTCTTGGACAAGGCTAAAAAACATTAGGTTTTATATTCCCACTTAAAGTGCTCATGTTTTGTCTGTACAAAATTTTGCAGAAGCCATGCTAATCTATCCATTGGATTGTCAACAGGAGAGACCAATTGTCAAGTCTATTTGGGTTTATTTCTTGTTTCATTCAGCTAAGTACCGCATGTGCTTACTAAGTTGGATTTGCTGATATTACAGTTTTCATGAGGTAGAGTTTGTGCACACGTTGCGGGATTATAAGAACTCCAGGCTTGTATCAATAAGACTAATTAAAGATCAAATGAGTTATTTCTTGTCTTTGTTTCCAAAGTTCTTCAATGCATATAGCCCTAATGAAGGGGAGGTACTTTTGTCTGTACTGTATTTTATCTATTTTGATGCAGAACCAAGATGTTGTGTATTACATTTTGTGGCCTTGAGTTGTATGTAAGATAAGCTAGAAGGGGCAGATAGACTTTCGACTTCTGGTTTGGCCAAATTTTGCATATCAGTATTGTTTCTATATGGGCAACGGTCAGTGGTCCTGGCGATGGGGATGTTGTCGCAATCTTTCTTATTGCTGTCTGGATGGTTTTACATGTGAACACGAACCCATCTATGCGGTTTAGTATGCAGGGCAGCTCCACTCATTCAAGACCCTCAAAAATGGAATCTCTGCCAATTTTTATCTTTTCAATTTGCCAACTAATACTTGAAATTATTTAGAGTATTAAGCTGTCTTATGCCAATATGATACCATCATTCAGCATTAAGATTCATATCGATCTCAATGTAGATTTTCAGCCCAAAATTGGAGGTGGTTACAACGGCACTTAAAGCCAGAATATATGCATAATGAGTAAGAACTGGTGACAGCCACTAGGAACTTTAAGTACAAGATACACCTTCACTTCAGCTTCCTACCAATGAAGGTGTCCTTGAAATGGGACTAGTTCCTTGTGGTGTCTGGTTGGTTTAGATAATTTTTAAGAATATCTTTTCTCTCTGATTAGCTAGTATTATTATTATTATTATTGGTAACATGTCCTCCTTACATTATTATAAAAATTATTATAAGAAAAGACTTATTATTAGTAAAATTATAGATTGATAGAATTTTATAACCAACAAAAAGGATTTTCATTATGCTACGTTATAATAACGATAATAGTTAATAATTATTAATCATTTGTCTTCTTGTTTTTTTTTTTTTTTTTGTTAAATAAACAATTTCATTGGCAAGGGAAAGATGTTTTTCTATTTTTTCACTTAATTGCATAAATATTAATAATAGAATAAACAATTACTCTAGTTATTAATATCCTAATTAGTTAATTGATTATTTATAAATAATTAATTTAATTCTTTGCCTAAAAAAATAAATTAAGTAATTAGTTATTCAACTAATAATAATATGAACCATGCTATTGAAAAAAAAATAATAATCTGTTGGTTACTAAATGTTTATGGCATTTTTTTTGTCTGGACAGCTGGCTCATGCAACTTCCCGTCTATCTATATATATAAAATACCAAACTCTCGGGTCATTTTCCTTTTTCATACTCTCCAAAGATAGCCCTCTACCCTTATTTACATGCTGTTACAATTTTCACATCACCTTATAAGAGTTTTCTAATAAGTTAAGTGTCAAAGTGCCTATGCCTATACACACCTAAACTCACCATTTCCATCATTCAAACCTCAAGCAAACAGAGCCTATCGAAACTCATATCCACCGTCGAAAATCCTACCACGATACTAGAAAACTTCATCTTCATCTTTTCTGAGCTCCAAACACCCTTGTGACAAAAAAAATAACCCAGAAAGAATTCAATTAAAGCAAAGCAACTGAGGATTCTAAGAAATCAATGGAATTTCCGAAGGATACCATGCAAGCATTACAAGCAAGTCAATCCTTAGCTTTATTCTCAAGCTTCTCGAAAAGAGAGTTTCCTTCGTAAATGTTTTTTTGAGGAAAAAAAAATTAATAAACAAGGGGTCCCCTTTATATAGACATCATCGTGAATCAGTTCCGAATAAGAAACCAACCTGACCCGTCACTGGCAGTTCCTGAACCGGGAACCGGCCCTAGAATGACGGGTTTGACCCGATAAAGGACCCGCGCGATTCTGACAGATCTTTACGGTTCCATTCCTAAAAACCGTATGATTTAGCGGTTTTGGAACCATCGGTTCAAGAATTGGCAGAACCGGCGGTTTTTACACCATAAATTATAAAAAAGAAAAAAAGAAAAATGTACAAAATTATAATCACAAAACAAATTTTTAAAACTACTTTCACATAAATAATAAAAAGTTTATTTCCTATTCACAATATTTAATGTGTTATTATTAACAACACAAGAAATAAATATATTTCAAATCATATATTATTAAATTTATGTAGACTTTTAACCAAAACAGATTTTCTTTCTTAACAATGTGTGATTTGTTTTTTGTTGTTGCGAATTATTTGTATCTTGAATATTTTATAGTGTCATATTGCTAATATAACAACTAAAAAGTACAAGTGATTATATATAAATAAAAACATAATTATAGAATTTCTTTTAACCAATACTATGAATAATTATTGTTAGGCTCAATGTTATTTTAAGTTAAAAATTTATTTTGTATTTTTCTTAGTTAAATTAAGAAAATTATTTAATTGGTTTTTTATTTTTTTATTTCATGATTCCCGATTCTCTAGAACCAGAACCAAACCGTGAGAATTGGCGGTTCCTAAGAACCGGGAATCGGACTGGCTCCCACTGATTCGGTTCTGGTTCCACCATTTTTGGAACCGGGAATCGACAATTCGGGTTCGGTTCTAGACCCAAATTAAACCATGACGATGTCTACCTTTATACCTATAGGTGGTCCTTATAATTGCAATTAAATTTTCCTGGGGCTGGCTAGTGTGATCATTTCTATGAAACTGAGCTTATCTCCTTGGGATAATGACAATACTGGGTATGTACCCTATCATACCAGTTAAAGTTCAATTGGGGTGTAAATATTTGGGGGATGAGCTGGGGATATTACCTTTTCAGCTCAAATCTTGTTTTCATATTTCTTCAATGTATATTCTCCTGTTTACGCGCTGGTACGTTTGGCTATTTCATTTTCTAATGCAGAATTGAGGATATTGTTTATAAATTGTTTGTGGCTAGGAAATCTAGGATAGCGAAAGGGCAAAGTGCATGGGTCTTGCTTCTGGCTTGGGCCAAATTTTGCATCTCAATCACTTTTATTTCTGAGGAACAACAACAAGTGGGGGTGGAAGGGCATGTATTAATTCATCGATAGAATGTGCATTCCAAATTAGCTATAATTAGAGCATATATAAGTCAAAACGACGAGCAAATTGTTCGAGCTTCATGATTTTTAGTCCAATTCAATTTGATAATAATTAAGTTGAGCCCATGTTTAAATTACATAGGCCATGTATTGAGACAGGTTTAACATTCATGTTATATGACTTAACTATTTTTGGTGAGTTCAATCAAATCAAGCCAAGTTTAATACTAATCGAGTTTGAAACAAATTTGAGTATTAATATTATTTTCACAAAACAAAGTTTTTTTTTTCCTAAATCAAACTTGAACAAACATAATTGTCTAATCCAAACTCATTTAGAGTCACTCTAGTCTCATTTTAACTTAAAATTTTTAAGTGCAATGGCCTTCAAGTTTTGGTTTTGAAAAAGTCAAATTGACCTTGATACCATTTCATAATTGATCCAAGCAAAAAGCAAAATCATTTTCTTTGTTATCGTTTTCATATGCTTTCTATAAATCATAATCCATTCTATCATTTTTCCTTTTATGCTTATATATTTAAGGGAGCTTCTATGATTCGTGAATGGAAAAATCCAGTCAAATATCTAAACGTTAAAATAAATATAATAAACGAAATATTAATTATTTTACTTATTCGATCACGATTGGATATGATGTGAGCCGTTGGATGATAATGAAAACCCGTATCATCAAAATTAATGACAGAACCATAAAATTTTTCTATGTTTAAATCAAATCGTATAATTACTAATACTTTTCCCTCCTTGTCACTAGATTCTTTAGTCATTTTGTCTCAAAAAGTTCGGTACCTCTCGATTGAAATTTTTCATGCTTGTCATGATCTTGCTTGTGTTAATAAGGAAGGTTTTCAGGCACCAAACCTTTCCATAAACAATTAGTCGAATTCCTGTAGCAATCATCCAAACACATTTTAATACATCATGTACAATAACAATAAAGAAGAAAAACACCCATAAAATATTGAACAAGAATCCACCAATTATCAATCATATTTTTACAACCACACCGTCCAAGCATTTCTATTACAATTTTCAACAATGCAAAGGAGGGCTTTAGTGGGAGGTATAAAAATCGCAACCAAAGCCCCCCATTTCTCACACCCAAATTACAAGGAAATAAAAAATTAAAAAAAAAAAACCCATCACAAATGTCCTTAAGACAAACCAAAAACAATTTGATAACATGAAATTACAAATCACATACACAACCACCCTAGCTAGACATGTTGCTCCAAATGTGAACAAAAACCACAATTTTAGAGCAACCAACTTCCCTAATATATCCATCCATACTATAACATAAAACTTGTTAACTGTACTCATACAGACATACACCTGTAATTAAGAACCACCAACCTTAAAAAGCAGCAATCCTTGTCACAAACCTCTTCAAATGGTGTGTGAGTGTGACTCCAAGAGGTAACCAAAAACACACTCAAGAGTCCACTCCTTCCATTTATATTCAATATGCCCAATTTACTATATACCAACCCAGTGAACCAACTTAACTATATGATATAGGCATTGCATGTAAAAAATTTAAAAAAAAAAAATTGAAAAAAACTTTTCCGAACTTCATTTTGTAATACTAACCGTAAAATCTTTATAACCTCGCGGAAGTCTTTCTATCTGCATTTCGTAATCCAGTATCGATCTCGTTCGTATCTTCTCTGATCACATATTAATTATAACTATATAGTATAGTAATCATTCAGTTCATATCCATTTTCTTTTTACTCATGTACACAATATGTAATTAGTGGCGATACGGTTGATGCAGGATCCAGGGAAACCCATGCCAAACTTCAATCATACTCAATTGTACCACCACCAGTTGCTTTCATTATGATGGAAAATGAAACAAATCAAGGGTCCACCTTTTGCTTCTCTCTGATGGAATTAATCTTCTCAAGCCTCCAACCATCTTTCAATCTGGCAATGAAAGTATCCGCCTTTATGTTCACATCAGGGCTTGCGCAAAACAACGGCGACATGCCTCCGGTGCCACTATCACTTCCTTCCGCCGCGTTTATTCCCGATGAGGAATCATCCACGTCCTCCAGCTCAGGAGAGCTGCACCGTGAGCTGTTGTTGCTCCGTATCCGAACAAAATCCCCCCGTGCCACGAACTTCATCTCCGGCAGCCTGAACGGCGGCGGAGGTGGCGGAGGTGGAATACCTCTGAGCGGTGACTGAGCACCGCTGTTCGGGATGGAATTATCATCGCGATCGTAAAAGCTCGACTTTCTCGGTAATGGAGGCTTCCCGACTGTAGGAGGCCGCCTCCGGACCGTTGGTGGGGATGGTGAAACCGGTGGTGGAATCGGTATCTGGGTTTTCCTCCTAGGCTTTGGTGATAAAGCCTTGCGTGGTGGCGGAGGTGGTGGTGCTGGTGGCGGCGGTGGTGGTACTGAATGGATTTTCTTGCTTTTACTGCCCTTTCGGAATGGATTGTGGAAGTGGAAAAGTGATGCCGGAGGCGGAGGCGGAGGCGGAGGAGGTGGAGGAGGAGGTGGGCATCCGCCGGAGGCTCATTTGCAGCATGAACGGTTATGGTTTTAAGTTTAAGCTTCTTCTTTTGCTTATAAAGAACCGCCGCTATAACCATCTTAATCTCCTTCGTCGCATTACTCTTTCTCCGTCCGACTTTTGCTTCCTTTTGTGGTGGAGGGGGCGGCGGCGGCGGTGGTGGAGGTGTAGGTGGTGGCGGTGGTGGTGGAGGAGGAGGGCTTGTGGTTGAGGTTGGCTCGTCTTATTTTCTCTTTCTCTACGTCCAGCCGCCCGATAAACCCTCTGCTGCCGGTGTACCTCCGCTGTGGAAGGCGGAGGAGGAGGTGGTGGGGGGGGCGCAGGTTTCTCCACCTGATCAGGCTTCGATGGAGGCGGACTCATGGGATGGGAAACAAAAGTGTCGACGGGGATGTCCTTAATATCTGCCTCATCAATGGCACTCTGCCATCTTCGCAGCGGCGGAGGCGGAGGCGGAGGCGGTGGCGCTGGGATGCTGAACTTGTTTATTTCAAAATCATCATAGAACCGGAACCGGTAATCACCGGTTTCCCAGGAGAACTGCTGCTTCAGATCCGGATAGGAGCTGCTGCTTCTCCTCAGCCGGTTACATCGGTTCCTGGTAGCCTCGTGCCATAGATCTTCCTATCAATGGATTCAAACCACTCTCGTGTTACCTCTTCAGGACACCTACTAACACTCTCTACTTTCCTAACGTTGTTGGTGGTGCTGTTTTCTCGGTCTTCTTCGTTCGATGCGCCGTCGTTTAACTTGGCAAAAAGCCCACATAGTATAGCAAAGAGTACTAGGAATATGTTGAGTGAGTCCCAACTTCTCTTCACTTGATTAGGTGACCTAAGGAATTGAGGAAATATCGACACAAATGGGCGAACTGCAAAGAATAAAAGAATTAGGAAGAGAATTGGCAAAACAATGATGATGATTGGTGAGCTTAGAACCCGAGAAGGCGATTGCCGGCGGTGGCGCACCACGAGGGGTGGTTGTGGCCACCATAAGGTTGGTGAGTCTCCATGACCATGACCTTCCATTAAGTGCTTTTTAAGTTTGAAATTTTTTTCTGTTTTGGTTGTGGAGCAAAGCTTTTGCCTAGGGTGTGAACCTTTTGGGAGGAGGATATTGAAGTTGGGAAAAGGACATGAGATTTATTGTAATATAATGCTGTATGGTGCTGTAAAAATATGTTTAAATGATGACTAAAGTGTTGGGTCGTTATAACATTGGTGATTTAGATGAGCATTAAATTTGAAAACATCCTTCTTCCTTTTCTTTTTTTTTTTTTCCCCTATGTATCATTAAAAACTACTTATCTTAGGTAAGAGAAGTAGCTATATAGAGTACACCCCATGTTTTGTTATGGTTGGAATAGCTGCCACAAGCCACAACCCCATCCCATATTTTAAGAAAACAAAATTTAGTGGGTATGAGTATTGCATGTAACGCATGAGACATAATAAAATATTTTATAATGAGTAGCTTTTAAAATAATTAATTGGATATATATTAAAATTTATTTTATTTGCAGACGTAGAATGTACAACATACAGGTATTATTAAATTATTTTTAATGTTTTTAACGATATAAGTACTGATAGACTTTTTCTTTCATATTAGGAAATAGAAAATATTGTTGGTGAGGTACTAAAATATCAATTTTTCATTATTAGTATTTATAATCTATACATACTATATATAATTAAAATTTTATTACAATTTATGCTTCATATATATATGTATGTGTGTATGTATAAAATACATGATATATTCAACAAATCTTGATCATCCCATCCCATCCCATTATCCCCAAAACACACACCCATCCTCCCCTATCCCACTCTCCCCACCCCACCAAAAAACAAAACCCTTCCCTTTGAATACATAACATGATTATTAATTATGGTTTTGTTTAAATGTAGAGCTAGGTGTCGTATAAGATTTATTTATTTATTTCTTTTGCCAGGTGTCATAAAAGAATAAGATACCTTAATTATTTACAACTTGAAAAATCTGTATTAGATAGAAAAAAATACATACATGTATGTATAGGATGAAAAAAAAAACATGTTAGGAACCATACAATGGCAAATGGGTGTAAATAGAAAGGATGGATACAGCATGTAGAACATGTTCATAATGATGCGTATTGAGTTTTTTTTTTTTTTTTTTTTTTCTAATCATTAGAATGATGAGAGAGAATCAAACCTAATACTTCTTATTTAAAATATTAGGATAGAAGAGATACCGCTAGACTATAAGGCTATTGGTGATGTATATTGAGATTTGAATAGTTCCTCTCTCTTCCTTTAAGGAGCCATCTCAAAATTATATTGTTTTTGCTTTTGCCTCTCCTTTTGAAGTTGAGCTTAGAGTTTTTTATTTATTTTTCTCTTTTTTCTGTTTTCAAACTTGCGTCAAATATGAATATTATTGTTTTCGAATGACGATTTCTATTTTTTGGACTTTGGACTATTTTTATTATTGTTCTTTTGATAATGTTTCTTGTTCAATAATCAAAATTTTTGCTTCCATCTAAAAATAAAAATGGGATACTATGAAATATAAGTTACGCTTTAATTTTTAGGAAGAATTTAATGAAGATATAATGGTGAGGATAGTAAAAAGATATATAACCATTGCTTTCATTCTTTAAAAAGTCATAATGAGAAAGAAGGGATAAACTTTCATTGAAATTATAATAAATAATTTTTTAAAAAAGAATGGATGCTGTGGACATAAATTCCATAGATTTAACTAAAGGTATACCAATAATTGAGGACACCCTCTACCCTATTTATATTTTAAGGTGTATTCATCTTCAATATTCCCCTATCACTCATAAGATTGTTAAATGAGAGCTTTTCCTCTTTATAATTGATGGAAAAGAATTTTTTCTTTAGTTTTTTTTAAACTTACAATATAAATAATTTAAAATGAGGCACTGTTAAATATTTAACTAATTAAATTATAAAATATAATCAACCAAGACATAATCATATAAAAATTTTAATGTCATCATTGGCTTATTTTCTTATAAAACAAAGAAAAAGAAAGAGGTGTTTACTTATATGTTAAGGAAATTACAAAATAAGATCCATGAGTACAAGCACTTGATGATGAAAATAAATGTTTTAGGTGTAAATTCTTATTGTAAGTTCACCTTGTCTTTAAGTCTTTCTAAGGATTTAAATGTAGAACTAGTAGGCATAATATTTACACATGTAAAACCATTAATGAAGAAACACTGGATTAATTTCCACTGATTGAAATCATCTAGAACCTTATTGGCCTAGAGATCAAGTTACTATTGATGGGTGGACAAGTAACCCTTGATGAAGATAAATGCTTCACGATTAGAAGACAAAAAAAGGAAGAAAAAAAAACACTTGAGGTAAGGTTTCCTTCGTAATTAATATTTTTAGGAATTAATATGCAATGTCACTTCGGAATTTTAAATTTTAGGTGCACGTTTCGTGTCAAACCCGGAATCAAGTTCTAAAAATAAATGGATCTTAGATGATGGAGGTGAAATTATGTAGTCTAAAAAAATAGTAATTTATATCATCTCTTTATAATAATTTAAACTTAGCAGCAGTAGACAAGCATTTAATTTCATTCAATCGAGCCGTTTCATTTCTTTACGATGATGTCACGTGTAATTATTTTTCAAAAAATATAAAGAAAATAATGGTATTACAATACATAAGATAATTTAAAATTTTAGATAATTTTAATTAGAGTTAATTACCAAAATATTTCATGTCATTTTTGTCAATTTACAAATATATAATCTGTATTAATTTTTTTTATAAATAGATTATCCGAGTTTCCTATAAATTTGTCAATATAATTAATTACTATTAGAGGAATATGTGTTAGAGTCTTATTGGTTCAAAAAATTAATTTAATAAAAAATATTACTAAAAATTAAATAAATAAATTATTTTTAAAAATGAGAAAATTTAAAAAAATATAAAATTAGTTTTTATAACCAATAGAATATTAGCACGTGTCATTCTGAAATTATTAAATCAATATTAATACTTTTTTATAAAACTCAGATCATCTATTTATCAAAAAAATTATTACAAATTATATATTTATAACTTAGTCAAAATATAGATAAGATTTTTATAAGTAACCATTGAATTAATAATGTATAAATGGAGGGAACATAATTAAGAAGATGGAGATCCCACTCCATCGTTGTCAACCAATCTCCATCTTAGAAATTTCTTCCGAGTAATTTAATAATCATTCTTCCGTCGGTATCTTTTCTCTCAAATATATATATATATATATATATATATACATACATCAAAGAGGAAGCAAATTGGTGGACATGGTGGCCTGCCTAGATTGTCAGTTTTTTTCGATATTATATTTGTATTAGATTAATATTTATAATTTATTTGTATTATATTAGTATTGATTCAATTTGATTAATTTATAAATAAAATTATTAATTTTTTATTAATATTAATTTTAAAAATAATATTAAATTGATACCAATACGATAGAAACATTTGGATGATATATTAGGAAGAAAGAAAGGAAAACTTCGGCAATAGATGTAGCAGCTAAATGGACACGTTGATATGAAATGATACATGATGTCGACAACCCAACCACTGCAAGGGCTATACGAGCATATATAATCATAGAGTAAACTATATTAAAAATCATGTGTTTAGGGCCAAAATCACTCGAATAAGACAACAGTTGTTTGGATTTAATTGTACCCTTAACAAACTTACCAATTATTGAATTTCTTTTTTCTTTTATTTCAGGCTGCATTATTCAACGAAGATTTGGATCCACTCTATTTAATTATTTATTTTAATCAAAATAAATGGATAGAATCCATTTCTTATTTAGTAGTCAGTGATCATGGATGGAACATGTATTTTGTTTCATATCAAGGGTTTGTTTAGATAGTCAGTCTAATATCGTTTTGGCATCGTTTTAGTACAAAACAGATACTGAATTAATACATATATGATACTGATGAAAAATTGATAATTTTACTCATATATAAAATGGTAAGAAGGAGTAGTAGGCAAACTCAAGAAGCTTGAAAGCACTAGTGGCAGATGAAAGAGTTATATAACATTAATCTCACTGTTCTAGGGAAGAGAGTGTTCCTTGTTCTAAACTCTGTTTAATATCTTATGAGAGTATTATGGAAACATGATGACATTTCCATTTATTTTTAAATCCACCAAATTAGGAGGAGTTTTGGGTATTTAAAGAGCTTAGCTTTTGATGACGTCTGTTGAATTTTATTGACCATCAATAGGAGATATAAGTGCAAGGGCTTTTTGAAAAGGGTTAAGAGCAAACAGGTTGGTTCGGTTCAATAATCTCTACTCTAAGTTCCCCATATTAAATGTCTATTAGTCATTCCAATTTCATGAAATTGACTCTTTAGACTCCATCACTAGCTTAAAGAGTCAGGTCTAAGTCATTACTACACTTTAAAACTCATAATTAGGATTTAATTCCCTCTACAATATATATTTGATATGATGCAATTGTGTTAAGATCATTTTGTATTTGTATTATTTTAGGGATAATTATAATACACTACCCCCTATATTATTGGGGTCACTTATAGATAGGTCACATATACCTTTAAAGGGTAAATATTGTATCAATTTTACTACCTTGTATAAAAATTCAATTTTTGGTACTCAATTATATTTTTTGTAACTATTTTTACTATCTTCTAACATCATTTATAATACTTAGTGGTTTGAAAGGGATAGCATATTGTTGAATTTTTACTATTTTTGCTAACTACATCTAGTATTGATAGGTTGCTTCTTCCACGTTAGAAAACATGGTAAATAATGTTTGTGGGATATTAAAAATAGTTATTAAAAGTTTGATTGGGTATTAAATTGATTAATTTAAAGTTTAGATATCAAATAGAATTTTTATGTAAAGTTCAAATACTACATTTGACATCGTTCCACTTTAAAAATATAACTTTTAACTCTTTCTAACATTTTAAAATGTATACAAATAATTCCTAATCTACTAGTAGATTCCCCGAACTTAACTAATAGTTGAAGGAGTATTTATCATTCAAATCGATATTTTATTATGTTGAAGTGCCCGCCAAAACATTATCCATTGCTTTCTATTATTAAAATGTCGGAGTTACATTCGTATGAAGCATTAATCAGAAAAAATAAATAAATAAACGATAGGGTCTAAAACAGGAACAACAAAAAGACATGGCGACATTTTTGGCATCATACAAATATTTTTGTCGAATTCGAGAGGCTTGTCTTCATTTAATTTATCTGAATTATAAAAAGATATCATGAACGGGTTCCTTGCAAGCATTTGTAACTCTGAATTAGTGGGAGTATTGTGACTTGTGATCTTCCAAATAACTGACACGTGATGTTTCCATGCGACAAAGAAGTACTTGGGACTTAATCCACGATAGACATTTTTCAAGTAAAACATGTATTAGTTAGTGTCACCATCTGATTCTAGATGGCCATCTTTTTTATATACGTAATAATGATAAATATTTCTTATTATTTTGCCAGGTTGGATGCTTACATTTACTGAAAATTGTTAGATTAAAAAAAAGGTTACTTCAATATTTGTTTTTCTCATACCCTTTTATTTTAAAAAATTTATTGATTCAATTATTGTTTTCCATGGTTTTAATAGGTATCCATAATGTGAATGGAATGGATGTTTAACCATTCTTTTTAAGTTAGGTTAATCATAGACCGTTTTATTCTTAAAAGTTTGAAACTCCAAACCAAATTGTATGGTTTGAACTTAGTAAAATTATTTTACATTTTTTTAAAAGAACTCAAATGTATTTTTTTTAATTATTTTATTTAATAATAAATTTTATTTTTTAATTTTTTATTTAGATTTGTATCATTCATGAAAATGAATTTAGTTTAGTTATATCATGTTTCAATTGTTATAATATGTTTACAAATAAGATGATTTTAGGTTTTAGCTTTTAGTATTTTGAATTTTTTTCTTTATCTTAATAATTAGCTATTTTTATTATTTAGTTACTTATTATTTTATATAGTTGATAATGTGTTGATTAAAAGCATAATAAATTGAAATATGTATATCATATTGAGATAGTATATTCTAATTTTATAGATTCCAATATATCATTATAGTTGAGGATAAATTAAGAGAATAAGAATGGTATATGATTATAATTTTATAATGTATAAAATCTCTCCACCCTATAAGTTTTGTATATTTATTTTGATAAATAATTAATTTCAGATATTATTAATACTTACATTAATGATAAGAAATAATAATTAAAACTTTTCGATAGAATATATTTATTTTAAGAATGAAAAAACGTCTTGAATTATAAATCAAACAATTTTTTCTTAATTTAATAAATTATAAACCGAATCGTACAATTATATTCAAATTTTAAAGAAAAATTGAATAATAATAATCTACGCTTTGGTTGAATTCCAAAAGTGAACCAAATGGTACCGCATCCTCCCTAATAAAATGGATTTTGGAAGAAAAAATACGGATTTATTTAGGGTAGTTAATCCTAGCGAAACCTAAACACAAGGAATTATGGAATTATTGTCAGGATATAATTAATCTGCCCAAACATGGTTGGAGCAGAGTGAAAATGATTGGAAGTACAAATTCACACACACTTTACAGCTAGAACTGTGCAGAAAACAACATGAAATCTGAGCCTAGTCTATGTCTCTTTTTGGTCTAGTGTAACTGGTCAAAAGAACAGGAGAAAAAAAAAAAAAGTGTATGTTCCGGTCTCGCTTTGTTCACTCTTTAGTTCCTGTGCTAGTACTCGTGGGTTGCATGCCAATTGCCATATTAGGGCTATTTGGATAATGTGTTATTTATTTGTATCTTTATTTATATTAAAATAATAAATATAAATATATTTGATTTATATTTATATTTTATTTATATTTGATTTTTTTAATAAAATTATTAATTATTTTTTTTATTTATATCTATCTTTTTTATAAATAATTTATTAAAAAAATTCTAAAAAAAATATCTGTATCTATTAAAAAAAAAACTAAACAAACAGACCCCTTTATTTACCAAACCCTAACTGCGGTATCGAATCATTGCAGAGTACTGAGTGCCATATGCGGCTTCGCACGCGGTGAAGTATGGCTTAGATTGTCGGAACCCAATCTATATAGATGCTATTCTCTCTTGCCGGACTCCAACAAGAAATTATGGATATATGATGATTTATCGGTATTGTATATATTTATATATTGTTGATTCATAAGCTATCCATGTTTAACTTAGAATTTTATTAAAGTTGTTCGATATTTACGTGAATTCGACCAAAGGATGATTGAATATAGCTTAAATTTGAATTAATTGACAGCTAAGTCAAATTCAAGCTTTGTGAAGTTTAATGTTTAACTTAAGTACTAAATTGTGCCCTAATCAAGCTTAAATCAAGTATAAATTTTAATTGTGTTCAAATCAAATTTTAATATTAAATTATTATAATTAAAAGAAAATAGTAAATTTAGATGAAAACAAAGTTGTCAAATTGAACTCAAACTTTTTGAGTGCTACTTTTAAGTTAAGTTCAAATTTGAGCTTAATGTAATGTTATCTCCACTTGACTTGCTTGTAATTATATTATTTGAAAAAGAAATTATCATAACAAATAAATAATTAATAAATGTTGGATGAGAATTTTGCTACGCAATCTAAGAAAAAGAAATAAATCAAATATGATCCGCTATGGATGGATAGGATAGAAATTTCTACACCATAGGTACGTACAAAGAGTAATGACTATTGAACTATAAAAGCAACATGCCAAGGTTTCCGAGGAAAGAAAGGCAAGCACAGCTTGCCTTTATACGATAAAATCATGATACATCGGCTCGAACCGTTAGTATTCTATCTATCTATGTAGTTAATTATAAAAATATGATCTGTATTTTAATTAATTTATAAATATATAATATAAATTATTTTTTTGATAATTAGATAATTTGAATTTTATTCAAATGTATCAATATTATTTCATAATTTTAGAATGACACATGTCAAAATATTATTAGTCATAAAAAATTATTTTTACAATTTTTTTCAATTTTCTAATTTTCAAAAAATAATTTTGAATATTTTATTTATTTAACTTTATTTTTATTACATTAATTTTTTTAGACAATAAGACTCTAGCACATTCCTTCTAACACTAATTAATGATATTGACATTTTTTTATAAAACTCAAGTCACCTAATGTTAAAAAAATAACATAGACCGTGTGTTTGTAAATTAATCAAAACATGGATTATGTTTTTGTAATTAACCCTTATTTATATCTATACCTCTATGCAACCTACATATATATATATTTGATATGTATCTATTTTTTATATGTATATTTATATAAAAATAACTAAGTTTCCATCCTTTTTTTTAAAACAAATATCTGAATTCAAATAAATATTCAACAGATGTTAGATAGATGGAATACGAAAAACCAAATAGAGATCTAAGATATTTATATTAAAGAATGCCCAATTTTGATATTAGTAGTTATGTCAAATTTAGTCAAATAATTTTAAATATAAATATGTTATTGCACAAGATATATTGCACTTTGCAAATATGGAGAAATAAAATGATATCTGTGCCAACCTAGCATCCGAATTTCAAGTACTTGCATGGCGCGAATGACGACGTAATAGTTGAATGTTACTTTATCTAGCTCGGCAATTATAAGGTATTTTTAAAACTTTGAAAAATTATATTTTGAGTATGTTTTCTACGTTCTTTGTGAGGCTAGTTCATGGTTAAATATTATTTAAAAAAAGAATTATGTAAATATAATTTAGATAAAAATAATTACATAATGGTTTTTTTTGATATTATATATTGAACATGCGATGCATGTGTAATTATTCAATGTGTATTATATGACCAATATACGATACACATTTGCACATATCTCTTCTACAACATGCAATACAATTTTTTTTATAAGTTCAACTTAGTATCGTTGCTATATCTCTTATTCAACAGATTATATATAGGAAAGTTTTTATATCTCGTCTCTAACATGCATATGCAGAAAATAATTTGGTTTTCTACAATTTGTGTTTTTATAATTTTTTTTTCTTTTTGCAAAAACAGTAAACATGTCTATTGTCTCTAGTTTGGACATATGATCATATTTTATCGGTAAATGGTTTAAAAAATTTGGAATTAAAACTTTTTCTTATCACATCAAATATCCATCTTAATATCTACGCACCATATATATAACATCGAGCACCTCCCTCGATCCGTTCTGTTTTTATTATCAAAAGCGCTTACCATGTTATATTCTTAATCATTAATCTAAGGTATGATATATATATATATATATATATGTATGTATGTATATATAATAATAATAATCTTAAAGGGAAAAGAAAAATATTAAATCAATAATATATTGAACACCAAAGCGAAAGTTAGGGGTGCTTGCTGCCAGTGCCACCAGCCATGAAGGATCAAAAGGATGTTCCAGCATCTTCTCCATGTAATATGGTTGGTTGGTTGGTTCTTGAATTAGAAAAATCAAACTACAGTTCATACGTCGTGATGCCAACCATGCTGGGTCTCCAATGAATCATATTTAATGGCACGCAATTTTGATGCAAATTTACGAACTTTACCTATGTCCTATGTCAATCATGTGTCAGTGTCACATCTATATACGAGTGATGCACATGTATAATAAAAATTTTGATTCATAGAAGCAATTGTAAAATATAAATGGAAAGCTTTTTAACAACCATGGATTATTACTAAAACATAATTAATATTTACACAATATATATATATATATATCAATATTTTCAGTTATGGGTTGAACCTCTCAGATCAAACCAATTGAACTTAATCTCATTTTAAAAACTGATTGGTTTAATCACAATTTAAACTGATTTTACTCATTTATCCTTAACGTCTAGTATTTCTGAGTCAAAACTTAAATTGAGTCTTACAATATTGGTTTACACAAAGCGTAATACCAATAGAATTTTTTTATTTTTATTTTTTCTCGTGAATCATGACTTGGCCCAGAGCATAAAGATATGTGTAATTCGAAAGGGCAATTCTTTATATCCACAGCTTGGGTTGTGTTGTGTCCCACACACACATTTGTTTAATGGAATAAACTTAAAAGAAAGAAAAAAGGCTATAAAGCAAATGAATGGTCCCATCCCATGAGCTTGGTTTGGTTTTGCTGCTTTCTAAAGATAAAATTTAAAAGAATGATTCTTTAGGGAAGCACGCATGGCTATTTTCACTGTTGCATGGGGGTGATAACTGATATCCCTCCGCGCCCAGTGACAAGGAAAAGGAGGATTCATGCCCTTAATTAGTATTGTCATGTTTGGTGATTGCAAGTTACATTATAGATTTTTTTTTTTTCTTTTTCTTTGGTGATGTCTTATAGATACCTTCCATCAATTGTAGATATTTTATTCCTTTGCATATTGTTTTTTCTTGTACAAAATTTGGTTACTTAATTGGGTAAATTTCACTTTATCTGCTCGAGGTTTTTTTTTTTTTATTATTTTTGACATCTGTATTCATGTGATTTAAATCTTTAGTGTCTTAGATATCTATGCTTTTACCTCTATATGTTACCATTAATTAATAGACACGTGCTAGTGAGGATCACAATAATTAATTTACCAAGATAAAATTATTGAAATGCCCACTGATAAAAAAAAAATAGAGAGAGATTTTTAAGACTCTGTAATCATCCTCGTACTTTAAAAAAAAAAAAAGAAAAAACATGACCTAACTTCTACTCATTGACTTGTAAGTCGGAGATTTTTTTGAAAAATACATGTGTGTTTATATTTAAGGGCAGTGAGTAGTCAACCATCCTTATAGATGGGTTGCATGATACACTGTATCAATACAGCATAGTCGATCACTCCATGACCAAAGGGCAGCCATGGCTAGTTATGCCTTTTTATATTTTGTTTTATTTTTCAAAGAATTTTTAATTTTTATTATATTATTTAATAAAAATGTATTCATTTATATTATTTTATTGTACATTTATTATAGAATAAATGCTGAAATGATACGTAGCCACTAATTAATGGTAAAATACAAGCATGAAATAAGAATGTGCAAAATGTTAAAAAAAAAGAATAAAAGTCTATGTGCACATAGTGAAAGTTTGCCCTTTTTTTTAGTTAGCTCAATAGATGAGCTTACATGAATGAAGAAAGGACAATCAATACTATTATAGCTTAGTTATAATGTTTAAATTATGTTTATCCCCATTCTTTAACTTAAGGGTAGCAAATTTAGCTAAACAAAACTTTTGAAAATTCAAATTTTTCTAGTTAGAAAAATTATCAAGGTTAAGCTAAATTGAGTTTCACCTAACATGGAAACTATAGGTTTGAGTTCAAGCTACATTGGTGAGCATACTGACAAGCCTACTCTAAAACCTAGTTGTGAGTCTATCGCAAGCCACATGTTCACACAAATTAAGTTACTTGTAAGTTATTCAAGCTTAACTTGGTTTGATCAAATTATAAACAAATTGATCTCAAGTTTATATTTAACAATCTTTTAATTAAATGAATCAAATTTAGACTCAAAATAAAACTCATTTATCAAAATAAGTTGAGATTAAGCTCTTATCTTGATTCACAAGTGCTGACTAGATTAAGGAGTTTTTTAAAAATTAATGCAAAAAATATTATATGATATAAGACAATATATTTTATATGATAGAATATTTTTACATTATCCATTGATATATTTATTCATTTTATATATTAAGTTTTATGGATTTAACTTCATCTCATACCCTAGAGTTTGCATACAAACCAGGCGACTTGCATGTTACTTAAGTTAAAAATAATTTAAGTTTTATTTACTTTAAACTCGACTCAATTCAAGCTTGATTTGTAAACAAGTTGATTCAAATTTGAACTCAAATAAAACTCATTTATTTAAAATATTCAAGCTTGAGCCTATAATTTTCAAGATCTACATAACTTTAACCCAATAATTTTTTATAAAGTGCACAAGCTCGCTAATGAGCATACTTGTGAGCTAGCTTATATGCATCTTCTTGAATCTCAATAGGAACTCAAACTTGACTCATTTCCATAAATGGGCTTCATTTTGAATATAGCTCATTTACAAATTAAGATCAATTCAAGCATCACTTTATTTAGGGGTTTATTGTAACTAGCTAACCATGTGCAGTAAATATGCAAATCGATATTGGAGAAGTCTTAATCTGATAATGCATGTAGGGATATCCTATAGAGAGGTATAGAAGGAGGAATTAGCAAACTTGAATTCTCATATCACAAATCTAATAACATATTTAATGTGATATTCTTGATGTGTTTTTTTATTTATTCTTGATAAAAATATGTGATTTGATATTTTGCAAAGCAATCTTGGTGAAATAACTATATTTACGTGAAATTTAGCAATGCTTTGATATTGCAAATAAGAAGAAGGAGTCTTCATATAGAGTTTGATTCCTGATCTTAATCATTGAATGAAACTAAGATAGACAAACCAAATGAACCATTGATGGTGCTTTTGTTGGATTATGTTAGATGATAAACAACTAAGATTGAAGACTCCCATAACCATATAGACCATAGTTTTTGGCCTTTAAGCTTTAGGCTTGGGCCATTCTTATGCCCATGTTTTCTAAAGCTTATAAAATGCTTAATACATTTCTTATATAAAATGGCTCATCTTTGAATGTAAGTCTTCTTTCAGTTTATTGGCACCGTACACAACCTTGGATTTTGAAAGAATTTTTCCAAACCTAGTTTTCACATACAAGACAAATAAACAAAGCTGAGCATGGGCCAACAATATCTATTTTGAGTTTAATAAGCTAAGTTTCTATAAAGCATCCTTGATCACACTCGATTTTCTTGACCATATCACAACTAATATATTATCTTAATATGATCTAATAGTCCAATTACCAAATTAGCCTTTTAGGATAATGTCGTGGATATTACCTTAACTTTTTGAAAATATTCATTTTACTACTTGAATTTTTATTATGCTAAATGTGGTACCGAATCATAATTTTTCAAGTCACCATTAATACATGCATTAAGTAACATAACGATTGTTTTTATACCCAATCACTATGCAACACATGTCATCTAATTTTTTTTAAAGAAAAAAGAGAAAAAAAGAAGTAAAAACAGGAAAAGAAAAAGAAACAACTGAAAGAAAAAAACACAAACCATCTTTTTCTTGTACCTCTTGTTTCTTCTTCCTCTAATTTTTACCAAATTCTCTCTCTCTCTCTCTCTCTCTAAAAAATTCTTTTTCTCCCTCCAAACCCATCTCACTTTCTCTCATCTCCCAATCTCCATAGTGATGGGTTGTGGTAGTTGTTCTCATGGTAGCTGGGTTTGGCTTGGGATTCCTATTGGGCGATGACGTTGGAGATGGTGATTTTGGGTTAGCTATGGTGGTCTCAATGCTTCTTAGGATGATGGTCTTGGTTGGGTTCATGTAACTTTTGATTTGGATGGGGGATTAGCATTTAAGAGGAGTAGAAGCGGCTTAGGTTAGGGACGACATCTAATGGTGAGAAGAGAGAGGGGAAGTTTGGTAAAAAACGAGAGGAAGAAGAAGATAAGAGTACATGAAGAAACTGTTTGTGTTTTTTTCAAAGTTTTTATGTTTTTTTTTCCCCCATTTTTCCTCTATATTTTTTCCTTTTTTTTTTTATACCAGATGACAAGTGTTGCATCATGAATGGTTATATACAAATGGCCATTATGTGGTGATCCAAAAAGTTGCAAATAGATACCACATTTAACACAATAAAAGTTTAGGTACTAAATGAAATATTCTTTTAAAATGTTTATGTAGTACGCATGACATTATCCCTGACCCTTTACATACTTGAAGCAAATCAAATTCAAGTAATTTGCTAGCAACTATACTCATTTACAACCCCATCTAATTTTAGCCTAAACTTTAAAATTGTAAATTGTCATACCATGTTTAACTTTTACTTGTCAAATATCACACCTAATTTTTTAAGTTGTTGAATATTTTATTTAATTAAATGTTTACTTATCAAATCTAGAAATTTATGATCCCATCATTTTATGAAGGAAGTCACAACAAGCTTAAAGTTTAATTTGAAACATGGTATTTGCTAATTTTAAATTTCATAATTGCAAGATTTGGAAACAAAAAACAAATAAAAAATCACATACAACGATCAACATTCACTTAATGAATTTAGAATTGTTAAACGAAAAAAAAAACACACATATTATATTAATAAAGCAATAAGATATGTACCTAGTATTAAAAATATGTTAGATACATAAAGGATGGATTAGTAATATATAAAGTTTCACTTTATCAGGTGCTTTAGGGCTTCCAATACTTGTTTAAAGAAACATGTAATATAGTATTAGCTTTGGTCAAGCTAAAGCTAGTGCAAAAAGAGTCAATAGTCACCACTCATGAATTATACGATCCAATTCTCTCTACACGTTGCAATACCCAACTTTCACATGGCGGAAATTTTTCAAATTGAACGAGGGAAGATTATTTTAAACTGAAAGTGCAAAAGCTTTAGTTCTGGAAAAGAGAGTCACCTTGGCGTGTTTGTACGGGAATATCCTGGTGAAACAGGATAAAAAGCATGGAAAAAACGCCCACCGTGGGGCTCGAACCCACGACCACAAGGTTAAGAGCCTTGCGCTCTACCGACTGAGCTAGACGGGCTTGACGCTAGAAGGTTATGTGTATATTTTTTTTTAACCTTTTAAAAATTAACAATCAGAAATCATATCAATCAAAGTAGGTCAGCTTAACCGATTTGCCTTTTCGCTTTTAAATGAACGGGTGGATGTTGCACAGGTGCTTTGTGCGCGAATATAATAATATTAAATTATAAAAAATTATGAATTCTTTACTGTAAAATATTAAAATGTTTGCCATAAAAAAAGTCTCAATAGTTTTGTTTTAAATAGAAAATGCTTTTATATATAGCATGCTTTCTTTATTTTTCTTATTCAAAATTCTAATGTAACCTCATGAGAGAAAATAATAGAAAAGGAGAAAGCAATTTCTCCAAAATTAAAAATTTATTGCAAATAATTAAGATTTGAGGGAGCAGTTATTATTTTCTAAGAGAAATTCTAGTTAAGGATAAGTGAATATAAGAGGTGGGTGCAGTATGAAGTACTACTCATATCCTACAGTACAAGGTATTAGATATTAAATCTTGTACTCGAACTTACCTTGTAATACCTTGTACCCACCTTATACTCTGTAAAACCCACATTATACAATATGGAACTTATAGATTTTTTTCACAAAATTTGTCTATATATTTTTTCTTAAATTTCAAGCTTATAGTATTTGATATGGTTTTATATAATATGTTGTAGAGGGTTATTTCAATAGCTTGACTTTTAGCTCAGTTAATGTCATAAACTAGCTTTTAGGGTTAGAGATAGGGCTTATAAGATCGAGTCCAATAAAGGATATCTTTAAGAGATATGACTTTATAAGTTTGGAATAGGGATCACTAGACTAGTTTATTCCATTATTGACTTTATTTTCTTTTCTCACGATGAAAGTAGATTATAAAAATATTTTTATGGTCTAATTTGGGGTTTGTTGGACTGCAATAGGGCCTATATGGACTAAATTAGGACTTAAATTCTTTTATATTAAATACGGCTATTATAAAAGGAAATTGGCTTTTTTTATATTATAAAAACTCTCAATCTCTCTTCAAACCCATTTGCAAGCCCAACCTACTACTAAAAAAATAAGGCTATAATACTAGCCATTTAAATGTGATCTAATGGTTACCATCAACTCCATCATTTATAAATAAAAGGCTCATCTTCTCATTTTAGGGCATTTTGTGTTTTGCTAATATTGAGAGTAATATGGGACTTTATTGAAACGACTCCAAGAAAGATTAAAGCCACTATTCAACAAAAAACGAGTCAAAAATGATCGAATCTACTTGATTTAATCATTTATCACAGTCATATGCTTAAGAAATTGGGTTTGTATATTCGTTCTCCTATGCCTTTTCATACGATATCTATACACGTGTCATCATTTTAAAACTTTTCTTAGATTGACCAACATGCCTATTGTACGTGATTAGCTAGTTGTAGCAATCCTACCATACATATGTAAAACTATCTTATTTTCATATATTTACTACAAATAACACATGGAAAGGAATTTTGAAAGCAATTCATTAATATAAGTTCTCTAATGTGCAGAATCTCTTAATGTGTAAAACCCATAGAACTTATTCTTATGATATTAAACAAAATTATAGAAATTGTAACAAATTTCAAAACTAAAAACTTGGAACTATTTCCACATCATTAGTCTTAGAAGATAAGCAATATTTCTTTATAATTTAGGAGTTCAAGTATAGACGTATAATTCTTATAAAATAAAAAATTTCAAAAGATAGTTTACAAATAACAATCTTAAATAAAAATGGTTGTAAAATAAAAATTGAGCATTATTATTTATATGCTATATGTTTATGTTATTTTATAATAATTTCTAAGATAGACACAAGATACTTTGAAACCTATACCTTTTTATATATTACAATAGAGGTTCTAGGTTGAGTAAATAATATGAAGACCTCGTACTTATACCATATTCTATAAGAGCAAATTCTAGAAAATCTATATCCATTTCATACCCACTCAAACTCCACTTGGTCGAGTAGAGTATGGGTGTGTATACTATATAATAGGATTACTCGTCCATCCTTAGTTGTGGACATGTTATTAATGTTTTAAAAGCTGAATATATGATTTTTTTTTTTTAATAATTATTTTACCATCCAGTTTTAATATAGGCAAAGCTCTCATTTAGTCAAAGAATTAAAAGAAAGCAGGTCAGCAAAATTTTGGGATTGTGGGTAATGACAGAAATACGAATTTTTGGGTTGATAAGAGGACAGGTAGTATTATTTGGGAGAAATTATTATTGGCCCAATTCAAATGGACGCTCTTAAATTGTTCGTCTTTGACTGATGGGACTTGGGAGGATGAAACTAGTTGGAGAAATGATAGGATTGGTTTTTGAGATTTCTCATGTGTGAAATGATAAAATTGGTCCATTTTCTCTCTATGCAAATTTGAAAGATCAGAGGGCTGTTTTTACTCATGTTAGCTAAATAAGATCATCTCCAAAGTGTATATTATATATATGAATATGGTTGATTCTAATACAAATTATTTGGAAAATCGAATTGGATCGGAAATTTCGTATTTCCACCAAAAGTTAAATTGTTATCACGGGAAGCTCACAATGGTTTTCCTATAGTAGCTAATTTAAAATCCACAAAAATTTCGGTACCTGCATGTTGTCCAAGATATGGATTTGAAGAGGAAAAATCCAATATATGCTTTTAAATACTATGCTGAAGTAACGAATATAATTCCCACTTGGGAAACTAAACCCCATCAAGAGATAATTGTTGTATCAGCAAGCGTATACTTTCCTCTAGTTCATCCCCTCCTCGATTATTTATTTAGATTCATGTTACAAAAGTTGCTAGTTGCGTCGTACATCAGCAGTTATCGTAATCAAGAAATTTGAAAAAACAAATTAGATGTGCAGCTCATGGGTGTAGAGCTCACTTTAAACATAGAGAAAGGTATTCATAATATCAATATAAAGAATTTTGTGTTATTAGAGGTGTTATTCATGATTTGGGTGGCCTTAGCAAGTTACGATGGGATCCATAAGAGATCGCCAAATTGTTGTCAAGCAAGGCAGTTTAATTCAACCCTGCGATCCTTATTTAAGGTCGTCTCCGAGTCATTATGAGCATCGAACAAGTCAGCCAATGATCTAAATAGATGGGCTCAAGGACCATCAAACCGACTCATGGCTCAAGGGAGTTAGATTAGGCATAGGGAGTATATGGCTAAAATGACATATCAATACTCCTATATCAAAATAATAATAATAATAATAATAACTACTTAAAAAATTAAAATGTAGGGGATAAGTATACACAAATGGGTTTAGGTATAAAATCTTATCCATATGTAGAGACTTTTTTAGTAATTGATTTTTTTTAAGCCCAATTTAACGTCCTGGACCAGTTTATTGGATTGGCGACAAAGTTCAAGAAACTGGTTGAACGAGGATATTTAGGAAGATTTGGATTGGTAGGCTCGAAATAAGGATCACTAGATCGGATTTTTTTGTTTTTGGCCTTACTCGATCGTCTTGTGCATGGAAAAAAAAAAAACCAGAGTCGAGGAAAACAAAAAAAATGAAATGGTACGAAGTTCATGTGAGCTTTATTTAGCTTCAAACGGATTAAATAGGCTAATATGAGGTTGTGGCTTTTTTTATATGAAGGTGGGCTTTTTTTTTTCCTTCTTTCGTTTTTTAGTCTTTTTTTATCAAGCCCAACCATCATGTCTAATAACCCATGTCCGTAAAAAGAGAAGGGATGGATATACATCATTAGATCATCATGATCGATCTAACGTCTATTAACAACATCAAATCTTAGCCATCCATCTCAAAATGATCTAATGGCTAAGATCAATATCTAAGATCTATAAATAGGGAGCTAAACTTCTCTTTAAAAACACTTCTTCCATATTACTAACTTAAGAGTAATGCAGAATCTCTACTAAAGTACCACCACAAAAGATCAAAGCGGCTATCGTATGAAGAACGAATCAAGAAACATTTGAGTCTACTGATTTTGATCTTCTATCAACACGCACACATGAGACATCAAGTTTACCTGCTCCTTCTCTCACGACTCTTCCTATTACACCTTACATGTGTCATCATTTCAAGGATCCTTGAAGGTTGACAACATGTTTGTAGCACGTGATCAACCATCTATTATGACCCCACTATACGACATACCTATTTATATCCAAATCTATAGATATTGCTTCTTAAATTTTAGAATTGGAAACTACATTTTGATATCCCATAACAAAATAGGAATCTACACACTACAAAAGATATGTGGTATAAGTATCCTACATAACTTATGATTTTTTTTTTATTGTATTACTATAATGTTAAAATTCTTAGGTAAATTTTCAAACCTGTCAATGTTTCCATCATAATTTAAAAAGAAAGCTTTTTATAGGAGTTAGTAGGTATATATAAGTGACCACTAATATGCTAATAAGTGGAAAATATATTGCATTTCAACTTCACATTTATATTTCTATATGAATTATCATATTAGTGATATGACTGATGGTATAAGATTACATGATCTTTTAATATTGTACTTATGTTTGTTTCGAATTACTTGTACATTTTGTTTCTTTTCATTTTTGTTAAAACTTAGTGTTAATAGACATAACTCAACTAAGAGCCTAATAGGCTAAACATTAGCAAAGTAGGCTGTCTGTGACATCCTCAAGGCTCATTAGGCGCTCGTAGCCATCTTAGACCGAGCATCCTAACTACTCATCAACCTAAAACCCTTGATGCATTTGGAGACTTAACCCTAAATATTTCCTCTAATAGGATTTCCCTTTATTCCCAAACTCTCCATTGAAAACTACCTCCTCTATTATTTGCACCGCTTTGGAAGCATACCACACCTTCTTAGTTGGCCACATCTCTAAAAGGTGAAAAACACTAAGTACATTAGGTAAAATACTCTAGGCGGAGGTGAATTGAGTATTTATATAATTTTTCCCTAATTTGTTTTCTTATTGATAAAGAATCATAAGTAAATATATCAACAAAGTAAAATATAGTAAATAAAGAGAGTAGGGTTAAGAGAATCAAGCCTGGAATTTAATATGGAGTTCGGCCTACCTCTTAATTTCCACAGTTACAATAATGCTTCCAATGAGGACTCTACACCACTATTAATCACCAACCAAACAATGCTCAAATGAGCTAGACAAGGTGTTTCACAAAGCAAATATATGTGTAGTTGTCGACACCTCATTTTTGCCCCCCTTTTAAAAAATAAAAAAATTCAAAAATCATAAAAAAGGATAGAAAAAATAATGAAAATTGAAATTATAAAAAAAATACAAAAAGATTAGGTAAATTAAAAATCAACAAAAAAATTACCAAATTAAAAAAGATCATAAAAAAACCACATCATTTAGTAAATAAGCTTTTAGGATTTAAAAAAAAAAAAGATAAAAAAGATTTTTGGGCTTGTCATGTTTTAGGCTGCATTTAAAAATTAATTTGGATCTCAAATCAAATTTGGCTCGTTTTCATTTGAATTATATTAAGCCTAGTTTGAATAGGTTAAATATATTTGGAATGGCCTAATTAACGAGGAAACAAATCAGCGTAATTGGTTAAGACGAAGCAACATTGGACAGAGGCCGAGATTCGATCCAGAGTAAAAGGAGAAGATCGGATCCTCATGCGTTTAGGAAGACACGCACGTGTGCCACACGCGCATCGTCTTCCTTAGATCCTCGTCCGCCATTTTCGTTAGTTTAGAGCTCGAACGAGCTCCTTTTCTCTGCTGGGAAGATCAAGAAGCATATATTCATCCTAAATCTAACCATCAATTTGATTTTAAAGCCAATTTATTTTAAATTCGTAACCCCCGATCCTTCGAATCCATAATCGCCCCGACCCTTTGAGCTTCGTAACGGCCATTAATGGCCACGATTCTCCTCATCTCCCTCCTTGTTCCTATAAAAGGAACCCACGCTCAGATTTTGGAGGGGTAAGAAAAAAATCGAAGAAAAAATTCAAAGAAGAAATTCAAAAAAGGAAAAACAATAGGAAATCCGAAAAAGAAAAACAAACTCATATCTCTCGAGTAATTCCTCAAACCGAGCCGCTCCCTAGCTCCTCCACTACTTAAGCTCTGCTGCACCACCACCTGAACCCAGTCGCTACTAACCATTACCCAAAAAACCACCACAGCAAGCTCCCGCCACCAGCTGCCACCGTCACCTCCAAGCCACTGTCGAAACAAGCCTCTGCCGAAGCCGATTATCAAGGTTTAAAATTTTTTTTATTTTTTTAATTCTTTCTCTTCGTTTCATTTATTATTATTATTATTATTATTATTATTATTATTATTGTTTCGTTATAACATATACTAATATAATATAAAAAAAAGAAAATGGTAAAATAAAAAAATGAAAAATGAATAGAAAACAAATAAAAAACATATTCATATATATAAGAATAAAAAATACATAATTGAGATGCATACTACAGTCTTATTAGTATGATAAATAAAAATTTAAGGTATAGTTTTAATATGATTTTTAGTTAAAAAAATAAATAAAAATAAAAAATCAATAAACTTATATTTGTGTATGTTTGTGTATATTAATAAAATAAATTTTCTAGGATAAGTTTGAATATAAACCATGAAAATCAACAAAAAATAATAATAATATTAGGAATATTATCTTTTAAGTTTTTTTTTTTAATATATGTTTGATGCGCTTGTGGTGTTAATGATCTATTATTTAGCAACTCATCTTTGTAGATATATATAAATATATATTTTATAAATTAATAATACTAAAAATGAAAAAATTTTCAAAATTAACAAAAATTCTTTTTACCTTTTTCTACATATATATCTAGTATATACTGTTATTATAAAAAAATGTTTTCTTCGCTTATATAAATATCATTTAGTTATTTTCTAAATTAACAAAATAATAAATGGGGTTTTCCAAAAATAGATATATTTTAGGAGTTTTCAAAATAAAAAAAAATAAAAATTAGGTACTTTAGGAATTTTAAAAATCAAATTTAAAAACGGTTAAATAACTTAAACTTGGTGGGTTTTCAAATTGAAAATACAAACCAAATTAAAAATTTTATAAAATCAAAAAGAACTACGGGACCTGATTTCGGCTAGCGGATACGTAGGCACCTGCGAAGTGGTCACAAAAATAAAAAACTTTTAGGATCCTTTTTTAAACAATATATATATTTGCAAACAAATAAATTCCTTTTTATAAAAAAAAATTGAAAAATTAAAAAAATCCAAAATTACCTTTTTGGCCCATATAATTTAAGATTTCTAAAGCCCATCCAAGCATAAATAACCGTTTAGATTTTAAAATAGTAGCTCCTAGACTCAGCAATTTCTAGTTTTTCAAATACCAGTGGCCAAACTAGAAACCAAACCACTCATTTGATTTCTAATTCACCTTTTTTTTTTCGGCTTTAGCCGGTGGCGACTCCAATCAAAATTTTTTTTCAGAAAACCGAGCTTTTTACGAAAACCCTACTGGTTCCTTGTCGAGTGGTCTGTATCAAATGAGCTGGGTTTGATATGGATCGGGACCTTTAGGAGAAAATGAGCAAAATTCCTGCTCGACAGTAGTGCTCTTTGCAAGAATTGCAAGAAGATAGATATGGCACCATGCTTTTCTTTGGGCATCAATTTGGACTTGTATTGATTTAAAAAGAAATAAAACAAGGGTTCAAGTAATTCCTTTGTTTTGTAGCAAATGAAAACTCTTAAAGAGCCTTAAACTTCAAGTCTTCACGTTTAAATAGGCTTCAAGAAGTCAAGTGGCTGTTGGTGAAGATCTCTAAAAATTGACCCACAATTAATGACCAACAGCTAGTTTTAACTATACTGAGTCGTCGGGTGAAAGCTTATAAGCTCTCTAGTGCATAATTTTTGTGGATATTGTCTTCATACGAATAAGCTAGTAGGTGGCATACTAATCCGCTAAAAAATGCTCACAATGCTCTATTTTTTATCACATTGTATCGACGAGCCGGTCCAAAATGTACCGACTTGTTGGTGCAACTCCTATATTAACTTTCCTGAACACGAACACACAAGTATGGATTTTTTCATGTTTTCTTATTTTCATTTGCCTTCTTATATTAAATAAATATGATCCATTTTGTTCAATCAAGCATAATGTGTCTAGCATATTAGTTTAAATTATCTTGTTTTCACAAAATCAAATTTAGATTTATTCAGTTTAACATTCACCCCCATTTTGATGAGGGCAAAATTATGCAAAGATTGCTTGCTCCCTATCAATTTAGTATTCCCCTGCAATTTAGTATTTGGTGTGAAAAGGTTTGACAAAGTAAATTACACCAAATACTTAAGTGCGAAACAAATACTCATATAATGTTAGGTACATTTAGTTAAGGTGATTTTAACACAAAAGATAGCAATAAGTTCATCCCTTTTGACTTCATAAAAAATCATAAAAGAAATGCCAAGCAAGACATGAAGGTACTAGCAATCAAGCTGAATGTAAGGAACCAACAAAAACTATAAGGACCCAACATGTAAGATATTAAAATATGATATGCCAACTCCCCAATCACGTATAAAATACCGATATATTACACGTAAGGTTATTTGAAAAATGAGTATTTATGTGAATTGTCTGTTTAACCTATTCAAATACATAGCTTTAACAAAAGCTACTCAACAATGAGTATATACTTTAATATAACATATAGATACCAATAACTTGGTATCCCAAAGTTTGCAAACCATATATTATATACTATATTAGGAAAAGTAAATACTTTATATTACAATTTAGGCTTATGAGCAAGACATGTCTATACTCTTACACTTTTAAACAAAATAAACTTTAAGTTTGTCTCTTTTGCTAGGAAAACAACAAGGTTGGTTTAGGAGTCCTAGTCATCATACTCATCCAAAAAGTCCTTAAAGTCCATCCTATAGCCCAAGGAATCATAAAACTTGTCATCTTCGATACCTGAAAGAGAGAAAGTAAGCTAAAGGCCTACTACATAGTAGTACAAACAAATACAATGCGGCACACCCTCCTGAACTAATGCAAGGCAAATCACAATAATTATTTCTTTTTAATTAAGTCAACAATACAACATTGGAGTATTCAAACTCCGAATTCAATCCTGAGAAACCTAGGAGTCTTGAGTAACTACAACTGCTGAGGGGGTTGATATAAGCAGTCCGAATACTTATATCTCTGTTATATCCTCATAAAGAAAAAGTAATTTCATCTAGGTTTTACAGCTATTATCAACTTTACTTAACTTAATCAATAATATTACCTAGTTCAATCATTCCCATAAATGTGAACTAAATCATATTATATCCTTTTAAGAGTAAGCAAATGTTATAACGATAGATACTTCTCATCAATTACCCACCGAGCCACTAACAAAGGTCATTGTATCATGACTAGTGGCCTAAGCGCTTAAACTACCATATTAACCTGGTTAATAGGGTTGCCATTCCCTGGATTGGATTCAACAATGAAAAGCACAATCAACTCAAACAATTTTTAATTCCTCTTTAATTAGAGTTGGTTTAGATATATATATATATATAATATATATAATCTAACAATCAACAATCACATTACTGCGTACCTTGATGAGTAAGTTTATCAAGTAAATGACATGTATTTAAACTTAGTCGAGTACGAAAATCTGTCAAAGAAACCATTTCATATAAAATATAATTAATTCACAATAATAAATTAAATAATTAACTACTCATTAAATTTAGAAAAAAACTCAAATCATTACACAATACTCTATTATACAATTAAAAATATTCACATCATTTTTCATTAAATCATTCATTTATTATTAATTATTTTTTTTTTATGTGAACAGTACTAGAGGTACAGTCACGCCCGTTACATAGGCCGTGATAAATTACGCCCCCAATTACGATCGTGATCTAGGCCCATGTCCATCAAGAAAAAGAAGTCAGAAGAAACAGGGCTTAGAAACGACTGTATTCAAGCTTTTTTAAAACATCAGAGGAGATAACGATCCCCTGTTACGACCGTAATCTAGGCCGTATCAAGCTTTTTAAAAGACTCTGAGGAGATAACGGTCCGTTGAATGGTTGTGTTTGACAAGGAAAATTACATTCAAGGAGATAACAACCTAGATTATGCCCATTATGAACAGGACATTCATCTTATGATACTTGTTTCGAAATTTTTAAAATTCCATCTCTTCTAATCCTTTACTAATTCAAACATTAAGTGTACATATACATATTGGCATACCTAGTCCAACATACACAATGACATGCCTCTAATTCATATAAAAAATCAAAGTCCTACTCTTATCTAACATTAACATTAATTAAAATCATGAATAAACAAGACAAACAAGAAATCAACTTTTCTTACTTGTTTAGCTACTACTAGTACTCAAGTTTGTTTTTGTAACTTTCTTGGATTGATTCCTACTCCTCTTGAGTTTATATCTTGCTTCTTAGTCTTAGATTTAATTTATGATGGTTTAAAAAGAATTTTAATGGAGAAATTTGGGTTTGTTTTAGCTTTGAGAGATAGAAGAAAGAGAAAGAGACACGATGAAGAGAGAGAGAGAGAGAGATTCTATTTTGGATTATGATATTTCACTTTGTTTTTTTTACTTTTGGGACATTAGAATTCTTTAGAAGGTGCTTATTCATGGCTTAGGCTTTGCATGTGTTTGGGGCTTGGTTTAGTTAATTTAATTGGCCTTAGGCTTAGGATTTAGACTCCAAGAATCTGCTAAACTATATGTCAAAACACTCATACACCTAATTTAATGAAATTCTACAAACATATATATATATATATATATATATACACGATTCTACTAACACACATATGCTTTAGTAACAAGAATTTCTCATATAAAGAATTGGTCATATTATCAAATTAAATTATACTAAATTAATGATAGCGATTAAATTCACGAATCATCAATTAATCATATAAAAGCAAATTAATTTAGTACTTTAGATTTTTTGTTATTTCAAAAACATAGTAAGAATAACCATCATCCATATGTATTAACAACATTTATAGTAAAGCATCGTAAAGTTCATTGTAAAGCAACTAAAACATAAGAGACATGAAATAGTCTAGAGCAATGAAGGAAAAAATAACTAAATTTGGAATAAAATCAAGTAAGAGGATCATTAGCTGGAGGTGGTTGAGGATAAATATGATAGAAATGGTCCATGAACCCTCGAAAGTCAAGCTAAAGCACTGGAAGTTGGATTAAAGATCAGATATCTGAGTTTACATGCAAGAAAACTGACTATCTAATATATAAGATTGCAAAGCTCCTAACACCAAGAGCTAGATGAGGTAGAAGCTTGAACAAAGGCCTCGTCGTCGTCATCTGAGTCCACATCAAAACTAGGAATGACAGCACCACCACTAATCAATGGTTCTAGGGGTTGCTTGTATACTACCAATCATTTTCCTTCTTATAAGTACTTGGGCTGATAGTATGTATAGTGAAAATAGGAATTGACCTTGGCAAATTTTGGTATGAAACTTGACTCCTTTGCACCTTAAAAGAAGAGTGATTAGCTACTTCCACGAAGAACAGCTTGAGCATGCTTATTGACGACATTCTTAAAACATGAAATATAAGATTAAAGTAATTGATTTTATCACATCACAAGATATGCACCATAAACCAAAGGTCCTATTAAGTCACTTGAGTCTATTGCCCTTTATAGGGAACATAATTGTCAATGAGAAATTTGGTGAAGAACCCATCGCTTAAATAAGACATTAAAGGTACATAAGTTGCACTATTCACGCCAACTAAGCCTTATATCAAAGATAGTAAATAGTTCCTTATAGCTACTAGTACCATCAAAACTACTATGCACGTGGACATCGTTATCATCTACATTAATGACACTACAAATATCTTGACGATTAATATTAACCACAGGCCATACGTATGTATGCAATTGATTCCGCACAAAGACAGACCACTAATGTTTGTCTCCAGTCCAATGCCCAAACTATCATCATCCTCCAAATAAACATTAAATTGTAATAGAATAATCTAATAGCTTATTCATTTACTTCAATGGGAATTGTATGGTATTAAGGATATTTCCCTAGCTACACCAAGAAGTTGAGGAATACAAAAATAATCGAGAACCTTAGTAGTATAGTTTCTACCTATATCTATAGGAAGATCATGGAACAAGGCTGAAATAACCTAATTTATTTAATGATTTAATTTTCATGTAAATACAATATTAGTTCTAAATATTAAGTTTGAAGTAAATTTGATCTATGAAAATGAATGTGCAAAAATAAGTTTGATATACTATGTTTATTAATGTAAATTATTGATGTATGTGTATATGTGTGATGAGATTGATGCTATTGTTTTATATATATTAATGTGTGTATAGTATAATTAATGTTTGTGTCTCTTATGAATTAATATGTATGTGTTATGTTTAAAATTATCAAAACAACTTTTGAAACGTCTAAAAATGTGCTAACATAATTTTACATTAAGTTAAGCCCATTTTCAAGCTCAAATTAAGTCCAAATTAGCCCTAAATTAAGCCAAATTAAGCCTAACCCATATGTACCCCAAAAGTCAAAGTTAGGATAAATTTGAGTCCATAATTTGATCAAATAGACCTTCTTTTGGCAGCCAACCCAATCCATCAGAATTTTCACTTTTCTTTTCTTTCTTTTGTTCTTCTTTCTTCAAACCATAAGCTCCAAATCTTAGCAAGAACAAGCTCTTAGATTCGACAATTTTCTCCAAGCTAAAGCTTCTTCATGTAAGTCAATGCAGTATAAACTCTTTGTTTATTCTTTCTTGTGATATAGATATTGAATCCATGTTAGAATGAGTTTTAATGTCATATGAGTTTGAATGGTTTTATCTATTAATAAATGTTAGGTTGTGTTTTATTATGATATGAATTTGCTATTTGTGTTATGATAGTAATAAGAAGTGTTGGTGAGGATTGAAGTTGATTTTGAGTAGTTAAGTTTAAGGTGAAGAGTAGGAGCGGTTTGATATAAATGAAGTAGTTTGATGTATTAAAATGATGTTCAAAGTTGTTAAGAATGGTTAATGTGGATAGAAGATAGTGTATGAAGCTAAATATGTGTTTAAAGAAGGATTAAAAGTGCTTTATGTTATAAATTTTTGAAGTGCAAAAAAGAGGAAACAAAAGCTTTTCGAACAGGTTTGTTTTTGAGTTTACTCTAGCATCCGGTACTTCAATGCCGCCAGCATAGATGCGGTGTTGGATGTGATCAAACCGATTTTTCTAACGATGCTTGGCACGCACCAACTTTTGTGAAGAAATTGGCCGGTGTTTATTTTTTTCAAATCTTATGCTAGCCACTAGGGCTTCAACGCTGCCGGCCTTTAATCAGTGTTAAATGCGAACAAAACCGATTTTCTTAACGCCAGGCTTAACGTTGCCGGCGGATGATTCCAACGCTGTCGGCATTCGGCTTCAATTTGCCGATGTAAATTGCCCGCGTATCCCTTGAGTTTTTACAATTCAACATTTTTCAATTGTCCTTCTTTGCTTCATATATGGTCTTCTAATGAATTTATAATTATATAAACATGTTTTATGTATGAATTAAATGTTAAAGCTTTATGTTAAGTTCACTGAATCTTCTTATATAGTTAATTTAGAATAGTGTGTTGTCTATATATTTTAACTTCGATTATTGATTTGTTTTGATATTCTTTATTTCAGTTAATGGTTCTTCAGTTGATTCCCCTCTGAATGAATATAGTAATTCACTATTGGGTACCGGTACGTAATAGCTTGCTTGTTGTATGTTAGGAATAGACATTATTAAATTTGACTTAATTCAATTCGATTTAATATTTTAATAAACTAGATGTCTATTACGCTGTTTAATCTGGTCCGAGGAGCAACAAACCTATCATGATGTAATGACATGTTAGTTAGACGCTTAACCTAAGTCATGATGCAATGACTTTACCATAATGCAATGGTACGCTATGATGCAATAGTGATTCATTTATGGTTAAGCGGATAGCTGATAAGGAAATAGTATATGAGTAACGTTTGCTTAAACTTATGAGAAAATGCCATGGTTTAGTTCAAAGTTTATGGGGACTTATGAACTAGATTTATGTTGTAGACTGAGTTTAAGTAGAGTCGAAAAATGGCTTTGGAGCCCTAAATGAAGGTATTTTTTTTTATGGAATAGATATAAGAGATATAAGTATTCGGACTGCTTATATCAACCCCCTAAGTAGCTGCTGTTACTCAAGACCCCTAAATTCTCAGAGCGTGATTCTGGGGCTTGAATACCCTACTGTTGTTTTGTTAAAAGAAAACTTAACAAGATAATGACTTGATCGTTGATGCATTTCATTTGAATTAAGTTTGCTTGACGATTTTTTTTTTTGTATTTGTTATTGCGTACTGGGCATTTGGTTCACTTTTGTTACATTGCAGGTATTGAAGATGAGTTGTATGATAATCTGGGATACGGGTCAAATTTTGAGAGGTTCATGGACGAGTGGGACAAGTAGGATCAAACGTCCTTGGTTTTGGGAGAAGCTTTTGTTTAAAACATTTATGTATATGAGGCTTGTTAAATAAGCCTAATTTGTAAAGACTTCAAGATCTCTTTAGTTTGTCATTTTGTACCAACAGCAACATGTAATCTTTGTAGTGTCTTATATTGACACTAGTCTTTGTACATAAATGTGTATATATATGGATTTCTTTTATTAATAATCTTCTTTTGTTTAAAAATTGTTTATAAAGTGTTGATAGAATTAATCAAACAATTCTCATAAACTGTTAGTTTAAGGACAACCTTACATATAACATGAAAATGTTATATGTGGTTGAGGACTCGGTACACTAAATCTTGGGATTTAGCGAGTCGGGTCCTTACAAAGGCATACCTATCTAAGTGCTTCTTATCCGAGAAGGGGAAGGCATCGTACTGAGGCAGAAGAGGTAAAGCACGACGAGCGGTCCTTCATAGCATGATGAAGACACTAACGATGAGGGAGAATAAGAGATGGGTAGAGAGAAAGGAGAGAGAGAAGGGGAATGGGAGTGCTAAAGATGGTGGGAGGTGAAGGGGATAGTAATGGATGGTTAGAATGGAGTTATGAAGGTGTAGGAGAGGAGATTAAGAGGGAGAAAGAAAAGGAGTTCAGGATTTTTAGGAAAGAAGGTATAGGAGAGGAGGGGAGGAAGAAAAAATAAGGAAAAGAGAGAAGACATCATTTATATACATATCACACACCGGAAACAAGTTTTAGGTATGTCCAATCGTCATGTATAACACTTAAGCATTATACGTATATGTAAACTTAAAGAAACTATTTATCATAAACAATTACTAGCCAGTGTTAAATTCTAAAATCATTTAATAGATTATAGAAACAACTGAATTTAGTAGCAGAAAAACTAATTTACAAAAACATTTTTATATTATACTCTATGAGTAGATCAACTTCCAAAATAAAACCATACCATCGGGTATCTCATATGAAAGAATACATCTTCATGATGATAAAACAAAGCTTTAAAATTTAAATTACAAGGTATGGGCTTCATCTCTAAGCCTTTAAAGAAATAAAAAACTTATAAAAATAAATCCAGCTCTTATACAAAGAAAAGAAAATAAATCCAACGATCCTATCTCACTACACTCTTTCATTAAATCTTCTAGTACCACCCAAAACCTAAGGGAATCATCATTATCAGCACAATCACTATCCAATCCAACTTGGAAAGAAAAACATGATAAGCCAAAGCCTAGTACAATAGTAACATAAACACAAACACAATCAAGGTATGCTCATGTGCTTATTCTAATGCATCAAACAATAGTTTTTGTCTTTAAATTAAAGTTTAGCAAACAATAGTGGAGCACTCACACTCCAACAACATGTCTTGGGAACTTAGGGGTCTTGAGTAGCAGCAACCACTCAAGGAGTTGATATAAGCATCTTGAATACTTATATCTTTATATGATATACCAGAAAAGGAAAATAACTTCCTCTAGGGTTTACAACGTTACATATCTCTACTCATCTCAGTCCATAATATAATATGGCTAAAACGGTCCCATAAACGTAAGCCATGTTATATTACTTCTCCTCGAGCCTAAGTAGATGTTATATTAACACTATTTGCCTTATTAGCTACCCGTAAAGCCACCTATGAATTATAATTACATCATGATAAGGTGGTAGTTTAGGCACCTAACTGCCATATTGGCATCACCAATTAGGTTGTCGGTCTCCGAACCAGATTCAATAACACAAGCACAAGCATCAATAATTATTAAGCCACCTTTAAGTTTAGTTGATTAGAAATGCCTATCCTAATAATCATCACACAAGTTACTACATACCTTATATGACTTCTGCAATTCAAATAGAGACAGAGAGTAAGTTAGAAGTTATCCCAAAAGATAGATTACAGGGCTGTCTTAGAGGAAAACTTTTGTCTAAGAAATTAAATAAATTACTAACTTACATCAAACTCATATTAAAAACCTTTTTGATTAGACACTAAGTAGGAACCCCTCCATGGTTGCGAAAATTGTCACTCAAAGATAAGGACAATTCTTCATTATCTATCAAATCATCTTTTATTTTGAGGGATAATGACAAAACCGGTGCCTAAACTTTTCCAAAACAGAATAATTAGGTACTTAAAGTTTGGTTTTAAATAATTTGGTATATAAACTAAGTTTTCATTGACTTTTTTCATACACAAAATTTGGTTCTGATAATTTTTGTACCTAAACAAACTTTTTACAGACTTTTTTCATACCTCATTGAACTTATTTCGGTATGAAAAATATCAACGAAATCTTATTTAGGTACCAAATTTTTCAAAAACAAACTTCGGGTAGTTGATTTTTATTTTTTATTTTTTTTTTGTGAAAGTTCAAGTACCTTTTTGGCATTAATTCTTTTTTATTAAATAAGGCCTAGTCTAACATATCTTAGAAACAACATACTCCTTTTATTGTTTAACCTGACGTATCAATATAAGTTAATTATAAGTTTTTAAGTCTATGTTACTTAACATAGCCAAGTTGATTATAATTAATCATTTGATTTAGTTTCTAAGTTATATTCAATTATCTCACTAGGTTTATTAACTAGTCCTCTATATATTCAAAACCCATATTAAAATTTGTTTAATTATTAAGTTATATTCATTTATTCAATTAAGATAATATTATATATGTGTCTTATAAGATCTTAATTAATCTAGTTTATTCTAGCTCATTAAGATTTACTAAATCAAGTTGAACCTAGATTTATTAACTAAGTTAATTTTATACTTAACTTCTATGTTTAATCTAATTAGTCATTAATATATAAATTCTCTTAACTCACTCTCAATTGTATAAATTAACTAACATATCATATTAGCTATCATTCATCTATTTTATTTTATCATTCTTTCTTTTCTCATTTTATGTAGGGGCTTGATTAGAGGAAACAAAAAGATCAGAGCAATCACGCCCTCGATCAGGGACATGATGCCTAAATTTTTCAAAATAGAGATCATCACGGAATGGATCATGCCCGTGATGGTCCAAAATTCTCAAATCAGTGAGCATAACGGCAATCATTACGTCCGTGATCAGTTTGGCATCAAATTTTACATGAAACAAAAATCATCACGGGTTCCATCATGCTTGTGATGAGTACTCTATGTTTGTTTTTCTCATTTTTCCTCATTTGCTCTTCAAAATTTAGCTCCTTAAACACAACGTACTTCATACTAAACATTATATAAGCGGCATACCAACTCATATCAAGTCTAACCAACACTCCTAAATATATTTCTACTATCATATATCATCTAATCATATCATCACTTCTAATTCCATATATGCATACACAAGCCTAAGTTTTGATAGTCATGTTCTATGTTGCAAATTTACAAGCTTTATCTTAAACCCTACTTATATCTAATGTCAGTTCATCATATGCTTACCTAAACAATAATTTAAACAAAGTAAAGTAGCAACTTACTTGTCTAGCAAACTCAAGTAACTTAATCTTCACTATTGCTACTCCTCCTCCTATGTTAATGTAGCTTCTTTATGCATGTTCTCCATCTTCTATCTTACTTTATATCATTAATATCTCCTATAATCTCCTTAAAATTGAGATTTTGATTTGATTTTTAGGGAGAGAAAAAGAGAAAAAAAGATACATAGAAGAAGAAGAACGATGAGGAGGAGGAGGAGGAGGAGGAGGAGAAGAGAAAGAGAGAGAACTTAAAGAAGAAAAGAAAGAAAAGGAAGGCAGATGGAAAAATGAGAAGAAAGAAAAGGAAAAGGAAAAGATAAGGTTTTAAAAGATATTTGGGCATAATTATGGTTAATGGTTTTGATTTAAGCTTTTCAGATAATTATCTTTAGTACTGGAAATAATTAGAAAAAAATGAGAATTAATATAATAGAAATTAATGACTTAAATTGAATTTAGGAGTTTAATTTGTAAAATTTGATATTTAGCTTAAGTTTAAGCTTAAGAATTGATATTTATAAACAAGCAATTAAACTTAAATTTATGAATTAAGGAAATAGGATTTAGATTCTAATAAATAATTCTCGACCTTTTAGAAATTCAAGTAATTGAAATTTAGAAATTTAGTTCATGTGTAAATTGAGAAAAAAAAAGGAGTTCAAATTAATGATTGAAAAAGATAATGATGCAATTTAATTTATTGGAAAAGATAATCAGATCAAATAGACAAAATGAAAGGAATAGTTGAAATCTCGAATTTCAATTAAATCTATTTACTAATTCAACTATATTAATCTATCTAATCATACTCTATAGTTTAGTTTCCTTGTTTTATTTAATTAAACAATTTAAGTTCAATTTCTAAATTAAAGCTTAAATTTACTACCTATTATACCATTTAATTATAACATTTCTAACCTAGGTTGGTGAAAATTTGGGGCATTTCAATATGTATCTAAAAAAAAAGTACCGGTGAGTCTGTACACATTCCATGTGCTTTTTAGATGGATAAGATCATCGACGAGTCCATGTTTCTTGCAATTTTTTGCTAACCTAAATTGAATTTGTGGAGAAAATTTAGGTCTAAAATTTTTAGATGAAGCTCATAGAAAATTCATCCTTAATTGGGTAATATGAGTGTTATATGATAATGTATTGATGTTTTTATGGCTTTAAACAACATAATGCATGTATGGAATGATCAATGAAGGATTTAGCCATTTTTAATGTATGTTTATGCCATATTATGGGCTTGAGACCCTCAATCGTGCACAACCTTACTTGTGATTGGCAAGCATGCTCCAAACACATGGACAAGGATGAAATGCACTTGCTCAAGTAGCTTTTTAGTGAAAATAGCAAAATGCGAGCATACGGTGCATAAGCAAACCTAGGAATGATTTGATTTTCACTAAAGGGCAGAAGATTGCATGTTTGATCGAAAAGAAAAAACTTGTATGTTCAACAAGTCTCAATAGCTAATAGGGCCACAATGGAGTGCAAAGTAAGTGAGAAGTTCATGAATTTCACACATTGAACATCAAGAGGGTACGCATGACTTAAACACTTCATGACACATTCATTAATGCATAGTACTTGAGAAATGGTCTTATTCAAGCACAATTTCATATCTAACACACTTAGTAAATCCAACATCATATTTTAGATGAGGTGATTTTAAGGAGTAGCTCATCTTGTTTAAAATCACTAACTTGGTTCCATGATATTGAGCACTCATCTTGCATAATCATGTCCAATTCTCTATGCATGGAACAAAACCAATCCTGCTCAAGGGTTTTATAAAAAATCAGCAATTTTATAGTTTGTATTAACAAATTCTAAGCAAATATCATTATTTTGGGCATGATTTATAATGAAATGATGCCTAATTTTAATATGTTATTTCTTGAGTGTTGGATCAGATTTTTTTTTTTAGTCAATAGTGCTAGTGCTATCACAATGAATTAGAACGTAATCATACTAAGTCCATATTCTAGCAATATTTATTTCATCCACAAAACTTAGGCACAACAACTATTGATTGCCATATATTCCGGCTCAGAGGTTGAAAGTGCAACCTAGTTTGTTTATTGGAGTGCCAAGATATTAAAGAATTTCCAAGAAAGTGACATGTACCGCTTCAACTTTTCTGGTCAAATTTGCATCTAGCAAGGTTGGCAATGGATTATCCAACAAGATTGAAAGAGGTAAACTTTGGATACCACAACTCGATTTTAGTCATGCTTGTAAGATACTTAAAGATACATTTTACCATACTTAAGTGTGATTCCTTCGAACAAGATTGAAATCGTGCATATAGGCACATCGAGAACATGATGTCGATTCTAAAGGCTATCTAATACAACAAGCTACCAATCATTCCTCAATACAAATTTTCACACACATTTTTCCTATTTTTATCTTTGTCAAGCTTTATACTAGTGCTCATGGGCGTGGATCTAGTTTTGCAATTATCCATTTTGAAATGCTTTAATAATTCTTTAATGTATTTTGATTGATTAATGAACATTTCATTTTTGGTTTGTTTTATTAGATACCTAAGAAGTAAGTGAGTTCCCCCATCGTGATCAATTCAAACTCACTTTTCATGTATTCAACAAGTCCATTCACAAGGTTTGAATTACTAGCTCCAAACACAATATCATCCACACAAATTTGTATAATCAATGCATTTGATTCGTGCTTCTTTATAAACAATGTTCTATTGATTTTTCCTCTAGAAAATCCTTTGTTTATTAAGAAGCTATTAAGCCTTCCATACCGAGCTTAGGAGCTTGTTTAATTCCATAAAATGCTTTGTTAAGTTTGTAAACATGGTCGGGGAATTCACCATCTTCAAAACCTAGTAATTGTTCTACATAAATTCTTCCTTGATGAAGCCATTCAAAAAGTATTTTTAACATCCATTTGAAAGAGTGTGAAGTCTTTAAAAGTAGCAAACACTAAAAGCATCCTAATGGCTTATAACCTAGCAATTGGGGTAAAGATCTCATCAAAATCTATACCTACTTCTCGATTGTATCTTTTAGCCACTAAGAAAGCTTTGTTCCTAGTTATTAAGTCGGTTTAATCAAGCTTGTTTCAATATACCCATTTCATTCCTATTATCGTCTATTATTAAGTATAGGAACTAAATCCCAAACTTCATTTCTAGTGAATTGATTTAGTTCCTCTTGCATTGTTTGTATCCAAAACTCATATTTTAGAGCTTTATCTACATTTTTAAGCTCGATTTAGGATAAAAACACTAGATTGCTCATATTTCTTAGAGATGATCTTGTTTGAAGCCTATTCAATGGTTCACTTATGATTAGATCCATAAGGGATGCTTTAGCATATTTCCATTCCTTAGGAAGATTATGAGATGTATAGTCATTTAAGTCATCTTTCTTGGGATCTTCTTGATGTTTATTCTTATACATGATTGTTATTTTCAAAAGAGAATTTGTCTAGATTAGCTCACACATCATTTATGTCATCATTAGAGCATACAAGAGGCAAAGTATCATCAAATGTAACATGAATTGATTCTTCAAATGGTGTTTTCTTATTAATACTTTATATGCTTTATTAGCAAGTGAATAACCAAGAAAAACTCCATCATTTTTAGCATTAAACTGAGCCAACTGATTTTTTTCATTATTCAAAATATAGCATTAAGTGTCAAATGGATGGAAATATGATATGTTAGGTTTTTTACTTTTCCAAAGCTTATAGGGGGTTTTCTTAAAAATAGGCATAATAAACACTCTATTAATTATATAACAAGCAGTATTAACAGCTTTGGTCCAAAAATCTAGGTGGACTATTTTCTCATAGCATTGCTCGAGCCATTTCATTTACAGTCATGTTCTTTCTTTCCATTACTCCATTTTATTGTGGTGTCCTAGGTGCTGAAAAAGTATGTTCAATTCCAAAATTATTACAAAAATCATCAATTTCATAATTTTTAAATTCTTTCCCATGATCACTTTGGATAGTTACAACGTTAAGACTTTTTTCGTTTTGGACTTTCCTGCAATATCCAAAAAATATATTATTTGACTCGTCTTTAAATGTAAGGAAGAAAGTCTATGTATATGTAGTGAATTCATCGACAATAACTAAGGTATATTTTTTACTACCTAAACTCAAAGTAAGTAGGACCAAATAAGTTTATATGTAATAATTCAAGTGGCCTAGAGGTAAAATGACATCTTTTGCCGTGAAGAAAGTTTTTAATTTCCTAATTGACATGCTTGACAAATTTTATCCTTTTGAAAATATTTTTGGTAAGCCTTTGACAATATTCACTTTAACAAGTTTTGAAATAATGTCTATGCTAGCATTCTAATTTTCTATGCTACAACCAACTATCTTCATTTTGAGAGTATAGACAAGTTTCATTTGAAGTTTTAAAATCATCTAAATTAATTTTATAAACGTTTCTTTGTCTATACCCTTTAAAAAATGCTTGTTTATTGTTGATTCTTTCAATAGAGCATTTATTGGCACTAAATGTCACTTTGAACCCATTATCCATAATTGACTAACATGAAGCAAATTGTGTTTCAAGTTATCGATTGATAGCATATTCTTAATGATCAAGTTCTCATTAACTAGAATGCTACATTCGATTTATGATTATCTCCAAAGGTAACACTTTCTTGATCCTTTAAGACTAGTGACGTGAACTTAGATGCACCTATGGTCATGTGCCTTGAATAACTACTATTAAAGTACCATTTATTGCTTTTTCATGGGGATTCCTACAAAACAAGAAGTTACCTCTTTGTTACCTACTTTCACTTGGGGTCCCTTTGGGTTAGTGACAATGTGAGCTTGTTCCTTAGGGACCTAAACAAAATTTTCTTTATGAAGATCATTTCTAATGGAGCATGTATGTGCCATCCAAATTTTCCACAATAATTACAAGTTTTATTTGTTGCTTTTATAATGTAACTCTTATATGTTCTATTTTTATTCTTACCTTTATATCCAATCCCTTATTTGTCTAATGCGTGCCTTTGTTGTCTTAACATCATGTTTAGGTTCTTTTCTCCTTCAACAAACTTAGCAATTATTTCTTTTGATTCATCTATGCTAGGTTTTATATGGCATTTTCGATTTTAAGTTCTTCTAGCTCATGCATGAGTGCATCATCACATTTCTAATTTTCTTCTTGTCATCGACTTTCCAATTTTCCTACTTCAACACCTAGTGCATTATGCCTTTACATAATCTCTTATTTTCATCTCTTAATTTACCATTTTCATATCTCAAGAATTCATTATCCTCATCTAGATCAGCATTCATAGTTTTAAGTTTGTCATATTCATGCTTAGACTCATCAAGTTCATTTCCTTACTTAACAAATTTCTCTCAAGGCTTTATTTTTCTTTTGCAATTTCATCTTTTCTTTGTGCAAATTGTAATCCCCAAGTTTTCTATTAAGTTAAATTAGAATTTAGAATTGAAAATCAAAATTGATTTAATATAAAAGCTAGAATGGATGGTGTATTTAGTAAATTTAATATTAATTTATATCAATTTCAATTTTTTTTGAACTAGTATTCTTGAAGTTCAAACCATAAATAATAAAATTTTTATTATAAATTAAATTAAGGAAATTTTTTTGTACAAATAAATTTCTAAATGCAAATGAGCTAAAACTTAATATCAATCTTGGTCTCTTGCTCATTTAGTTCTGATGCATGAAAAGCCCAATTATAATGCCAACCTAAGCCCACAATCATATTTCTCCACTATAACTATCACGCATCCACACTCATATTATAACTCTTTATATTGTAACTCTTGTAATGACCCAAAAGTCAAACTTACTTTATCCATTACTATTAGAGATAATTATCAAATAAAATTTATCAAATTATCTTCTCCAAAAAAGCACCATAGCAGGTGCCATTTCTAACCCTTACACACATCACATTTTCTTTATATTTTTCACTTTCAAATTTCTCCAAAAATTTATCTTAAGCTCTATTTTCAAGTCAAGAATAGGTAAGTTATAATTTACTTTTACTTTTTTTATTTTGTAAGATAAGTGTATGTATTTAGTATTCTTGTTAGTTGATGTTGTTTATGGAGTTGTTAAGGATGTTGGTCCTAGACAAGTGAAGATAAGTGATGAAAATGAAAGTCTAAGGCTTAAAGTGAAGATATAATGGATTTTAGTTGATAACCTTAGGTTGATGTGGTGTATAGTTGGTGAAGTTTAAGTTTATATGTGTAAAATCATTTTTTTTAAGTTGTAAAAGAAGCATATAAACTTTATATGTAAGTGAGAAGGTGTTTTTGATGGAATTAAGGTCATAATAAGTAGTTGGAAAGTGTAAAATTTCGAAGCTAAAAATATAATTTAGGGTTACCAATAACAGGCATGATGGAGGGGGTGATCTTCTCGAATCACATTGTTTTATCACATCATGGATGTGATGGAGCCCATTATCTTCTCGAATGAAATTTCCTCAAGTGATCACAAGTGTGATCATGGCTGTATTCGTGATACAACCTAGATAACAGCCATAATGAGGACTATTATCTCCTCAGGTTAAATTCTTCTGAAGTGATTACGAGGGTGATAATGACTGTAATTCATGATACAACCTAGATAATGGCCACGGTAAGCGGCGTGATCTCCTTTGTGCTTTAGCCAAGCTTATCCCACCCTTAATCACAAATATGTTGGTGATCGTGTTGAAGATCACGGCTTGGGTCACGACTATGATGTTTCTTGTGTTTCATATATATATATATATATATACAAACGAAAAGAAATAAAATAAAAAATAAATAATAAAATGTTATATAATCTATGTATATATTAATGCTAGTTTAAGATCTCTTAGAAATTTTAATCAAGTTAGATCATAAATTCATAGACTTATGATATGCTAAGTTTGTGATACCTAGACTTAGGAATTAGTTAAGTTTGTATAGTTGAGTAATACATAATTCTTAATAGAAATTCTTACTTAGTAATGTATATTTATTGTCTTATAGGAACATTAAACCAAGACTCGAACTTTCCATTTGATTATTATGACAACTAACTAAGATGCATCGGTGAATAATTGGATCTTTTCACTTATTGTGGTTGTAATGTAGTAACATGTAACATTAAATGCAACTCAAATTGATTGCCTATATGGGGACTGGGGAATAATGCATGTTGAATGATGGTTTGATTGAATGGAAAATTTTAATGCTATAAGTGATAACTAATTGTTTGATATTGATTGAATTAACGCATGTTATTAATTGTCTGGAACTGATTGGTCACTAAATAAATAGAACTAACTCTTATTCAATCGATAAATGAATCAGACATGCATTGCACTACATCATATCACTACATTCATGTAGTATTCACGTTACATATTATTATTTCTACTATATGGTATTGCTTTATTATATCTAATAAATATGGTAAAAAATACCCTTGGGTCACTAAGTCTATAAGAACTAAGTAGACTCGAAGGATGTCGTCTGATGAAAGTTGGCTTTAAATGATAATACTTAATGGAAATTCTAAGACTTAAGTAAAGTTGAGAATGTATTGTATATATATTTATTTATAAATAACAAATGAGTTTGAAAATATTTACACCCTCCTTAGTTCTTTAAGTTTTCTGGATGTAAAATACTAGTACTAGTCCTTCAAGCCCAAAGAGAGGGCGTAAATCTGCATAAGTTCATGTTCCAGTCACCAAAACTATACTTACCGAGTTTTTTATGCTCATGCTCCATCGGATTGTTATTTATAGGAATTAAGAAGGAAAACCAAGATTCAAGGATCAGAGTTAGTTTAGATGTTAGAGAAGTTTGATTATGAATCAAAGGAAGAATGTTTGTATATGCATTGAACTCCTTGGGAGACTAACGTTGTCTTGGTTTGAGCCAATGTTATGTAGACTTTTTGAGATCTTTAGCTTAAGTGTAACGTTGAAATCTTTTGAAGACTAAGTTGTAAATTTATGACGTAATCATCCATGACTTTTGTAAAGTTAATCTTATAAATGACTTATATGTATGCAATATCTTTTTTATTCTAATTAACCTTGATTCTATTTTAAATGTCCACGCCATGATGTATTTTAATGGATCTATGTTTATGTGGCTCTCAAAAAGCCACAAATGGATTAAAAAAATTCCGTGACTTCTGTTTGCTACATGCTACATAGATACTACTAAGGTATCCTATGGGGGTGTGACACAAATCATTATACATTGTTGTAAGCTTATCATAAGAAGTTGGGAAAAGATACTTATCTCATCATCCAATGCCAAGAAGCACATATTTCATTCGAGTCATTTGTATTGTCATCACTCTAAGTGGCTATAAGAGCTTCCTTCTTGGGTCCTCTAGATGCCTTTTTAAGCATAGGACAACATTGTTGGATGTGCTCTAGCTTGTGGCATTTGAAACATGAAATCACTTCCCTTAAGGAGCTTCTTTCATCATCATTCCTCTTTGTTTTTTTGTTAAATTTCATGAATTTTTTGAACTTTTTAGCCATGAAAGTAACCTCATCTTCATCACCATCATCATCACTCAAGGTGTTACTTTGTAGCTTTCAATGCAGTAGTCTTCTTGTTTGATTCTACTCCTTGCTTCTTGATTAATTCATAGTTTTTAAGAGTATCAAGAAGTTATTCTTTACTCACGGTGTTTAGGTCACATGCCTCCTCAATAGCAGTTCTCTTGGCTTCTTAATCCTTTGGCAATGACCTAAAAAGTTCGGAATTGATTCCCATATTTGTAAAATTCATTCTAAGTATATTCAGGAGATTTATGATATTGATGAATCTATTTTGCATTTCATCTATAGCTTCATTTGGTTGCATCTTGAAATTTTCAAATTGATGGCATAAAAGGCTTATTTTAGTGTTTTTAACTCTAGATGTTCCTTCATATGTTTTCTTTAATTTATCCTATATTTCCTTAACCGTTTTACATGTGTAAATCTTATTGAAATCACTTTCGTTCAAGCCACAATGAAATGTATTCATAGCTATTTCATTCAAAACCAGTTTTTCCCAATATTCTTCACTAAAATCTCTTTCTTCTTTTCCTTCAATTTTAAATGGACTATCTTCTATAACATTCCATATTAGTCTATTTTGAGCTTTTAAGAAGATTTTTATTTTATACTTCCAATAAGGATAATTTCCTCCACTCAAAAGCGGTGTCCTATTAATAGCTTGCCATTCTAGGAATCCTAGTGCATTAGTTACCATGATTTATATTATAATATGAGATTAAGCACGAGAAATTTAGAGACCTTGCTCTGATACCAATTGAAAAACACTAAGTACAATAGGTAAAATATTTAAGATCAGGGGTGAACTGAGCATTTGTGCAATTTTACCCTAATTTGAAACTTTATTGATAATTTAAGAATCACAAGTAAATATATTAACAATATAAAATGGAGTAAATAAAGAGAGTAGGGTTAAGAAAATCAAGCCCGAAATTTAATATGGAGTTCGATCCACCTCCTAATCTCTATAGTCATACCAATGCCTTTAATGAGAACTTCACACTACTATATTAATCACCAATCAAAACAATGCTTAAATGAGCTACACAAGGTGTTTCCCAAAGCAAATATATGTGTAGTGATCTTTACATGAATTGCAAGAAGATGAATACGGCACTGCACTTTTCTTTAGGCACTAATTTGGACTTAAATTGATTTACAAAGATATAAAATAAGAGTACAAGTAATTCCTTTGTTTTGTAGCAAATGAAAGCTTATAAAGAGTTTTAAACTTCAAGTATTCACATTTAAATATGCTTCAAGAAGTTAAGTTGCCGTTGGTCAAAAATTCCAAAAAATTGACCTATAACCAACTCGCTGGTGTGAATAAGGATGCAACAAGAGCAGGTTCGGGATGGGTCTTTTGAAACCTGAATTAGACCCAACCTGGTTCCAAGATTTTCAAAATATTTTCTTAAAAAAAAATAGTAAGAGAATGAATTTTGTTTTAAATTATTAATGATGCAAACACTTATATTGAAAGAATGAAATTTAGACAATAATATCATATAAAAGGATGCAAACAGTTCATTTCCACTTACTTTCACATGCATAGAATATAAATGGGATCCTTGCCTTAATAACTTAACATTTTTAATTTTTTTTATATTTTAAATTTATGCTAGGTCGGGTTTTCCCAACAGGCTACATATAAACCCGAAACTTAACCTGATAACTTATCTGTTTTTTTTTTTTAACCTTATAGGGTTTTTAGTGGGTCGGGTACCTTATAACGACCCACCCCACTTGCATTCCTAGGTGTGAAAATCCTACTGGCTCACCTATGCGCAATTTTTGTTCGTATTGTCTTCATACTAGGAAGTTGGCAGTTGGCAGGTGACATGTGACCCCTCTTCAAAATGCCTAAAATGCTCCAGTTTTGATCATAGTGTACTGGCTCATTGGTGAAAAACATACTCACTTGCCAGTATAATTCTTGCATTAACTTTCTTGAACATAAACACAACATACAAATTTTTTTTGTGTTTTCTTATTTCCATTTGCCTTCTTATATTAAATGAATATGATCATTTGATTCAATCAAGCATGATGTGTTTAGCATATTTGTTTAAACAATTTTGTTCTCATCAAAATCAATTTTAGATTTATTCAGTTTAATAGGAGGATACCTTAAACCTCCTTGGGGGTACATAAAAGAATTCGGTTGCTACCCCAGTTCAGCTACCCTTTGCAAATATGCCACCTTGGGTCCAAGTCAGCTATCCACTTGGGACTACACTAATGGAAAAGTATGCTTTGAGCCCCCATTATAGTATGACCATTATTTATAAATGGCACCCGAAGGCTTAAGGCAAACCATATGGTCTGATATGATCAAATCTCACACTATCTAAGTAAATTCAGTTACTCTTGGTTCTCTCACAACCTACACTAACTTAAATATTAGAGTAGTAGTGTCGGACAATTCTTCAGTGCACCACTAATGAGTTTCTCTTTAGTTATAGGCTCATTAAATCTATATCGGTAAAATATCACTCGTAACACTTAGAATTTAAAATTACAAAAATAATACTATCCTTTTCACACGATTTTATTACTTAATAAGTTTTATTTACTGGGGTGTAACAAACTTGCACACGACTTGTCCATTTACTTCACTACACTACATGGAATAGGGAGGTCCTAATATAATAAGAACACAACAATAAAGCTTTAGTAGTTATTATATAAAATATATAGTAGTTATCATGTGATGCCTTCATCCATAATACTCCGGTAATTATATATTACATTTGTGACAATTAGAATAGTATGTTTTTAGATGTGTGTATTGATAGACATAGTAAATAAACAATTGAATAATGTTCATGCCTTAATTTTGTTAGTATTGTGATTCAAACATAGGCCTTTTCGTTAATGGGCCCTGTAAAACAACAATTAGTTAATGGGTATTAGGGGTTTTCCAATACGGCCATTCCAACACTCAAATCAATAAGATGTTCAATATAGAGAATAAACAAAAAGACAAAAAGGGTTATATGTTCTCAAACTTTTGTTTTAGGATGCTCTAAATGAGTATATATAGGACATGGAGGTTAACAATTACCTGAGATAATTAGTGGCTACGGGTTTACTAACCCATATTCTCAAATTGTAGGGAGACTAATCACTATAATCCAAGTGAAGTCCATGTTTAGATGGACAAGGAACCTCATTAATTCGTTTGGTTGTATATGGGTAACATTGAGCATATTATGAACAACTGAATGCATTATTCGGGATTAGCAAAAGGGTGATCGGATTATTTGACATCTTAGTTGGATTATACTAAGTTTAAGGAGCAATTTATCTTTATTTGCCTCTCAACAATTAGTAATTCATCATGATAGCAATTTATAGGAATTAATTCTTTTAAAATGCAACTAACACACTAATGGTATATTTACTTGAATATAGAGAACACTATTATTAGTATTAGATTATGAATTGTGTATTCTAGTGTTTACTTTGTCTACAGTTTTACCATCCAAAATACATGTTTTAATATTTACTTTAATTTATTAATTGCAGTATCAAACTGAAAAAAAAAAAAAAAAATATCATTATGTTTTTGTTTAATTATATTAGATTAATAAAAAATTAGTTAATAAGATAGAATAGCCTCCAAAAACCCTAATTGCCCAAAACCTCGTATTCGCATCCTTCGGGTCGCAGGCAAGAAAACTTATCGACCTCGAAACATAGACAATGGTGTGGTTTCAGTGCGAAGACTGTGGAGAGAATCTTAAAAAACCCAAATTGCCCAATCACTTCAGGATTTGCTCTGCAACCAAGGTTTTTTTTTTTTTATCCCCAATGAATTCATCTTCAGTTCATTCCTTTTATGATATATGGGTCTTTTAATTCATCGAAAGTTTTAAACTTTGAGCTTTAATTGATTTTTCATTTGTGATTGATTCTTGTAGCTGTCTTGCATCGATTGTGGAGAAATATTTGGGCAGCAAAGTGTTCAGGGCCATACTCAGTGTATTACTGAAGCAGTAAGTTTTTTAATTGCATTTGGAATTTTACATTGATTTTGATGATGGATACCAGAAACCAGTTCAAGTTTTCGTATTTTCGTACATTCGGGTTTTCTAGTGTAATGTGTAAACCAGTGCTGATGTTAGTGTATCCATTTTTAGCCAAACCCATTGTAACTTAGTGGCATGAATACCCATGGAGATGGACTCGGTTCGATTCTCCCTCCCCCAGAAACTGTAATATGTGTTGGCCAAAAAATAAGTATTTATGTTTCAATGCTTAAGTCACTTTTATATGGCCACAAATTAGATACCAGTTCTTGATTATGTTTTGACTTGCAGCAGGAGTAGGAACTTCTATTTGCCATGTTGAATTCATATTTATATTGGGAAAGTCTGTATGTTAAGCTCCAAAGAAAGTTGGGGTATCGGATCATTAAATCTGTATGGAGTTTCAGTTATGTGAACTGCATGTTCTTGCTTTTGTCCCAGATTACATTAGATTCTGTACTACAAGTTCATATGTCATTATGTCAACCATGCAAGACTGGATATTGTGTTTTTTCTTCCCTTATAGTCAATATGGGATAATGATGCTGTGTTTATCTGGAAATTTAAATAGGAAATATATCTGTGACTCACAAGGACATGTTGTATTTTTGTATGACTGCTAAATTAAATCGGGTAAATTACAACAAAAGATTCAATGTTTTAAGTAGTTAAAAAGAGGTCCAAACGTTTGAAAAAGTGGGTCAATTTGGTCCCTAAGATACGTGTTAATAAGAGAAGAGTCTTCTAAGTTTAATCAAATATTCTCTCTTGTTGACATGTGTTATTGGGGATCCAAATTGACCAACTTCTCCAAACATTAGGATCTTAAATGAACTTACCCTAAACATTGGAACCTCTTTTTAACCACTCGAAACATTGGGATGTTAAATAAGCTTACCCCAAACATTGAGACCTTCTAGTAATACCCAAATTAAATCTTAGACTTTGCTTACTTGGAAAATGTCGAGATCTCTTTTTAACCACTCGAAACGTTGGGATCTTTTTTTAACCACTTGAAACCTTGGGACCTTAAATTAACTTACCCCCAAACGTGGAGACCTTCTGGTGTAATTCACCCAAATTAAATCGTAGACTTTACTTGCTTGGGATTTGAGGAATCAAGGTGATAAGGGTCGTTATGCCTAGTTGGTGTTGGAGTGGGAAAGTTTTCTATGCTGAAATAAAACCTTATCTCCAGATAGATAATTGATGTGTGTGCATTGTGAGCTTGATGGCTACCTTCAGTAAACCTTTCTCTCTTCAACTTAATGACATTATACCATTAACCCTTGTAAGGGGGGAAAAATTTCTCTCCTTGTAAGTAATGTGTTTTATGGTTTGATTTTCAGGAGAAGTATGGGCCAAAGGGACAGGGGAAAGTTTCAAATAATACCCCTGCAAAACCCAACAAAGACTCAAAGCAACAACCTGATTTTGATGTAAAAGTTGGATTGTCCAGCTGCCCTCCGTGGTTTTGTAGGTATGCACTCCCAAACCGTGGCTGATCTGTATATTTCTGCAGTATGATAGATACCAACACCATAACTTTTTTTCATGTCATGGTCACCTTCATTTTTATGCCTTGTATAGCAAGAATTATGATGCAAGACAAAGTTGTGATGTCAATATTTGAAGGATTTTTCACTGAGCTTACAGATAGTATAGTTATTTGAGACATGGCATTGGAGAATTTGATGGACAGAATATCGAAGATAATGTCACGTATAGGAGTTTGGTATATGTGTTTAGATGTACTAGGCTATTGTGCCATCTTTTTTTTTTTCTTTTTTGGGTGGGGGGGCTGGGTTGGTGGGGGAGGTGGGGTTTTAATCATGTTGAATATGAGTGTCATGTAATACTGCGGCATTGGACTCAATCTCTAAGTTTGTTTGATGCATTGGTGAATGTAATCAATTAGTACCAAGGTGCAATGTATCTCAGACATATTGTTGAGATCTGTACAAGCGATGGTACTTATGTAAAACATAAGAACATTTAAAACACGGACAGGTTTTTCAAGTTTTTGGTTTTATATTTACATATGAGCAGTTGAGCACCCTTGAAGTAGCATCTACTTCCTGGTTCATTAAGCAATGCTGCACCTGGATATTGCTTCTCATATGCTGTCCAGGACTGCAATATATAGGATAATCTTTCTGATATTTAAACCAGTCATTTTCTTTTGAAAATTGATTTAAGCTTTGTAAATGTTGCAGCCTTTGCAACACCAAGGCTACCAGTGAGCAGACATTGCTATTGCATGCCGATGGTAAGAAACACAGAGCAAAGGCACGTGCTTTCCATGCATCAAAGCAGCAACCTCAACAAAAGGAGGAGTCTGCTCAACAGGTGAAGGCTTCTGATGATATCTTGGCAAAGACAGAGACAGTAAAAGATGTGGAAGAGCTAAAAAAGCAAGTCTTTTCTAAAAATAATGGTGCGGATGCTAAAGCAGGAGCAGAAAATGGACATTTTCCGTCTAAGAAAAGAAAACTCAATGGATCTGAGGATGAAGTTGGGGATGGGGAAGTTATCCAGGGTGAAGGAACTCAACAAGATGTGGTGAAATCTAAGGTGAAGAAAACTAAAAAGAGTAAAACTGGAGGGAACTTGGAGGAATCCAGTCATTCCAGTGAAGATGCTTTGCGGAAAATCAAGTGGAAGAAATTGGTCAAGTCAAACTTGAAATCAGTAAGTGCATCATCTCACAGATGCTACCCCACCCCACCCTGCCCAAAAAAGTAAAAAATAAAAAAAATTACTGCTTAGTCTTAAGTAGTTCCAGGCATACGGATCTCTTCCTATTCTAGATATGTTGAAAGACGTTTTCTCATGGAGCAGAATCCAGATGGAGTTATAAAGATGAAAAAGGTAAAAAAGGTTTTGCTGAAAGCTCTAAAAGAATCCGGTGTCACTGTAGATGAAGAACAATTCTTTGATATGGCTGAAAAAAAGGTGGGTGGAGAATGACTTCTGCTGTCTTCCACGTGAATTTGTTTCTTCTTTCTTTTTTCCTATAACATTTTCTGTTTTGGCACAGATCAAGTCTAGCTCCAGATTCAATGTGGAGGGCAACTATGTCTGTCTTGCTGCAAAGGATTGAAACACTTTGCCAACAGATAGCAGGATTCCTGGATCACCTAGTTTTGTTTTGATCGTCATTCTTTTGCACGTATGGTAATTACTCTTAAGCTGATTATTGAAGATTTAGTCAATTTGTCCCTTCTTGGACTTATTATTCCTCTCAGGGATTATAGTTTCGGGTCCTTTTTTGGAAGGGTCTGTTGTACTCTAGACTACTAGTGGAGAAATTTTGAGGAAATATATCTCTTGTAGTGTTCTCATTCTACTGGGGTTTGGGTTTTTTGAGGAGCCTGTCAATTTGAGTTTGTATGGATACAACTCTATAGAAAATTTTAACCAATGGTGGAACAATATGGCTAGCTCTTAATCTAGCCAATTGTTTTATTGGATTTTCTAGGTGCCTTATTCACCTTTTGTTCAGACACTGAATGACTTGCTGATATGCTTGGCCAGCTTTTTTCGGTGGATACATATACTTTTCTTAAACTTTTTATTTTCTATAAATTGTTTATCTAAAAATAGATACGGATAAAAAAAAATAACAGTTTTCATGAAAAAATCAAATATAAATAAAATATAAATGCAAATTGAACATATTTATACATATTGTTTTGATACAAATATAAATACAAATGAAAAACAGACTATCCAAACAGATCCGTAATTACTTCAGTGGTGGTACAAGCATTTAACCATCCGGTTGAACCAGAAAATAGCAAGAACATTAAAAGACTGCTTAATTAAGCATCTAGCCTTATAAGCATCTTTATCCTAGCACTAATGATGATGTTTAGCTTGTCAGGTGAGTTGTGACTTGTGAGAGTAAAATTTACTTATCAGCTAAACTAGATTAATTGAGGAGTTGATCATGTGGTTGGTAAATGTGACTCTTCAAGGCTATTGATATTAGGAAGGAGATAAACACCAAACTCATAATCATAGATTGATTGCATGGTACTCTTTTAGGGGTATAGGTATTTATTAGAAGTGATTAGACTGATCTTTTTATTGATATTATTCACTCCATATAAAACAAGTCGATCTATCAACTTGGTTAGTTGGTACGATTGACAACTTAAGCAAGTTGGTGGTTGCCTTAATCATGGAGATTTAGGGACGAAATTGAGGGACATCCTCTACTGTAGTGATAGGGGTTTTAATGTTGTCGTTCTAAGTTTAAGATGATAGTAATCAGGGGCAAACTTGTCTAAAATATGATAAAAACATGGATTATAATAGCATAGCAAAATGCCGGGTAGTTGGATGCTAACATAGCACGTCAATCGGATGCCTACACATCGTCAGTTCGGTGGAGGATTATCATCCAAATTACTCCAATGCGGCATCCGCATGGGACCATATCTCTCCGACGCCAAACAACCTTATGGCTGATTCATTTTACCGTGTGGAATAAGGGAAAAAAAATTTTCAATTCAATATGAACGTAATAAGGATAATATATATATATATATATATATAATAATGAATGTAATAAAATTATAATGATTATTAAAATATTCACTTAGTATAAAATATAAAATATGTAATTATTAGAGTATTATCTTTATTAGAGAGATTATAATTGTAGAGTTGATATTTTCAAAATAGGGATATTTATAATAAAAATTGAAAATAAATCATTGAGTAAAAATTCATGTGTATTGAGGCATGGATTATATAATAACAATTCATAAGTGAACATCATGATACCAGTTTTACGTAGAACAAAGAGAGAATAAATGACTATTTCCTTCAAATGAATAGGGGTGTAACAAATGTATACCGTCTTTGTAAAAAAATAAAAATTACACAAATACAAATTGTATAAAAAAATTATTAAAATAGAATCGCTATATAGCATGTTGGAGAGTAAGTATAAAGTTTTATATGTGTATCACATCTTGGAAGCAAGATATAACGACTTACTATGCGAAAATTTTTAAAAATCGTTGTATCGCACATTGGGTGTCAGATACAGATTTGAAGGTGTATCGCACCTGCAATGGGCAATACACATATAATTATGCATATATCGCTCGTTGGATGTGCTGTACAGGTTTAGCAAAGTATTGTATACATGTGATACTCATGTGATTTAAAAAAAAAATTGTATCGCACCTCCAAAGTGCGATATAATGATACTATTTCTGTAATTTCTTTTTCATAATTTGGTTTTATGTAATTTTTTTAAAAGTACAATATGCATACAATATTTTCAATGAATAGACTGTTAGTGATGCGTGGTCGGCATAGATCTTGAATTTTCCGGACTCTAAGAATAAAGAAGGCGGACCTTAACCCAATGAAATATTCAAATCTGGATCTGAAACTCCACGAACCTTGGTATGATAAGATGGAATTGACCTCGATCGTGTGGTTAAGTAACCCAAAGAACCTCTATATGATAATCGCGACCCTATTGGATATACCGACCTAGAACCTTGGTATAATGATGAACTCAACAAGAATTCAAATTCTTGAAGAAATTCCAAGTTCTCAAAAGAACTAAAAAATAAAGGATTTATCTCAAATTGTATTTCACAATGTAAAATGTATTATGTAATCTGATTTGTCCATATCCTCGTTGAGTGTTTACTAGCCTTTATATATAGGCTATTACAAGGCAGTTATGTAACTAAAAAATCATAACTATGGTAGTTACGTAACTGAAACTTAATCGAAAAATATAATTACGGCAGTTACGTAACCGATAACGTAACTGAAAAACATAATTGTAATTAATCCCCACATCAATTAAAAAAATAAAAATAAAGAAAAGAAACAAAAACTAAATGAAGGTCGGCGGCATTGGGCCGGCTACAGCCACTTCCAGCTCCAATTCTTTAAGTTTTTAATCTTTCGTATCCCAAACTATTTTATAGGTTTGCTTGACGCGTCTTTTTATCATTGAACCTACAATCAATGGGTCTCCAACTCATTGAAATTGATTGTTGAAATTGGAGTTAATCAACTCTAATGTTGAAGCTATTAGATCATCATCAGTTAATCTCTCTTTTATGTGCCCACCTTCTACCATTAATATAGTTCCTTTAGGATGGGCTACAGTATTGGGTTGTTCCAGCATGATTGAATTTTGAAGGCTTGCCTTGTATCATGTATGTAAAACCTACACTTCCCTTATATTCAGGTGACTCCATATTTAATAGATTTATGAGCTAAGATGCAGATTCTCTAGCTCTAGTTCATGTCATCTATCCAAAGAATATGTGGTTTTTATAATTTACACCAGAGTAAAATGTAAACCGAGATCTTTATTTTATGCCTCCCTTTAGATCATTTTGACAATATATGAATTGTGTAAAACAAGTTATTGTAGGTTGTATGTAGAGTGTTGAACTTGGATGATACAGAGCTTTTCATTTTAGGTCGAAGCATGAATCATAATGGTATTAAATGAGCACCACGTTTGATTCAGTTGAGTTTGTGTAGATTGAAATTTTAAGTCAAGGAAAGTACCTTCGGTTTTTTTTTCCTTATTGTGGAGGGTTAAAATGAATCAATAAGATTTTAGCTTTGTATCCGGTAATTTGGGTTTAGGGTAACAATAGAACATAGGTACCAAATCCATGAAATGAGATTACCCGAGAAGACTTAATATGATGGGCTTGGAATGAGGTATTGGATTAATCTAATCTAGACATCATCACGGTTTTGATACCGATCCAAATCACAACTACTAATTCCGAATCTTGAAAATGAGATTAATTAATTTCAAATATTAGAAAAGTTTTTAAACATTTTTTTACAAAAGATAACTTAATAAATGAAATCGTGTCTATTTTAGATATATTTTTTATGGAAAACATTTTGTCCTTGCAATTTTCCTTAAAAATGAGCCTTAATATAGCTATATTATTAATATTATTATATTTATATGACTAAATAAAATTGATAATTTGTGTAATAACTATTAAGGGGAAAGGAAAAAAATATTAGTGTTTTTAAAAAAAATCACAAGTTTGCCATTAGGATCAAAATAATCCCGATTTTAAGCAACTTGAACTCCTCTCGAAGAGACGAGGTCATTAGTGCCCGAACTCGTCTCTTCGAGAGACGAAGTTAGGCCGAATATTACCTCATTTCTTGAAGAGACAAGGTTAGGCCTAATATGACCTCGTCTCTTGAAGAGATGAGATTAAGCATAACATAACCTCGTCTCTTCAAGAGACGAGGTCAGGCAAAATTATTTCATTCCTCATTAACAAAACCTATTAAAATCAAATAAAAACAGCTATGTAAGCAATTAGCCATCCCCCCACGCTAAACAACTTCCAAACTTCAGTAGTATTTCAAAACTTAATCCAATCAAAGGCAGTTCCAATCCCAAATCATTCAACCACAAATGCATTGTCAAACTTTTCATCACAAACATAATATAAAACTTAGAGAAAACATAATATGAAATCAATGATCGATTGTTTGTTTTCATCAAATGTACAAGAGAAAATGAATACAATAATCGTAAAAAATTAAGAATCTATATCTAACAATAAAAAAAATTGAGAAAATCTCCTATTTACTACTGGTGGTCTTTGCCCCACCTCTTTCGTCCCCATCTCACAAAGGTATAGGCGGATGGTATACGTTGATGATGATGCTGTAGATGGATCAATCTGTGTAATTGTGCTACCCTCATCTCCACTAGCACCACCGTAGGGATGAAATGGGATAAGGTCTGGCTTTACCTGTGTAAGTCCCTCCCCCATATCATGTGATGGCGATGGTCGCCTCTTTTGTAGAACTAGGAAGGTATAGAACTTCATGTATGATGAGTCTGGCATAGGAGTGTTCAACAGATGTGTATGTGATGATGACGATGGGTCACCCTCGTGATGAAGGAACTGGGAAGAGCCAAGTTGATCAAATGAAGGTACGTGGGATGACTTAGGCTCATCCATGATTTGTATACCTCGAGCACGGCCTCGATCCTCACCTTGTCCCTGCCCACGCTTCTCTCTATATGGATGTTGCCTCTGAACTGCTTGTGCTCGTGGGTCATCAAATGCTGATTCTACTGCTGGTGCTGGTGGTAGTGGATCGTTTAAGTTGAGCCCCATGAACTCTTCAACTACACGATAGACATCTCGTGTAGTGGAAGGAGTAATCTCTAGAGGTATGTGTGAGACTCTATAAATGAAATCTGCCTGGAAGCAATAGGAAAAATGTAGAGCAGTGAGTCATGAAAAACATAGTACATTTCCTTACACAGGTTATCGAGTCAGTGACCTTACCATATAGCATATGATAGCCCCCATACAACTGATCTAGCATCGGGTGATCGCATGGTACTACTGGAAGTAATCATCAGATATACCGGTAGGCATATCTGGCATCTCAAAAATACGATCATGCCGACCATCCTACTTAGCTATCCACCTAGCATGCTCCGCCTGCCAGTTCCACTCGGATCGCCTCCGTATGTTAATCTCATGCAGGGCTTTCATGTCATCAGGTGGGTGTGGGATCCCTTGGAATCCACCAAATTGTCTGAGCACTCTATCTAGGTAGTAGTGCTCAACTAGATGGAAGCACACCAGCGGGATCCATGTACACCAAATATCGCTGCCTACCTGGCAGTATAGAGAAAGAGAGTCCAAGATGGGACTGTAAGGGTCCCACGCAACCTATTGAAGGGGAAAAAGTACACTACCAATTTAAAAAAAATTAAAATGTTGCAATTTGAAGGGAACAACACATTAGTAATCAATTTGAAGGAAAGAAGGCAAAGAAAATCATACCTGGTGCTCTGTCTATCGATCAAAATATGCTCGATACTCAATCAGCAAGTGGGTAGATATGCTGGTGACATCAAAAGTCGTACCTCAATGGCTGATCAGTGGGCGCCCCGCTGTAACTGCTGTAACCTTTCAATGAATCGGGGCAATGTGGGGGAAGTGCTCTCATGCCCATATCTGTAAGACAACCAAGGGTCCTGCAATATCCCTGTGTCCATGTGGGAAGCCAAGCATAGCTACCTGTACAGCCATGCCAAACAGGCTGCTCTCCACGCATATTGCTCTGCCCTCTTAAAGTCTTGGAGCAACTGCAGATACATTAGGTGGGCGTAATTTGATAACTTGTCCGCAAATATGAATCCACCCAGTAGCAACAAGATATATGCCCTAGAGTAGCGTCTGATCAAGACATCATCTGCAAACTCTGGCAGCACTCTGAAGTGGCTGTCTAACCACAAAATCTTTAGAAGACTACCATCCATACCTATCTCGGACAGGGGTCGGATTCCTAACAGCTCTTCACATAATGCAGGCCAATCCATCCGGGTCGTGCATGTAACAACATCGCCATCTACAGGTAGGCTAATAAGAACAACAATATCCTCCAATGTAATTGACCATTCTCCCGTGGTCATATGGAAGGTATGGATCTCCAGCCACCATCTCTCCACCAAAGCCGTGATGAGGTGTCAATCCAACTAAATGAATGGCATATAGACCGCCCCAATGAAACTCGCCTGAGACAGGAATGGCACTAAGCGATCGTCTACCTGTGCAGGGATGCCATGTTGTCGCCTCAACTTCGTCTCTCTACGGTGACAATGCAAAACCACATGCTCTTATAGAGAAATCCATAAATCTATAAGAAACATAAATTACTTGTTATAAGTAATGGATTGCAAAAATAAACTTACTGCCCTTCCAGGTTAGTCTCGACCTATGAACAAGCTGCTTGTAAGTAATGAGTTATCTGTCAGTCCTAGATCCATCTGTAAAGGAGAAAGAAATGACTATTGTCAATAGAGGCATAGGTAGATTAAAACAAGAAGATCAAGCATAAGATAAAAGCATGTCTCATTAGTACAGTAGAAAAAAGTATATGAGAACAAAGTATTACCACTACGACTGGACTGGCTCGTTACTATTCTATTAGCCAACCTCTATTTGGACAACTTCGAATGTTATGCCCTGACTGCCCACATGACTCACATGAGTAACCTCGTGGGCCCTCTCGAATATCCATCTCATTTTGGAAGCATTTTTTCTAGGCTTACCCCTTTTCCTAATAAGTCTTGGTATAGGGTACCATTTCGCTATGTCCAAATGAGTCCAATTGGCTTTATCGGCTGTAGGTATGAAGGAACAGCCATACACCCTAAGCTGGTTATCCCACCTGTACCACTGTCCTACTTGGGCAAAACAATCCATGTGCAGTGTACTAATTACTGCCATTGCATGTGAGCATCTCTTAAACTTCGTTGTAGCATATTCAGTGAGCAACTAACCCGCATTCATTGCTTCGCTCGCTTCTCTCCTTTACTTATTAAATATAGAGTTACAATTGTAAAATGTTTTCTTCACCAATGTTGCCACGGGTAAGCATTGAGCATTCTTTATAATTGAATTGTAACTTTTGGCCATGTTTGTTTTATCAATTCCAAATCTCGATATAGTCCACATACATGGAGTCAACTTGCGAAAATATCATGATGTCCAAGAACTGCTTTGAAGTGTTGCGTCCAAGTATCCATGGAACTTTCTACTCTGGATTTAGTAGGCTGCTCTTTTTAATATTTCCTTTCATTCCTTACTTTTGGCCTTCTAATTGAAGTTGCTGGCAACATGCCAGATACACCAACACCAACACCAAGGCTAACCTCTAAGCTACATAACATTCTCACTTTCTACCATACTCCTAATACTGGCATGCCAGTCCGATATCAAGCAGATGTTGAATCAATCTTTGATAACGTGTTCCAATACCTTTGCAAGGAACCAACACCATATGTCTGCTTTCTCCTCGTCTACAAGAGCATATGCCAATGGACTATATGATTTGCCCTATCTACTGCTATTGCAATAAGCAGTTTGTGCTTGTACTTGCCATATAAGAAAGTGCCATCAATTGTAATCACGGGTCTACAATGAATTAACCAATATAAGTTAGTTAGTTGATATCAACCGTACATAAATAAATCAATCACGTTTAATACACATACATGCAGTACTGGAAAGCTTCGATGCAATGACTGAATGCCCAAAAAAGCTTATCTAGGAACACGTGTCCTACAATATTTGAATCAACGGTTCGCCACTTAAGCTTTGTTCATAGATTTGCCTCTGTTATTGCATTAAGTAAGTGAGGAAGCTCCACATATAAATTTTCCCAACTTCATACACTTGCTCAATTGCTTTTCTCTTCGCCTCACAATTCTCTTTATATGAACATGATACCGACTGTTTTAAGATATTCGGTTGGAGGTCTTTAGCCCTCACGTATAGAATTACGGATCTCTAATATGATGCTTCTGAACATGCTGGTGGAATCCAACTGAGAGTGATCATGTCTAGTGATTTCATCCAAGCAGGTGTGGGGTCCTTCATACTTAGTGATGTGAAACCACCAACCATGTTTCTTATAACTGTCTCTAAATCTCCACCTATAACCTCTGTTATGGGTATCAGTACATTTAACTGTCCATGATTTTGGGTTGAGTCTACCACCTTGAAATTGTAATGGTTCATTATGTACCGTATTTTAACTATTCGTATGAGAAGATCTTTTGTCTCAAATCGTATCCCAACTTGAATTCATTGCTGAAGCTCCAATTCTCAGCATTCATTTCCTGCTCATCATCATATGCAACATAACCACTACCAACTTCAGCATTGAAAAAGGGTACTGGCACTGAGCTCCCTACTGCATCAACGTCAGTAGGAGCAATGAAGCGATGTACCAATCATTTCTCCTTGGTTGTACCTCGGGAGAAGCATATTGTTGGGGAAAAGCTTTGATATTATGATTTTCATCATCATCATAATCATTACTTGATTCACTTGCCGACGAGTTTTGCATGTCATCTGTATCATGACCACCTATCGAAGTGGGTGCGCACATTTCTACCTGTGCGTTGCTTATTGTTTGAACTGGAGTAGAGTTTAAGTCTACCAACCCATCGCTCCTAATACTTCTATCATTGCCCATTGCCCATTGCCCCTACAGGTACCCGTGACAATGCATTTTCGAATATTTGCACATAAACAGCCACTGACCCTTCCGTGCACACCAACATCTCCTGTGCATCATCATCATCCGTCATTGGAATAATATCATAACGTAGCATCCTATCTCCAATAGTTATATGATATAGATCCACCCGATGTGTACACCTATTTACCTTCAGTCTATTGCAAATGATGTTTAGAATTTGCTCATACGTAGAGTTCCTACTAACACTGACCACAGCTACCAGCCGCTTATCATAACCAAAACCATCTCCCCTTGTACAATATTGCCATGAGCTTACTGTACAAACTTCGCCTATCTATTTCCTCATCAACCCTACCATCTCATCAAAAATAACTTTATTACATGAAATTTGCAACTTCACACTTATGAATTGAACTCCCCTTTTTATTTAACATAACTCCTAATGTTACTATATATAACCTGATCTTCTAATAGCATATTAACATGGTGTATTAACAAAATCAGCAAAAGAAGTGAATGATATGATTTTATTTTTAAACTTAAAATTAATATTACTAATTTCTAATCTACTTTATTTGTATGATTTTATATAAAGTTCATTTCTCCTTTCACGTAAAATTTTAAATGTTGATTTCTATCACTAATTTATAATCTAATTTATATAAAATTGAAATTACTAATTTCTAATAATTATAAATTAAAAAAATTTTCTAATAAATTATACTTTATTTGTATCACTTTAATTGAACTTTGCATACAACAACAAATATGCGCACATTTCACACAACCATTATTCAACAATTTAACATCAATGATTCAAAAAAAAAATGCAAAATTTCGGAATCTTACAACATCCAATATTCGCACAACTCATACAATGAATATTCAACAATGTAGCATCAATAATTCAATAAAAATTTCGAAAATTGCGGACTCATACCACAAATTATCGCCATTCGTTGTTCTCCTTCGTTTCATGCCTACACCACCCCTCTCCACCAAATTACTTCTTCCTCAACACGACTGATCTAAAAACATAAGTTGATGGAGCCAATTGTGCTCAATTGACAACAAATTGAGAATTGGGGTTAGGATTTTGAATTGGGGCTAGGGTTTTGAATTGGGGTTAGAGTTTCTAATCCTAACGGCGAAAAGGAAGAAAGAATGGGAAAGAAGGAGGTCTAGTGAGGTTTTAGGCTCGCAGACCTCGTCTCTTCAAAAAACGAGGTATTACTTGCCATGATAACCTCATCTCTCGAAAAAACGAGGTCAGGTACTCAAGTTTCTAAAATCGAATTATTTTGATCCCAATGACAAATTTATAATTTTTTTAAAAACACTAATATTTTTTTCCTTTCCCCAACTATTAATATCAATAAACATAAATAATGCATAATATCAGAAAATAATCACTCATTATTTAATAAAATATAAAACATTATACACATTACTAATTTTATAATAAATTAATAATAAAACAATAATCCTATCCTCCGGTTTTCGCCCACTACTTTGTGGACCGAGAGTCACCGCCTTCATCCTCGAGCCCTCTTCTTCAGATCCAGGAAGGAAGAAGAAGAAGAAGGTGAAGAAAACTAAAAACTGAACGATTCATTTGAAAATCAACGACTGTTAGACAATCTCAATCATCACTTCCATCGACACAGATCTGCAAACAACACAGCAGAACTGCATATCAGATTGTTGAGTAGTAGAATTCAATCAGACGGCAATGATGGATACACCAGAGTCCGCCGGCGAAGATACATCGGCGATGTCGTCTCTTCTCCCTCTCTCCTCCTTTTCTCAGCAACCTTACGTCTCCGAACTCCTCTCCTTCACTCTCGATCGTCTCCACAAGGTATCGTGTTTCTATACACATGCTTTTCTTCCTCTTTCTCTCTCTTTATCTCTTTCTGATGTTTGAAATGCTGATTGTGATTTTTGAGTTGTGGTTTTTAGGAACCGGAGTTGCTTCGTGTGGATGCCGAGAGGATCCAGAGGCAAATGCAGGAAGTGGCTGTCAATAATTACAGATCCTTTATTGCTGCTGCTGATGCATTGCTTGCGATACGTGAAGAAGTTTCTTCTATCGATAAGCACCTCGAGTCTCTCGTAATTTCTCCATCACTGCATTGCATTTATGATACTTGAGTAATTTTGCTCTTGGTTTTGAATTAGGCCTTTACTTTGTTTAGATAAGTGAAGTTGAGGTTACGATTAGGGTTTGAGGACTGAATTGAGTGTATACAGAGACATTTGGAAGTTTAATATTTAAGCACCTGGAGTCCTCAGTAAATTCTTGATGATTTGATCTCAGAAATTGATTTTCGATTAATTTTGCTATTGATTTGGATAGGTGCATACTGTGTTGAGATTTTGTAAAAATGCAGTTATAATAGGTTTCAGATACTGAGTGAGTGTATACATAAACTTTTGGAGCTCAGTGTTTGATGTCCTCAAAAAGTATCGTCCATCATTACGCTTTGCATCTCTTGGAAATTCTTGATGATTTAGCTGCATTAGATGTTTCCTAGTTGTGTAACTTTGTTATCGATCTGAAGTAGGTGAACACTTTTCTTTTTGTTAATGATTTTAAATTGTGGTCATAAGTGGGCTCGGAGGACTGGAATTTAGTCTACAAATAGACTTCCAGGAGTTTAATATTAGGCATCTTGAGTCCCTTGGAAATATTTGATGATTTGATGGCATTAGCTGTTGTGTAATTTCGTTGCTGATCTGAATCAGGCGATACCTTGTATAGATTTGTGAAAATGAGGCTATATGCACAGTTTTGGGGACCAGGAAATTAGTACTTAAAATCCTCATAAGTTTTGTCTGTCTATAAACATCTCATAAATTCTCAAATCTGTTCCATTAGCTGTTATGCAGTTTTTTTATTGAGAAGAGTTAGGTGATCAATTGGTTTTGATCTGTAAAAATGAGGTTAAAAGTAGTGTTTTGAGGATCAGAATCAGGGATAGATAATTTCAGGAGTTTAATATTCTAAACACTCAAAAAGTTCATCTATTAAGAAGCATTGTGAGTCTATTGTGCAGTTTCTGTTTGATGTGGGTTCTGAAATGTTGCATTAGATGGTTAGATATTGTGTAGTTTTTTGCTGTTGCTGCATTAGGTGAATTGGTTTTTGGTGTTGTGAAAATGAGGTTCTGGTTAGAGGCTTTACGATGGAAGTTGAGCATATATTGAAATTTTAGGATTATAACATTTTCTGTGAAGTTTCTATCATTAAGCATGCATTGTGAATATTTTAACTCTAATTGTAGCTTTGACTTAGCATTGTGTGTTTGTTTTGGGGTTGAATTAGTTGAATATAAGGAGGTGCTTGCATTGAGGAACCAAATTGATGTCTAACTGAAACTTGGGATTTGCACTTTGCCATGTTTAGTTTGAAGTTATATAATGAACAAAAACTGAAATTGGCAATTCAAACTATTTGATCTAAATGTGATTAAGTTGTTGACAAGCTACAATAATGAGCAGCAGCTCATGCATGAGAGAAGAATTTGTTGGATTCTTGTTCCAGAGGTTATCATTTATAATTTGCATTAGTTGAGGTGTACTAATGATGTTAACCCATAAATTATGATTCAGAGATTAGTCTATTTTGTTTGAATATTCTCTGGTGCTTGTTTAAATCAAGCATTTTCACTGATGAGTGATGCTGTCATCTAAAAGAGGATTTTGAGGGAATGGCATGGCATGTGATGGTGATCATACATTTGCTTTTTTTCAGATTAATGAGATTCCAAAGCTGACATCTGGTTGCGCAGAATTTGTTGAATCAGCAGAAGATATTTTGGAGAAGCGAAAGCTGAATCAAACACTTCTTGCTAACCACAGCACTTTGCTTGACTTGCTTGAAATTCCACAGCTTATGGACACGTAAGTATTTGGGGAGTTTGCTTATTGGGGTCCAAGGATATATCGCAAGTGCTCATGTAGAAATGGAGCTAAACTTGTAATATTGCTTATGTAAAGACACTATATCCATCATATCTTCTTTAGATATTAGGTTGATTCAATAAAGCATGGATAAATGCAAGGTGCATCCTCCTGCATTGCCTCCCTTTTTTCTCTTCTATCTCACCCATAATTCAATGTGTAGGATCACATCTGTCCTGATATTACTCATTGCGGATTTCAGTCTATTTAGGTTTAGGCATGTTGGTTTAGGCTTAATTCTTTTAGAGATGAGAGCTGTGAATATAACCGTATATTATTGAGTAGTTGCACTCTGTGCTTGATTTGAGAACTTATACATAGGGATTCAATTGGCATTGCTGTAAAAAATCTGAGTAATTTTTTGGGATAGGATAAATTCTTGATTGAAAATACTGAAAAAAAGGAAAAAGTAATTCTTACTTGAAATCCTTGCTTACTTGCAAGTATAAGGGCCTGGGCTTTTAAGGACGACAAGCCACAGAAATCTGACATATTGATGATGAGTAGTGAAATTATGCATGTTCTTACATGCTTTACACTGTCAGTTGTCCAAAATTCACTAGCCATTCTCATATTCTATTGAAGAATGCAAGAATAGCTACCCTTTACATGCTAACACCTAAAAAGCTTATCTAATTCCAGTGCCTCTGCAGATGTGTAAGGAATGGAAACTATGATGAAGCTCTTGATTTGGAAGCATATATCTGTAAGCTTTCCACAATGCACCCAAAGTGAGTATCATCACTGTTGCTAATTACAATACAAAACTTAATTTTGCATCTCTATATTGTAAAGTTTTGGCTTATTTTATCTTCTTTTCCATCAAAGAATGCCTGTTATTCAAGCGCTGGCTGCTGAAGTAAAGCAGACTACCCAATCACTTCTTTCTCAACTTCTCCAGAAACTCAAATCAAATATTCAGGTATGGTGTAGTCAATATATTCAGCTATCATATGGACGTTATGAGTTTGGACCTCATTGACCATGGATACGGATCTGATCCTCCCAAATTTTATGCCTGTTTTACAGCTACCAGAATGCCTTCGCATTATTGGATATCTAAGGCGGATAGGAGTATTTAGTGAGTATGAGATGCGGTTGCAGGTAAATTTAATAAGTACATGTAGTGAAACCTTATATTTGCTTGTCCTAAATTCACGGCTCAAATTGCAATATATTAAGTCTGTTTAACTCCCAATAGACCATTGTAATTTCTGAGGCCACATGGTATTTGTACGATGAGAAAATTAAATGACTTGACTTGTTTGTTGAACTAGTTTTATTACACTCATAGCTCACCAACATCTTTTCTCCCAGTTTCTCAGATGTCGAGAGGCATGGCTTACTGGAATTCTTGAGGACCTTGATCAGAGGAATCCTTATGAATACTTAAAAGGGATGATAAACTGTCACAGGATGCATCTCTTTGATGTTGTTAATCAGTACCGGGCCATATTTGCTGATGATACATCAGGAAGTGAAGAAAACTACGATGGTGGTCTTCTTTTCAGCTGGGCAATGCATCAAATAACTTCGCACCTTAAAACTCTTAAAGTCATGCTTCCTAAGATAACTGAAGGAGGATCTTTGTCAAATATTCTTGATCAGTGCATGGTATTATGCCAGTACGATATTTTGTACATCTTACTTTGCTTATTGTTGTTAAAATTTCATTTTATAATCATGTGTTGGGATGTATTGGGCTCTTTACCATGCTCTGTTGTCCCACCTTTTTGTTCGACCTCTGTTCTGCTTGTTACCCCGTTTGCTGCTGAATGGTCAAGTCATCAGGATTGATCTCCGGTTTCATTTCTCTATTCTGCTTAATTATGACAGCATTCTTTATTAACATTCCAAGAGAGAATTTTCTACTTGATTTTTATCTAGCCATTTTTGTATGGCTAGCATAATGTTGATAGATATTTGAGTTTACTTCTTTCTGCTGATAGTTTTAGATGGTAAACTTCAATGTCTTTCTGTTAATTTAAAAACACATATAGCAGCATCACTATCATCTGTGCAAAAGTTTAACTGGCTGTCTGCTGCATCTAGAGGTTCATGAGGTAATTTTCCTTATCTGTTTACAGTATTGTGCTATGGGTCTTGGTTGGGTTGGATTGGACTTTCGGGGCTTGCTTCCATCACTTTTTGAAGAGTAAGTACCTCCAATTTCTTTCTGTTGCAAATAATGTTCTCATCAATTTCCTACTGAATATTAATGGATTGCGGTGCAGGGCTGTTTTCAATTTATTCTCTAAGAATATAAACACCGCAGTTGAGAATTTTCAGGTAAGAGGCAAATGCTGGGGATAACTTTTGGATTCTTTTATTGGTTCAGAAGGAGAATATGGTACTTTCATATATCGAGTGCGTTGTTTATCATAATTTATTTGATGCAGTTGGTTTTGGATTCACACCGCTGGGTACCCTTGCCAGCAGTTGGATTTTCAGCCACTGGTGTAACAGAAGAAAGTCAAGAGGATGTAACTCCCCCATCATATTTAATGGAGCATCCACCTCTTGCAGTCTTTGTTAATGGTGTGTACATAGCTTCTCCATGAGTGCTCTAGCTGATTTTTCTATATACACTCTTACAGTTAAATCTCTTATTACTGATTTCCATATCATTCATTTTGTATTATTCTATGTGCTGGTTATAGGTGTTTCTGTAGCAATGAATGAGTTACGCCCTTGTGCTCCTATTAGCTTGAAGCATGTGCTTGCCCAAGAATTGGTTAGGGGATTACGTGCTGTATCTGATTCACTATTACGGTATAATGCAACACGAATGCTGCGTGAGAATGAGTCAGGCCTTTTCTTTTCACTTTGCCGAGCATTCATTGAGGTTTTACTCTTATCAATCTTTCATTTGTATGGTTATGCTGACAGTTGGTATATTTTAACCACTATCCTTTTTCCCTTATTAGGTTGCTTTTCCGCACTGCGCAACATGCTTTGGCCGTTGCTATCCTGGCGGAGCTGCACTTATAATGGATGCAAAAGGTTTGTATGATGGAATCGGCACTCTGTTGTCGGTCTCCCCATCACGAGATATACCTAGAACTACGAGTAATGCTGAGGAAAAAACTGCATCTGAAAATGGTGAGATCCCGGTTTTGGAAAATGGGGTTTCAGCGGATGTTGAAGAAAACCGGGTCAGCACAGCAGATGAAAGTGAAAATATTTTTACGCCTACAGACGAATAAAAACGAAGAAAATGCCCAGTTAGCTCTGGAGATCTCTATTGTTTATTATTTTATATTTTTCCCATCAATCAATTTTCTGTAATTATGTCATGTAGCAGTGTGTAACATAGGACAGAATAGACATTACTTTTAAAGGCAGTAAAAAAAGGAGAGTTGTTTTAGATGATGAGATGGAGTAAAACTCATGTTCGGTCCTCGCATTTCTTATAGCTTTAAGCATCTTTCTCAATTCGTATACTGCTCTTCTTATACTTTTAAACCTTCCAAATGTTGCATCCTACTCTCTTCTTTTACATTCATTCCTTTAATGATGAGCTTGAGGTATTATGTTTTCTGATGCATTAAATCGTTTTGGTTTAAACAACTAATTGAACTGTCATATTTTAATTTATTTTACGAGGTGTTGAAGAAATAAACCCTATTACATTTTACTCTCCTATGATGTTAATGTTTGATTTGTTGGTCATTCGTGGAGGGGCATACAAGATTGGCAGTATCCACGTGCTTTTGACTTTTTTTTTTTCCTCCTATCTTTTGGTCATTATAACGGGAAAGAAGAGATTCGAATTGGGATCTTTCAATTGAAAGATCAAGGAGATACCACTAGGTTACAATACTATTGGTTCATTTGCTTTTGACTTGAATCACGCTTTTGACTTGAATCACACTTTTTATGAGAGGTGTGAACGATTGGTTTTAGTTTGAAATATGCTTTTGACTTGAATCATATCTCTTATCAGAGATGTGAATGATTGGTTTTTAGTTTGAAATATTAATAAGAGATGTATTAGCTATTGAAAGGAGATCATGATCATGATAGTTGATAGGTAAATTTAGCAAACAGGAGTAGTCATCTCATTGCTATTGGTAGATAAATGTGACTTTTAGGTAGGAGAATTCTCTCATCTCCAAATTTCTTCGAATACAAAAATATCCACATCCGTGAGGTCCTTTATAAGATTTTGAAGATACTATATCAGCATCTAAATGAATTTTTTATTTGAAGGATCTTACCATTTTATCAACAACATTCTTCATATAAGTTTTTTTACTTTTTTTTTTATTTTGTGTGTCTCGTTTATTTTTACATAATACCTTATTTTTATAAAATAATAATAAAATATTCGAAAAAACTTACTTTTGAAGATCCTTCATAGATCCTAAAAAATTAAAAAAACTCTCTATTTTCATAAAAATGTCAAGTAAAATCTTTCGTTTAGGAACTCGTATCAAGCATCTTTAATCCAACTACTCTCATAGGTACATGTCATCTTACATGCGTTTGTCGCAGCAATTAATGGCTTGATGGATGCAGAGCATGAGTCAAAGTCAAAGGACATCCCTTATTGAGAAATGAAGAGACGATTTTAGTCTCAAGGGTTTAACAACTTATTAAATCATTTCAATTTGACTTTTTGGATCTTCTCACCGGGAATGAGAATCTAGCCATACTAAGCAATATTATTATGAACCTATGGCCTATTTTCTTAAAATTAATATAGTCTGCAACCAACCAGAGGGAAAAAAAGCCTTCTTGTATAAAAGTCAATGATTATAAGGTATTGTCTATATTTATAAACATAAGTCTTTGTAACGCTAAGAACAAGGTCTAGGCATATAAAATGCCAAGTATAATATCTTATATATTATATATATAATTTATTTAAAAAAATATGTTTATCATGAATATTTATTAGTCAATTTTTATTTTTAAAATCATTTAATTAAATTTTGAAAATAACTGAATTTATAATGATAAAAATAAATCTTGCAAAAACATTTCTCATTCTACTCATATGAGTAGGTCAATTTTCACAAATGAAACCATGCCATCAGGTATTTTATATACTTTTTTTGAGAATTAATTTCTTGCTTATAACACTAATTGAAATTAATTCCTTAAACAATGTTAAAATAAAAACAATTACTAATTTACCACATCAAAATTACGTTTTTATCACATGATATACGAATGAACAGTAAATGCATATATCGCATCTTTAAAATGCGATATATGCATGTATATCGCGACTATAAACCACGATACATGTTTGAACATACATATCAATATCATAATTATTAATCGCGATATTCGTAGAAATACTTATATTGCAATTAATAATCGCAATATTGCGATAGTACTCAAACATTAAATCACGATTCTTTCACGCGATTTTTGTGTAAAATTGAACATTCTTTTTCTTAAACGTGATTTTGCAATTGGAAATTGGTAATTAATTTTATCCAAGCATATATTAGTAATTATTTTGTATAAAAACCTTAGACATGTATTGTTCCCCTTTTCTTGATAGTAAAACTAAGTTTTAAAAGCTTATTACAAAACATAGGGGCTCCACCAAACCCTTAAAGAATTACAACATTTAAAAAGATAAATCCAATACATAAGCAAATAAAATAAAAGCTTATTACCCTAACTTGTATCATTCTTCAACAAACTCCTTCAAAATCATCCCATACACCTGATTCAGTCACCAACACCAATATCATCATCATTAAAAAAGAAAACAACAATGAGTTGAAGCCCAGTACACAACAACACAAGCATACATGAGATGACATGCAAGCTTATACTAATGCAATGCAGTAAACAACAATTTATTATCTTTAAATTAACGTGAAACAAGTAACACCGGAGTACTCACACTCTGAAATAAGCTTATAGGAATCTGAGGGTCCTGATAAATAATAGTTGCTTAAGAAGTTGATATAGGTAGCCCGAATACCTATATCTCCTACATTTACCAGAAAAAGGAAAATAGTGTCCTTTAGGGTTTACAGTTGTTACACATCTCTACCTATCTTAGTCTATAATATAATAAGGCTCAACTAGTCCCATAAATGTGAATCCTACTATATTACTTCTCACTGATCAAGATAGATATTACAACGATACCATTTACCCTACTGGCTCTCCGTTGAGTTGCTTATAGATTGTCATTGCATCATGAAAATGTGTAGCCTAAGTGCCTAACTATTGCACTCTGCTTCGAGCAAGGTTGTTGCTCCTTTGATTGGATTCAACAACTCAACCATAAGCAACAATCATTTATTAGGTTATCTTTAAGTTTTAGTTCATTTAAGGATATCTGTCCTAACATACAACACGTAAGTCATTGCATATCTTATATATTTGAAATCTAAACAAAGATACAGGGTAGATCATAAGCCATCTCAGAAGATAGATCAGCTATCTATATATCTATTTATCAAATTAATTCATATGAGTATGTAAATAAATTATTCACTCCCATCAAATTTATATTAAAAACCTATTTGATCAAACACTAAGGCAAACTCATATATCGTATAGAATCTTGTTGGTTTAGTTCATTTTAGCATACTAAATCCAAATCCTATCATTCATTAATTAACTTTTTAGTAAAACCTTATAGATACTCTATTTAGTATTTACATATGTATATGTATACTATATTTTTATTTCATTTATTTTATGATGAACACGGGCGGAAAGGTTTAGCCATGTTCCCCATCGTGTTCCAAATTATAAGAAGCATGACTAGTACATTCATCATTCAGTCATGTTCCCATCGTGTCTTATTCTTGGATTAAAACTCAGTGAGAAGCACAACAAGACATGATAAGTTGTGTTCCTCCCGCGTGTCACTTAACATGTTATGCACTTAAGGATAAGAGAGAAACATGGTGGCATAAAGAAAACCGTATTCTAGCCATGTTGTTCTAGAGTTGTGTTTAATAAAAGAAACATAGAGAAGCACAGTTGGATAGTGTTAGTCATGTTCCAGGCGTGTTTCTTCTCAGTGAGAAAGATGAGGAGTTAGGGAAGTAGTGTACTAGTTGTGCTTCTTCTTAGGTGAATAAAAATCATAATTCTAAAAAAAAAAAAGGTGCATGACTGATTAGGGCATCCCATGTTCCCTTCGTGCTCTTTGCTCTGTTCACTTCACTAAAAATTTTAATCGATTTAAGGACTTGTTTTATATCACAACTCAATATTTAACATCTTAACAATAACATACAGCTTATATTCTTGATTAAACACTTCTAAACATGTATTTTTACTTTATATATCATCAAAATCACTTCATCAACTTCTAATCTACACATGTATAACATTGCCTAAATTTTATCTCACAAGTCCTTATATCTCTTATTTACCAATTTTATCACAAACCCTATATATAATTAGCATCTATTCATCATTTACCTGCATTCTCAACAATTAATTCAAATATAAATACTAACTTACTTATTCAGCCAATTCAAACTACTTGTTCTTCAAAGCTACTACTTCTCCCTCTCTTATTGTTGAAGCTACTTTAAGCTTGTTTTCAATCTCGATCTTCTTTTCTAAATTTAATTTCTCTAAAATCTTCTTGAATTTGAGATTTTAGTTGGCTTTTGAAGGAAAGAAGAGAAAAAAGAAGAAGAGAAAGAAAAGGAAATGAAAAAGAAAAAGAAAAATTAGCAAAAGAAAAGGGGAAAAAAAGAAAAGGATAAGGAATAAGAAAATAAAAGATATTTATGGCTAAAGACTTTGAGTTTAAATCTTTCAAATAATTATTTAAAGTACCGAAAATAATTAAAAAAATAATTTGGAATCTATTTAATAAAAATTAATAGTTTATACTAAAACTCTAACTTAGGAGTTTAATATATAAAAAAATTGATATTCAATTTAAGTTCGAGTTAAAGAATCGATATTTTTTAAAAGGCAAATGAATTCAAAACTTATGGGGATTAAGAAAATGGAATTAAACTAGAATTCAAAGGTTTAGGAATTTGCAAAACATTTAAATTACATGTTTAAAGGTTTAGGGGATTGAAATTGAAAGAGTAGATGAAATTTGATTTGTCTGAATAAATAGGAAAAACAAAAAGACAAGTAGAAAGGGATATATAAAATCTCAAATTTCAATTTAACCTTTTTACTAATCTATTCATGTTAAATTATCTAGTATTAATCTACTATTTAAATTATCTAAATTTTAATTTATAACTTAGATAGGTGATTATTTAGGGTGTTTTAGTCTTAGACACATGAATATTTTGAACAAAATAATTGTCACATTTGGTATCAATTTTATCAATTTATATAATTAACTACCTGAAATTTCAAAATATTATTTCACTATTTATAGTATCTGAATGAGGGTTAATTGTAAAAATGGTAAAGTTGATGGTTAATTTCATTAACGGAACCTAAACTTTCTCATTATAATAGTTTTGTACGGAAAAAAAAATCGTTTATAAAAATATCTAAACTTTTTAAATTTTATACTTACGGTACTTTTGGTCGAATTCCGTCAAAAGTCCGGTGATATGCTGACGTGGTAGAGAATACATGTTAAAAATAATTTTTAACTGCTACATCAACATATTTATATTTCCCCCTTTTTTCACTTACCTCTTCTCTCTCTCTCTCCCCCCCCCCCCCCCCCCCTCTCTCTCTCCTCTCTCAAAACAACCCAAGATCCAACCCCACAATCGAACCTACCAATGTTGCCACACCAACTAACAACCACAACCACCGATGTTGCCACACCAACCTCAACGACGACCAATGTTGCCACACTAACCATGACTATGAACCAAGGAACATACTCCATCGAACCTATTTCCAAACACCAACAACCTGCAATTGTTTGTTGCCTCCCTTAATGCTACCACCTAACTCTGCTCCACACATGCCACTAGCTACCATCACTCCTGGTTCTTTCATTTTCGCAATGAGACCACACACCACACACACCACAACCACCAACTGAAACCCTAAAACAAGAAATCTAGAGCGTGGGTCATATAGGTCAAAGATGGAATTGGGTTAGATAAAGATCAATTGTTTCTCTCTCTTTGATTAGTTCGGTGAATGGATAAGTTGAAATGGATTTCTATTTTGATTTTATGTGTACTGAAATTTTTGGTTGTAGGTCTGGTCGGAGGAAGTGGCACAAGTAATCGAGTAGTGTTATGGTGGAATTTGACAAGTGGTCTTAGTTTTGGTTTGGTTGAAGTTTGATATTGTGTTGGTCTTAGATAGGGGATTTTGGTTTATGTATGTTGTGGCGTTATGAGGTGGTTGTTAAGTATTTGATTGAGTTGTGATGATTGTTGATGGGGTCGAGTGGTGGCCTTTTTGGTAGTGATATGGTATTGATGGAGGTTAAAGCGATGATGGGTTGGTTTGGAATTTGTTGGTGGTGTGGTTGTGAAGGTGATAGATATGGGTTTATGGATGAGGCAATACAATAGTGGCTGAGGACGTAGTTGGTGGTCAAGAGGAGGTTAGAATGGTTTGGGTTATCATTCGTGCGTGTTGATGGCAAGTTTCAGTGATGGAGTCCCATAAGTGCAAAATTTAAAAATTTAGGTACTTTTGTGAGCTTATTTTTTTTTTGGTAAAACTTTTAAATCAATAAACTTCAGGTATTATCGGAGTAATTAACCCTAAAGTTGAGGTTGAGGTAGCTAATTGCAAAATTTAACAAAGTTCGAATAGTTTAATTGTGAAAGTGAGAAAGGTACCAAATTGATGCTTTCAAATTTAGAAATTAATTGCAAAAATAAGAAATTCATAAATTAAATATGACAATCCCCTTTGAACATTAGTTATTATTGGAATAGTGGTGATGTGAAAGCTATTTAAGAATTAAATGAAATCAAATCATAAAAGGTAAAAGTAATTCCATAACATAAACATAAATTTTACCTAATTAATCACGAAACTCAAACTTTTAAAGAAGCAACTAAGTTACTTAATCAAACAAGCAATTTAAAATTTTTAACAAAATCTTCAATTGTATTTAATAGCAATAAGAACCAAGATAAGTTTTAAATAAACACCACCATGTATGTCTTCAGCCACCACAACTAATAGCCTAACAACATAAGCATAAGGAACATCCAATTGGACAACCAATTATCCCTACAAGCTTAAACACCTAACTAAATCGATTTGAATGACAAACCACCCTATGCGAATCCTTCTTGATCCAACATTCAAGCTTAAAAACTCAAATCCAATCAAGTCCACTTCAATTATTTTGAATTGATTAAATTAGAAGCTAGATTGCAATTGAACTTTTAAATCAGGAAATCTCTAAACTCCCGCACACACAAGAGATGCTAGGTGCTAGAACCACTATCCTTTAATTTTGGATTTCTAGAATTGAATATGAATTTGATAACGATTATCAGTGTAAAAAAATGAATATGATGTATAAGAGAGTGCTTTGATGTGCACATCAAGTAGAATAACAAGAAAACAAAAATGAATATTATGTATAAGAGAGTGCTTTGGTGTGCACATGAACTTAAAGCATGCTATGTAATATATATATATAATTATATATATATATATATAGGGGTAAATGGTATAGTTGATATCTGAATTTTGTTTGGTTTTACAATCAATTTCCTAAACATCAAAAGTATCATCTTATTATGTACACACATTAGAGGGTCATTTTAACTCCATTTTGGTAGTTCATTGGAAAAATTGGTGAAATTTAACTAGTTAATTGCAAGATAAAATCTAAATAGTTAATTATAAAAATAAACAAAATTCAAGGAAAAAAATATTTAAATTTTAAATAATTAAATATAAAATTAATAAAGTTCAACCATCAAATATAACACTAATTATAAAAATAGAGAAAGAGAAAAAGAGTATTGAGAAAAATGATGTTGGACTATGGCTCATATCCGAAGTACAATAGGCTAGTGAATGATGCATGGCCTTTCCCCGTTGTTTACTAGTTAAGTCTAAGCCTTATGATAACTTTACTACTAGTTAGGCTATGTTTGTTACATCCATTTTTTATTGTTTTGATATCTTATTTTTATTGTTTTTTAAAAGCTGTTTGTTAAGAAACAGATTTAGATGAAAAATAGATATTTTTACTCATATACATATCACACGGATCAAATATAGATAAAATACATATACCAATAAAAAATAGACAACCCAAATAGATCTTAAAAGCTAGTATAAGCTAGAAAATATGTTCAATTTTCTTCTTTTCTTTCTTTATAAATATATTTATATTTATGATGATAAGTGGCAAACCACTACTTGATGCATGTTGCATCCACTAGCTTTTAAGTGACAATAGGACCTAAAGACAACCGATCATCCCCTTAAATAGGTTGCATACTCCTCTCTTGAGGGTGGTTGATAGTAGCTCGATCTTAGGATGGCCTAGTACGAATGAGGCAGCAATAATGGTTAGATGAGATAAGACAATTAAAAGCAAATGGATTGAAAAGAAGGGAAACAATAAGTATAATTGTGAAAATTAAGCTAGAAAATTCAATCTAAACAATAATTATACTTATAAAAATGTTAAGAAATCATTAAGAAATGAATGAAATTTGTTATCTTTTAATTTTCTTTTTTGTGAAAGAAACAATAAACCTAAAAATAATCAATAGCCTCGTACCACCATCACATTGAGAAAATTATCTCATACCTAAGGTGATTTGTACCACCTCACATCACATTATGATCAACAACAACAGCCGTCTTTAAAGAAATGATAATTTTATTCATTCAATGTTATTCTATTGTGAATCGATTACATGCTTTATCTAATGATAAATGTAATAGTATCTAATATTCTAAAAAACTAATTTCTAGGAAATCAAAACTCAAGAGATTTGTTATCATAAAAATGTGATACTAATTTAATCAAATCTTATTAAAAAAAAAAAAGAAATAAGATCTTGATGATAATAATGTAACCATAATTATATTGAGATGATATTGAAACAAAATAAAATCTGTGTAAGAAAAATATCATCTCATATCTACTCTTTTTTGATCCGTATCCCTTAAGGTTTAATTTTTCTTACTTAATATCCTTTACAATTTCTTATTATAAAATATAGTTATTTAACCCAAATTAAATATTTTAATGATGAGTGTTTATTGGAGTTAGTTTTGAAAAGTTGACTTGTTTAACATTATTGACATTATACATTTTCATGAGGAATTTGCATGAGTTGAGGGTTCCCATCGTGGTTCATCCCAACCACTAATGAATGTGACTTTACGTAGCCGCAAAGAAGCAAAACATATTCCAACCCGGCGTCTGTGTTTTGCACTGTGCTAACGCACAAGAGCAAGAATGCATCCATTGGTGTTGGATTGTGCTTTTGGGATCGGACCACATACACGAGGTCCCAGCAAACGGAGAAAATTAGGCTCACGATAGGTCTAGTCTGCAAGGAAGGAAAGGCTCGTTAAATATTACACACTATATTTGTATATAAGTAATGGGTAAATACTAATAAAATTTTAACATATAACTGTGTGTATAATTCGTAAATGGTATTGGTTCTTTTAGAAAACTATTAATTACCATTGTTGTTTATCATAATTTAATGAAAATCATCTCCTAAAATTTTGATTATGGTTTGGAAGACTCCTTAAACTTTTGAATGTTGCAAATTATCTTCTTGAATTTTGATAAATTAGTAAATAACCCCTAAAAATTGAAGATGACCCCATAAACTTTGGTGTTGTATAGAAGTACTCCTCAAACTTCTCAAATTTTATTTTAATGCCCTATAATTTTTTTTTTTTATTTTGGTGTGATTTTATAAATTTAAAAAAATCAAATATTCTTTATGCAGCCAATTTATCAAAGTTTACATGTTTATTTGCAATATTTATGAGTTCAAGGTATGTACGCATCTAGATCAAAATTCAAAGCGGTTACTTACAATTTTCCCAAATTCTAGTAGTACTTGATCAAGACCAATGCCATTTATGTTCATATAGATGGTGTGTAAAGTTAAAATATCTTTTTGGTTGATGTTACACTTAGCACGTAAATTTAATCTATTTTTATTTTAATTTTAGATAATTAATTATAAAAATAAGTAAAATTTACCTACCAAACGTTGCTATTAATTTAAATTATTAATTATTAATTTTTTTGTTTTTGTTAGTCGGCAGTTGGGCATGCACAAATAATAGGACATAATTGTTGTGGGGCACTTTGATGACTGCAACTTGTAGTTGAGCCAATGCTAGTGGTCGAATTGCATTGGACACTCAAAATAGTTCCATCCATTTGATTTCTGTGAAGGTTCATTTATTTAACGTTTAATGACTAGGGTCCTCAGCTTTGCTCACTCCAACTTCCTTATCATTCGATTCACGTGTTGTGGAAAAGTCCGGCTTGAAGAGTCAATACTATTCAAGCCACCAACTTTCAAGGTGATAGACGTAGTTAAATGACAACAAAGGACATGACCATATTGACAGACGTCTTTTAAATGACCTTACATGGGATGACTCGAAGCGAGGACTTTGAATGATGTAAACTGAAGATATTTTGTGTAGTGTGCCTACTCTAATGTTTAAACTTAGCGACAATTTATGTCCTTTTGGTGCATTATATATTGTATAGATTATACTCAGTTTAAATCAATTAAAACGTACACACATATATTTTACTTAAAATAAATAATTATGCATTTGCTCTGTTGTAATTATACTTTCTAATATGTCAAATCACTACAAGTGTAAATTAACAAATGTCTACTTTCTCCATTTTAAATTAATTTGACCACAGTCAATATATATTGCTTATTCAAATGTTGATTATGTGAGAGAGATTATAGCCCGCTTATAAAGATTAAGTTACCACCTTATTAGTAGAGTGCCATGGTAGTTCCTATGGTAGTACGACATGTTACCATGGGTAAGCTTAAGAAAGGAATAATTTCCTCTCCAACAAAATGCCTAAGATTGTTAGTGTCTGAAGCCATGTTCACATCAACATTGTTGATTTTTTGTTAATTAAACTACTAATGATTGCACTATTGTAGTCATCTCACATGTTGCAATTAGGGCTGTAAATGAGTCGAGCTACTCAAGCTCGGCTCATTTAGTTAAGCGAGCTGAGCCTGAGCTTATCGTCAGGCTTGGGAGCTAGCTCGTGGGCCAAGCTCTTGAACAAGCAGGTCAAAGGCTCGTGAATCAAGCTCGTGAACAAGCTCTTAATGGCTCGTTTAATATATATAATATTAATATAATATTATTAATATAATATTATATATAATTATTTATATTAATTTAATATTATAAATATAATTAAAAATAATTATATACGCTAATGAGCCTAAGCCTGAGCTTAGCTCGAAAAAGCTTAACGAGCTCGAGCCCAAGCCTGCATATTCCAGGTTCATTAAAAGCCTGACTCGGCTCGAGCTAATTAAAAAATAAACGAGCCGAGTTCGAGCTGGCAAAAGCCCGACTCTGCTCGACTAGACTCGACTCGGCTCAGCTCATTTGCAGCCTTAGCTACAATTGTAGTGTTCTCCAATTGATACACCTAGCATGTGGTATGTTGTCGATCATCACTATTAATGATTGTTGCTACTTGAATTACGGTACTATTGTTGATGATACTACTTTTTATGTATCTTTAGTTATTAGAATTCACTTATCAAACTACTGCTTTATGCTATCTTTTTATTAGGTTTCCATGCCCCAAAGCTCAACCAATGAGCCCGTCTACCTTAGGGGAAAAAGAAACCATTCTCTTATTTAATGGCATGATTTTTCACTTGAATTCAACATGTGCTCATCATGCAATAGCGACAAAAGAAAGAAAGAATGTGCCCTTCTTAGTTGGGGGGAAGGGGGAGGTGTTGATAAGGGACCTTAGACGGTTAATTATTCTATCTACGATACATTTCTTTTACACTACATTTCAACAAAAACCTTGATCAAAGTAATCGAGATAATTCTGCATCTCTAAATCTTCTCCTACCCAGTTGGTATTTTATTCTCCATTCTTTGCAATTTTCCATTGACTTAAGCATTGGAGGGCTTGTGCCGGGACTACCTCTAACGTCTTTTATCTCACATTTATTACTAATGCAAGCTCTACTTAGGGTGCTAGAGAATCTACTGGGGCAAGCTTAAGAGGTAACTATCAAAAAGTATATTGCCAATAACGAGTTAATAGATAAGTACCCCAAGATGGCATGTTAAATGAACTAACACAATAGCTTTACATCGCATGTGTTTCAAGTAGCAACTATAGTACCTAGAGCATTTCTTAACATGCTTATAATCATTAGACCTCGACTAAAGAAATTTGGTTAAGAAGCAAGATTCAAAGGGCTAAGATAGTTTTATAATATATTGTGTCGAAAATAATGGTCAATTGAATTAATTCTTTAGGATAAGTGACAAAACCTAGGTAGTTGGATTTAGTTTTTGGGATGATTTAGAGAGTTTAGGTATGATATTTACAAAATAGAGACCTATAGATTGTCTAGACTATTCTTAATCTTTCTTAGCATGCTTGAAAACACTCAAAAGGACCAATCATTAGATTATCAAACCCAGATATTGAAAGAGTCATGAAAGATTTAGCATATCCCATCCATTAGTTACCAAAATTAGATGGGCTTGTGAAAGAAGAAAGTAAGTTTCTAGTCTCTCGTATTGCTAGCCATTTTGAGTTATGTGACTTTAGAAGAAGATTGCGCTAAGTTTATACAACGACTTTAGTATTTAACAACTTCTAGCCTTATTAATTGTTTTGTATTCTGTTCGCTAGCAATGAAAGGTCACCGAGAGTGGTTAGCTTCATTGGTGGGGGTCGATAAATGATAGGTTTAATGATGGTAATGTATCTAAGGATGGCGCATTTATGTGAAGGATGATGAATGGACTATTATCTAGTAGATTATGTGAGTAGGGCATATAAATTACTATTTGATATTTTGCGCAATGAAAATTTATACAAAATAGATATTTGGTGTATAAAATGGTACAATATATGGGGGTAAAATGGTATTATAATAAATTGGATTAAACCCAAATATGGTTGTAAGAGGATTGAGCCAAGATGAACCGAGTTTTTGAAAGCTTAAGCTTAGCTTATATAAAAGACTATCGAGTTTAAGTCGTGTTAAGTTAAGTCTAATTCAGTTAAGCTTTATCGAGCTTGAAAAATACAAGTTTGAGCCCAACTTGTTTAGATATATGAATTTTTATTTTGAGTTTGAGTTTAGCTCATTTATAATTAATTTCAAGTTGATTCAAGCTTAAAGCAAATGAAACTCAAGCAGCTTACGAGAAGCTTAGCTTACAACTCAGAATCAGTTAATTTGCAATCGTAAGATATGAGATAAAATTGAACTTAAGAAGCTAAATATACAAAATAAATAAATACATAAATAAATAGATAAATGAATAATGAATCAATATTAAATTATGTGTATTATAGAAATTACAAATTAGTTTTAGGTTTTAATTATATATTATACATATAAACTTCACAAGCTTATTTACAAGTCTAAATAGGAACTTGACTTTTGCTAGTTTATATAAATGAGTTTCATTTTAATTTTAGTTTAACTCATTTACTAATTGAACATGAGTAAAATTGAGTCAAGTTTGAGTAGTTTAACTCGTTTACAAGTCTAAACCCAAAGGCTAAATGGACTAATTATTTGGAGAAAGTGACAAAATCCACGTAATTAAATTTATTTCTTAGAATAACTTTAGGAGATTTAGTTTTGTAGAATCAAAATAGGGATCACTAGTATTAGCCAAACCCTTATTGATCTTTCTCATTACACTTGTGCACTGACATGTCTTAAACTATCATGCCCAATGTTTTAGAGACCCATAAATGAGTTGACTTTCATTGTTAAGCATCGATTTCACTCTATAAAAATGCAAATACTTCTGCTCATTTTAAGATGAGATAGAGCTCATGAGAGATATGTCGTAGCAATTAATCTACATCCAAAAATCAAATATAATCTAGAAGATTGTTTTTCTAGTCATTCCTATTTAGATTCAAGGACAACAAAGTAGATGCTTTAAAACTCTTTTGTTTATCACAAGTGAAAAGATCATCCATTTCTCCTTCCAAGACCTTATATGATCATCCTTGTTATCTTCAAGTCATTGTTTTAGATTCGTGTGAAGCATGAACCTCATATCATAAGCATGTGCCAATATATGTAGGATACCACATTCACACTTTATTATAGCAATTTAATATGAAATAAGGAGAATAACATAATTATTTATTCTAAGAGTACATGCAACTAGAATACTTCATTCAAATGAAATGATTATCCATCACATGTTTCTCAATAATAATATTTCCATGGACTTGTTTAAGCAATTCATACAATCAATGCACACTTTGTTCACATTAACTGCACAGGATGTAGCTAATAAGTTTTCTTATCATAATTAAATACTATTGTAAGAAGTTGTTCTAGAAGACTTGATATGATTTTAAAGAAGTAACAAGTTATTAATCTATTCAACTTATTTCCTCTATCGATGGATCAAGCTATCATTTCTTCCAATTGATGCTTGAACATGACAAACACTTAATGGCCAAAAAAAAAAAAAAAAACATAATGAACACTTGACTAAACACATCGTTGATCATATAGAAGATAAATTATCTAAGTTGAATGGATAAAATTTTTAGTTAAACATACCATTGCCATATATTAAGAGAAAACATATGCTACTTTAAATTCACAATCAAAGCTAGCAGCAGTTGGAGGTGTTATTCAGGATTCACATGGATCTTGGCTGTTTAGATTTGCTAAAGAGATTAAATGCATTGATATTGTTGCAGTTGAGTTATGGGCACTGACTAATGGTTTGAAATATTGCATAGAAAAATTTTCAATAGGGTAGAAATAAATGCTGATTCCCAAGTGGTGACATCGTCGTTAAACGCTCAAGCTAACTATCAATTTAAGTACTTCAATGTTTGCAGCTTCACAAATTGGAACACCATCTTCAGGAGACGAACCATTTGGCTTATGCTTTAGCAATTGTTGGCATAGAGATGTCTACAACGAAAGTTATTTTTGATGATCCACTAGCATGTGTATAGGATATAATGCTGTTGGATGATTATGGATATGGGCGTTCAAGAGCTGTTCTTGTACAAAGATAGGCTCTTTAGTGAATGCTTAGTTTTTTTTTTTTTTGGTCTTTTGGTTTATAATGTTGTTATTGAGTTATGTAAGATTTTCCTATTTGAACAAGGTTATGGATTGGATTCAGCCTATGTACAGACTTTTTAATGGTTAATGAAATTATGTTTTCACTAAAAAAAAAAAAAAGATTTCCAATTAAGAAGTACCATCAATATTTAATTGAATATATCATTAGATAAGATTTTCAATTGAGAAAAGAAAACTTTCAATTAAGCTAGGGCGCATTAAATTGTAGTGGTCACATATGTGTAGTGGACATTCTACATGATAAGTGACATTGTAGGAGTAATACGGAAGCACATGTAGAGAATGATTAAAAGTGAGAAAGAAGGAAAGAGAAGGAGGGAATTTTAGAGAGTTCGAATACACGTGTGATAGGAAGAGGAATTATATAGCAACGATCCTAAAACATGAGAAGAGGAAATGTGTTCTTTATTTTATGCTCTATTTAGTCTTTCATGAGAGTAGACATGGTTCCTAAGAAAAGGAAATGTGTTCTTTATCTTATGTTCTGTTTGATCTTTCACGAGAGCAATTTGATAGCATGATGCAATTTGTCTCAATTTTTGAATCTTTCAAATAAGGAAGAGCTCTGAGTATTTATAAACTTTGAACTCTGTTCATATCATATTAACAATTAATGAATTTTCTATTAATGGATAACTTTATGGGTTCCTCTTGAGTCCAAAACCATGAAAAGCCTATTTTAAGTTGTTGAGTTTCCTTAAGAAAATTTGAGAGCAAAAAACCGATCCAACCATCCCTATAACTTAATCTAAATAGTTAAGTCTATGTAATAAACAATTTAAAAAACTATAATTCAAATATATCCCTCTAGTAACAACCTTCCTAACACCCTGTAAGAAATAAAAATGGTTCACCTTTTGAAAAGATACAGGATCAAATGTCCTATTCTTGTTAGAACTTCTACTTTACTCTATAGGCTGAAATCTAATATGAACGTAAATGGAAACAAATTGTAGATAATTTAATTCTTTAACTATTATTATTATAAATAAATGACTTGTGTTTTCATGCTTTTGCAAATAAGTGACCTGTGATATTTTTTTTAATGAAGGACTGGCCCGTGTTACGTTCTATTATGTTCCATTAAAGAAAAAAAAATGTTAAATGCCACGTGTTAGTTACATATTAAATTAATAAAAAATTGAACAAACCGACCACCTTCCCTTCTCTGAACCTATTTAACAAAAATAATTGAAGAAAACACTTATCATCATTTCATTGAATCGTTAACTTCATCTCCATCTTCAAGATTTTATCTCTCTTAGATAAAAAAAAAACCCTTACGTGTCTCTCTAACTCATCTTTCTCCAAACTTTATCTCCTTCATGAGGATTTCTCTCTCTAGAAATCCATTTCCTTCTCCATTCTCTCCCCAAAATTAAAAAAGAGAAATACAACATAACATAGAATGGAGGGGGATGTCAGACCACCACGATGGGGCTAAGGCTTTTGTAGCTGATTCAATGTGGATCTACTTGGGTTTCGATGAGTGGTGAGTGGTTTGAGATCGAGATGCTGGGGTGTTGGATTAAGGTAGTTCTCGGTGCTTCATTAGTTTGGTTCGTCAGAAACCCAAAGTTCTTGGTGAAGCTGAGTTGACTCGGTGAAGTGGAGATAGGTAGTAAGTCCACTCGGTAGGTGTAAGAAATTAATGGTGGTCTTCCTCCTTCAATGTTGCTTTCAGTGTCATCTCTTGAATCACGATTTCAGCCATCGGATGATTGACTTCTGTGGCGGTCACCTACAATTATTGAAGGAAAGTCGTTTAGGAATCAAGACATCTGAGGTTCTATTAATGGTTTCCTCAAGCTGGTGAAACTTGTCATTGAATCCTAATTGAATATCTTGAAATTGTTCTGGGTGGCTTACAAGACAACTTCTTACGATTTCACCTTGAAGGTGAGGCAAAAACATGGTGGCAATGGTTGTGTTGTTCTTATAAGGATGAAGGCAAGAAGGTTACAGGGGACTTGTTTGTGGAAGAGCTATTGGCTCGATTTGGTCCTACTGATTGCAAAGACTCTGATGAAGCTCTATCACAAATCAAATAGTGTGATTCAGTTTAGAGAGAGAAGCTAGAGAGAGAGCGAGTCATGTGGAGAGGAGTTTGGCGAGGAAGATGAAGTTGCAAGGAGTGATTTTTGCAGAGAGAGAGGGCGAGCCAGGTGGCATTGAGTCAACTCGATGGATGTGATTGGGTTTCTAGTGGAAATGTGTGGTTTTTGTAAAGATATTACATGAAGAAGATGGTTTTAACGAGAGGTAATTAGACAAATAAAAAAAAAGAGAGGAATTAAAGATTGGATTCTTAGTGAGATGGATAAGAGGAAGTAAATGTGTTGCTTTTGAAATGACACATGGAATTTAATGTTTTTTCTTTAATGGAACATAATAACGTAATAAGGGTCAACCCGTTGTAAAAAAAAAGGTAAATTACAAAAAAATGACCGTGTTTTGGTGTTTTTACAAATGGGTGACCTCTATTAATTTTTTTAACAATCAACTGACCTGTAATATACTCCATCGCGTTCCATCCAAATAAATCGTTAAATTGGATCATATGATAGCCACGTGCTAAAAATAGACACACAGAAAACTCAGTGTTTCACCTGAAATCACACACTGCCCTTCCATATCAAAGAAGCAACTCTCATCTTGGCATTTTATCCAATAATACTTGCTAGTGCCATTTTTTGCTTGTTTAAGAAGAAAATTTTGAATCTTTTGGATTAAGGACAATGTGAGAAGACTATTAGTGGTGGTTTTAGTAGTTGAAAGAGGTGGTTTTGATGTTTGTGAGTACAGGGAAAAAGTGCAAGAGCGATAGAGATTTCGATCCCATCTTCAATTCTTCGATCTCTTCTTTTGTATCCTTATTGCCTTTAAATTTATGTCAAGATTCCATCTAGAAATCATTTTTTTGGGGTAGTTCTCTTTATTTACATTCAGTGGCAGCAGTGAAAATGAATTAAAGATATAATTATGAATCTTTTGATTTCCTTTGAATTTAATAAAACATGAATTTGGAAGAAAAAATCTTCTAGATTCTTGTCCTTTGGTGTACAAACAACTTGGTTTGACCAAGGTTAAGAAGATATCAAGTTCAAAATGAGCTTAGCTTCAAGGTTCTATTCGACCTCCCATGGCTGCCAATGTTGCAATAGGAAGTTAAAGATGGCCAACATAGGATATCTTTTTTTTTTTTTAATTTTTTCTTCAAAATAATAATTAAAAAACTAAAAAGAAGAAAAAAAAATTTCCTTACTTTCTTGCAGAATTGAACAAGAACATGGTACATAATATTTGGTTTGGTGATAAACATGAAATCTAAAGTGTTTCACTTTGAAGAGAATATACTTGGTTTGATTTTGTGGAAAACCCTATTAAAGACAAATCGGAATCTTGAAGTACAAGATGAAGATTCAAGTTGACACCTTTTTTTTTTTCCAACTAGGAAGGCATTCATCTTTGATTTTGTAGTGATTATTTTGGCATAAACAGACTTTTTCATCTCTGATTTTGTAGTGATTATTTTTGAGGGAATAGACTTTTGAATGAAGAAACGTAAGTTGTTATTTTTTATGTGATTTATTAACGGTTTATTTGGATGGAACATGATGGAATATATTATGGGTCAATAGATTGTCGAAAAAATTAACGGAGGTTACTTATTTGCAAAATTACCAAAAATACAGATCAATTTTTTATAATTTATCTAAAAAAATATCACATATCATTTATTTACTAAAGCATGAAAATACAGGTCAATTTTTTATAATTTACCCTTATTATTATTATTATGGTTTTCAATGAAAAGAAAAATATCTAGAAGAAGTCAAATGCGTACATATTCTATGCTCGATACCGGAAGGCATCATATTGCGTAAAACCCGGTTTTGGTTACCTTCTTAAGGGTTTGTCAAAACTCAAACCACATTATATCAAAGACCCTTCTAGATAGATTTGGTGTTGACAATTATTGAAAATACAACACCAGTTTTTTGGCTTTCCTTTCTACTTTCACAGGATCTTCAATATATTGAGAAATAAAATAATATATTCCCTGCCGCCATGGATTATTTTCTCATAAAAATGTCATATGAAGTTCCTTAATTGGAATATGGCTCAATAGGTCTTCTTCAGATGATTATATTATATATTATTTATTAAGACACGAAGTTAAAAATAATATTACGATTAAAAAAATGGAATTAAAAAAAAAATAATAACTATTATTTTACTTTGTTTGGTTGTGGGTTAAGATGATATAGATTTAGTAATTAATTTGTCTAGAAGTGTCAATAATATACCCTTGAAAATCACAAATGAACTAGGTTTAATCTAAAATTAATTTGATAACAATTAATCATAAGTACAAATTATATTACAATTAAAAACAACGGAAAATAAATATAGAAAATCATCACCCTAAATAATCAAATATTTTTTGATGCAAGACAACTTGAAGACTAGTCATATCATGGATCACTGGGTGGATCTCCAAAGCACAAGCGTCTCTGGATCCTTTTGGCATTTCCTGAACGCAAGTAACAAACAATATAATGTTCCACTTTCCATTGAGTTTATTATTTATTTAGCTAAAACCTAATATCCATGAAGCAACATATAAGTTCTTACATACCAGTCTTTTGAGTAATTAAAGATACTGGATTAACTGAGTACTCAAAACCTAATACAGAACATTTATATAGACATGTCGCATAGGCTTGATGGACTAACATCTCAATCTATAACAATTGGCTAAATTAAATTCCCTAGGGGTTTAATGTTAAAGGAAACGTTTTGTTAAAACTAAAACTAAGGAAATTTAGTTCAAGTAATTAATATAACAAATTAATTAACATATGATCCAACTAATAACTTATTTGTTAACAGATTACTAACCAATTAACTAATGATAACTAACAAATTAGTTAACTAATAGTGAAACTACTGCATTTAACTATTTAATTAACAAGAAAATGTGAAATTTAGTATTCAAACTTTGCAAAAAAATTCAATTTGGTACTTAAATGGTAAAGAGGTCAATTTAATATGAAGTTTTTCTAGTTATTTTTACCACCTTAATAACGTTGTTTGCTCTATTTCATAAAGTAAAAGAAATAAATTATTAGTACTACATAATGTTAGGATATTAGTAAAAATTCAATGTTATGTTATCTCTTTTATATTTGCAAAGCAAATGCTGTTAAGGAGGTAAATAATAATAGTCATAAAACGTTTAATTGAGCATTAAAATTGACTACTTTAAAATTAAGGCACTACATTGAATTTTTGTGTAAAATTAAAGAACAAGTTTGACATTTACTCTTAATCAACTAACCTATTAACTAATAAATTATCCATCCCTATTTTATATGGAAGTCTTCTTGTCATGGTATGTATGTATTTGGCTACATTACATATTTGGATTGGCTAACTGCCATAGCTTGAATCAGTTAACCAACCTTTATAGCCACTTGACCGTGAACCTTATCAACCAAATAGCTAGACACAAATTAGCTGATTGATCATCCATTAAAGGCCAATTAACCTTCCCTTTATAGATAAGTTGTGTTTATTTGGGTATATATATAAGTATATAGGTAGTCAACCAACCCAAAAAGGATTGGTCAACTACTCTTCAAATTCAATTATCGAACTGTATAAATATATTTGTAATAACACCTCAATCTTTATTTAATCAAAGCATGAGATAAACTTTTTTTTTTTTTTTGTTTTTAATTTTTCAATCTCAAACACAAGACTAATAAATTGATTCTTTGATTTTAACTACACCAATAGTACACTTTCTTTCAATTTGGTTTTAAATCCTCACATTCCCACTACGATTTAAATCCAATAACAACTTAAATCACTCATAAATTTTCCATGCAACAATAAAAGAGTGAAGGATCCACAAATTATAGGATTAAAACTTGGTTATTTCCTCATTGGATTAACAAATTATTTTATACCCATAGTCCATTTTCTCATAGTAAAATTAAAACATCTTTTAACGGTTTTTAAAGATCAAACTTAAATCTTTTTCTAAATTATTCTTCTTCACCATTATAACTTGCATAATAAGGCCTCCATGACCGATAAATTTCTAACAAAGGGAAAAGATTGTCGTCTTAATTCTATATATAATCCAACTGCCTAATGCCTATCCACCAACCACAATCACACCACAAATCCATAAACATTCGAATTCCTTTGTAGGCAGATTTAGATTTTCACTTTGATATAAACTGAAAACGTAATTGTCACACTATACCTGCATTGTATTTATTGAGCAAATCAATATCTAACCAAAAAAGTCCTTGAAAGAAAGTAAAAATATGGCTTTAATTCATAATATCATGGAAATTAAGATATGGCCATACAACTTCTTAAATAGCTTTCATAAATTCCAAAATTTCTTAAAAGCTCTAGTAAGGTTTGGTTCAAAGTTTCTTACTCCGCGAGAGATAGATTGAATCAGGATTCTTTTTTTATTAAAATCGACAGAAGAAAAATTAATAAAAGAATAGATTATTGTCTTCTCTTTGTTTCAATACCACAATGTAAGGGTTAATTAATTAATTATATATATGGATAAAATTGATCTTATATATAGACATTCTTTTCAAATTTTTTCCTAACAAAATATTTATCAAGCAATAAATACAGATAAAAAAAATTGACAGTTCTTATAAAAAGATCGTAATGCATGTATAAGAAAGGCTACACAACTTATACACCAATTGCCATGACTCACTCTCATGAGTTGGATTGTCAAGGATCTAGGTTGTGGCACCCTATAATTAATTAATTATCCATGTCTAAACACTACTCTTTGAATTAAGTTTAAGTTGGGTACTTTTTGGAAGTTTAACAAAGGTTTTATAAAATTTCAAAAGTATTATAATTATTTATCTATATGGGGTAATCTCCTAATTGGTACCTAAATTTCGATCAAATGTATAATTAGCTACTTGACTTTTTAATTTGATCAATTTGATATTTGAACTTTGAAATTGATTACTTAGTACCTAAGAAACTTTGAATTGATCAATTTAATACCTTAAAGAACTTAATGGAGGTACTAATAATGAATAGATACAGATAAAAAGAATTGACAGTTTTCATGAAAAGATTATGATGCATGTATAAGAAAGGTTGCACAACTTATAAACCAATTGTCATGACTCAATGTCATGAGTTGGATTGTCAAGGATCTAGGTTGTGGCACCCTATAATTAATTAATTATCCATGTCTAAACACTACTTTTTGAATTAAGTTTAAGTTGGGTACTTTTTGGAAGTTTAACAAAGGTTTTATAAAATTTCAAAAGTATTATAATTATTTATCTATATAGGGTAATCTCCTAATTGGTACCTAAACTTCGATCAAATGTACAATTAGCTACTTGACTTTTTAATTTGATTAATTTGGTACCTGAACTTTGAAATTGATTACTTAATACTTAAGAAACTTTGAGTTGATCAATTTAATATCTTAAAGAACTTAGTGGAGATACTATTAATGTACACGAAAAGTTCTTTGAGGTATCAAATAGATCAAATTCAAAGTTCAAGTACCAAATTGATCAAATTAAAAGTTCAGGTAGTTAATTGCACGTTTGGTCAAAATTTAAGTACAAATTATGGCATCAACCTGTCTATATTATGAAATAGTAAAAAAAGTGAGAATTAACTTTTATAACTGAAATAACACAAACATCCTCTTAATCCAATAAAGTGGTACCAGAATTCTTCCTTGATAAAATTCAACAAGTAGGTTAAATATATATATATATATATATAATTTGAAGGGAAAAAAAAAAACAAGTGAAAAAAACAAAAAGTAAACGAAAAGTGACCTTCTGGGTTATTGCATTTTTTTTTCTTTTTTTTTTTTTTTGAACTTAAGTTATTGCAGGTTTATTTGAAAAAAAAAAATTTAGATTAGAAAGAGACTGGTCTTGGTCTTTGTTCAGTCTTTTTGCCAACTAATATTAGTTTTTTGACTTTAATCTCTTACTTGCATTTTCACAAAAGCCTTTTAATCTTCCACAAATAATTCACACCCAATTCGATCACTGATGCTAAACTAAACCCATCTCTGCCTCTCTTTCTCTCTCTCTGTTTTTTATTCTCATAACAAGTCATACACACCCAGAGAGAAAAAGAGAGTAAAATTAATCATGAAGAAAGGGGGCTTGAATTTAAATCTCAAACTCTCACTGCCTCCTCCTGATGAAGACTCTTTTGCCAAATTCTTGTAAGAAATCTCTTCATCTGTGTGTGTTTTTGAATTTTTTAATGTTTTGGGTGTGTTTTTTTATATGGTTTGGATGATTTTGTGAAATGGGGTATTGGTAAATTTGTGTGACAGAACACAGAGTGGAACCTTTATGGATGGAGATCTGCTTGTGAATAGAGATGGTGTTCGACTTGTTTCTCAAACTGATACTGAAGTGGTAAGGAAAACTATGCTGTTACATTTTAAAGATTCAAACTTTACATTGATTTCATATTTTTTAATGGATGAAATATGTTGAAGATTTTTAGCTTTGTTATTGCATCTGAGTGGAATTGGTGGTGATAGAAACAAAAGGGTATTGTTTAATTGTTACCTTCATGTCAATAAGATTGTAACTTGAAAGACTTTCTGATGATGAGCGCCATTGACATATGTCTGGGGGTCAAAATAAGTAACTTTTGATGTTTGATTGCTCATTCAGAACAAAACAAGTACTTAGTAAAGGTATGGATTTTCTCTTTTGTTTCTCTTCTATTGCTTTAGAGCATCTGCTATTTCCCTTTTTCAATTATGCCCCCACAGCGAAGTTGCTTGTTTATAGTTTGTGACCCACCCACCATGTCCTAGACACATCTTTCCAGCATAAATTTTATGAGATTAGCAGAATGTTTTGATTTATACAGATAAGGTTATCAAATCCGTGATTTTAGTTAAATTGAAAGAGGGTCTGTAGAATTGAAAAGTACAACTGGAATATACTAATACGTAATTAAAATATAAATATTAGTCCCGATATATATCATATTACAACATAATATAAATACAAAACTAAAGCAAATCGTTTATCACCACCATGAGCTCTCCCAACCATTATCGTCAACATCTTATCTTTCCATTTGTACTTCATTTTCAACACATCAGCATTATAAGTCTCCAAATCATCTTGAGCTATAATCCTGTGGCTCTCCAAGTCTGTGTGTGCACCAATTTACTCTATAGTATTACTTTCAGTCCTTTTCTTACCCTTGCACTTGAAAGTATACTCTTCCGATCCTCCTGCAACAACTGAGATACATTTTCTTTTCAAGCCAAGTCTATGTGTGCACCAATTTTCTCTATAGTATTTCTTTCATTCTTTTTCATACCCCTGCATTTGAAAGTATACTCTTCCGATCCTCATGTGACAACTTAGATACATTTTCTTCTCAATTGTTGACTCATCATCAGATGAAAAGTCTTCGGCAATGAAACTAGTGTAATCAATTTAAGTTAAAGAGACAAGTACAATGTCATTTCACATATTTTAATGGGGCTTTTTCAATTTTAAAGCCTAGTTCTTTTTCTTAGTTTTGATTGTCTACGGAGCCGTAATCAAGTAGAATTGTGTAGAAATTCACTACCATGAGTGTATACTTAAATGATTTTTCTCTTATATTTTAATTATGAAAAGTCTTATAAAATCACAAATTCATAGAATAATGCAAGTGAACTCGTGATTTAACAATTATACATCCGTGTTTAATGTCATACTCTTGGTTTTTGCATCCCTTAAAATCCTGCTCCATGGATTTAACTGAATGAAGCCTTATATTTGTTTGCATTGGTGGTACAACTACATGTCAAAATATATGACTTGTGGAATTGGGAGGTTGTCAGGAATTACTAATGCTAATGAAATTTGAGAACCATTTCCAGATCTGGGAGCTCTGAGTTAGCTTACTTGAGTATTGTTCTCAAAGTAGAAAACTTCATACATGCTCACCAGCTATCAGCTATTCTTATTTTGTTTTCCTTAAGAAATAGATCAGTACATCAAGCTAGTGAAGTGATCTTGTTTCTTATTTTATATTCATCCATGCTTGGAAGCTTCTCTGTCTTGCATTTTTATTGTATTGCAGACAATGTAGAGACACGCAGAACATTCTTTAATTGAAACTCGACTTCTTTGGAAAATATATTAAAGTTCTCTATGGTTCTACCATGTCTCTCAGCCCCCCGATCAATCCAGCAGATAACCAGCTGAGTCTGGCTGATGTTGACACAATTAAAGTAATTGGAAAGGGCAATGGTGGAACCGTGCAATTGGTGCAACACAAATGGACTGGCCAGTTTTTTGCTTTGAAGGTGCCCTATGTTTCTCTGCCCCCTTTAGCTATTATAATTGTACCATTTATTTTTCATCCTATATATCTCTGTTTTCGTGTACCAAATAACTAAGCCGGTTTACTTTCAGGAAGAACGAAGTTTGCTATCCTATTTATTTGATCTTGAGTTACATAATAACACTTGCCTGCCCATTCTATGTGCACATATTTCATTTCCTCATTCTTGTAATATATTCTTTGACCAGGTCATCCAAATGAATATTGAGGAGTCTATGCGCAAGCAGATTGCACAAGAATTAAAAATAAATCAATCATCACAATGTCCATATGTTGTCATTTGTTACCAGTCTTTCTATGAAAATGGTGCTGTTTCCATCATTCTAGAGTATATGGACGGTGGATCGTTAGCAGACTTTCTTAAGAAAGTAAAAACAATTCCAGAGCCATATCTTGCTGCAATATGCAAGCAGGTGGGAGATTAAAAAATAACATGCTAATCTAATCTCTACTGCACATCAAGAAAATTTCATTGTAATTAACTGTGCTTCTCCAATAATAACATATAGGTACTCAAGGGTTTGTTATATCTGCATCACGAGCAACATATCATTCATCGGGATTTGAAGCCTTCTAATTTGCTGATAAATCATAGGGGTGAAGTTAAGATTACAGATTTTGGTGTAAGTGCAATCATGGCAAGCACATCAGGACAGGCAAATACTTTTGTTGGCACCTATAATTATATGTCAGTGAGTATCTCCTCCTTCCTGTTTATTCAATTTCTCTCTTATTTACAACATGTGAAACATACAAGTTGCTTATTTCTACTATATGCTTCACAGCCTGAGAGAATCTGTGGAGGTAAATATGGATACAAAAGTGACATTTGGAGCTTAGGCTTGGTATTGCTTGAGTGCGCAACAGGTCAATTCCCATATTTACCACCTGACCAAGGAGAAGGATGGGCAAGTTTTTATGAGCTTATGGAAGCTGTTGTTGATCAACCACCACCATCAGCACCTTCAGACCAATTCTCCCAGGAATTCTGTTCATTTATCTCTGCTTGGTAAGAATTAAAAACCACATCTCAGGCTACTATTGCCTAAAACGATGGTTTTATCTCGAATCTAAACAACTGGATATAGAACCACAGCAAACCCTTTCGATCTTACTGGTTATTTTGCTTTTGTGGTGATGGATCTGTTATAAAAATTATTTTCAATCAAATGTTTCGTGTAACTAGCATCATATGGTGTCAATTTTATCCTCATTATTTGTATGTTTTGGTTGATTTCCATCTTTGTGGTGTTATTGATTTGTTCGGGTGCTTGTTTGATTTAGTGTCCAGAAAGATCCAAACAACAGACAATCAGCTAATGAACTGATGGTACATAAAAATATGCATTTTCCTTTTTTCTCATTCTGTTTAATCTAACTACCTTTCCAGAATATTTTTTAAGTGTCTAAATCCTTTATTTAATGATGCAGTCTCATCCTTTCATCACCATGTATGAGGATTTGAAAGTGGATCTTGCTGAATACTTCATGAATGCAGGCTCCCCTCTTGCAACATTTTGAAGCTTCATTGGTAAGCCATAAACGCCCATCATATCCAGTTGTAGCCAGCCATTGCACTTATTTGCTTATTTTTGGTTTTTGTACTATCAAGTAAAGGTTGATGCTAATTTCAACTCTTTTCTTTACTTTCTAATGATTTTGGAATTTGATCATTGACGTTTCTTCTACATCACGCTGAGTGCTGGTACATCTAAAGCCTGTATTTTTCAAGGCATTTTTGTTAGTCTTCTCAGAGTCGTTTGCCTAGAGGATTAGCAAAGTAGAGTTTGAATGTTGAGTAGATTGGAGTAGGGGTGCAAATGAATCAAGCCACTTCACAAACTACTTAAACTGGGTGTAATGTTTACTCGAGTTTGATTTGGGAATAATCGAGTCTAGCTCGAGCTCAAGTTTTGAAATTTTGAATTGAACTCAAGCTTAACATGTATTGTCTCAACTCGACTCATTTACAACCCTAGATTGGAGTAATGTTTATAACAAATGAGAATGAAATGGTTGTGCATATTTGCATTCTTCCATTAATATAAGTGATAACGAGTTTTATGAGGCTGCTTAGATTTTCAACTGCCGGTTCTTCTTTTTTTTCCTCTTTTTTTTATCACTTGAATTTGATTGGGATCGCATTTTTGTTTTCTAGAACTAGGGTCTGCACTTCCCAGGGGCTGAAGCATTTGGCTCATTAATGTGATAAACAAGCAAGCTTGGAAAACTTGAAGTGATGAAAGATTTCATGCCATCAAAATTGAGGAATAACTCTCAAGTCCCAAGCAGGTTGCAATTAGCTGACAGTGGTCTTGTAATGTGTTCTCTGGCGGTTGACTGATCACCAGTTGGCTTTTTTCTGTATTATTGCTAAATATGCTACTGAAATTATGTAGAAGGAAGTTGAGATTGAAAAAAAAAAAAAAAAAAAAAAAGGAAATGATTGTTGCTAAATTCACACGAATGGGATTGCTGTATAGGGTTTGAGATAAATTGGTGAGAACTTGTTGCTCGAGTTGGAAGAGTTTGAATCACCACAAAGTTTTGCTAGATAGTGGCAACCTAGACATTCTCTTTATCATGGGTTTGAGCTCCTCAATGGCTATTTAGATTGAACAAACTATAATTTTCTGATAAAACAAAATACGGGAAGAGGCAAAAAATGAAAAAAAAGAAAAAAGGAATACTTAGAAAGAAATTCACAAGTGCATTAGCACAACCATTGAAATTGTGTCTTAAAAACACGATTTTCACAGATGGATGCTACATAACAATGTCACTCCACAACATATGCTGAGTAATATTAATCCCAAACCACATGGGCAAATACCAAGCCTCACAAATGGATGGTAACAAACATTTATATGAGCACAATAAAATAACTATATCAAATGTTAAATAATAGTGAAAACTAGCATTGTTTAATGTGCATAAGTACAAAAAAGAGTAAACATTTTACAAATGAATACATAGATTGAGTAATGTAAAGGATAAACTATAAGTGTCTTTTGCATCTGCTTTAGGTAAAAACCAATCTTTGACCTTACTAGCTGTGGTTGTGATTGAGTGTCGACTTATGTGAGTTGCATGTCATCCTAACCTTCACCAAGTGGACCATAATGAGGAGTCATATGCATCTACATAGGTTATAACGCAATTTGAGCAAGACTCTCCTACATTGTTCTAGAAGATGAGAAGCTGCTAGAACTTGGACTTGTTGGCTTTTCAATGCTTGGAACTCAAATTTTTTTTACAGAAAATAACCTTGTTGCACCTGAGCAGATGTCTTGTGAAGACAAAAGGAGATCCCATAGGATGACTCTGGAAACTTAAAATTCATATCCTGTAGTCCATCAAAATCGGCTATTCTTAGCTGAATTGGGATTGGTTGACCTTCCAATGCCCAGAACTTGGTAATTTCTAACAAAATCACTTTGTTACACTTGTATGGACATCTTGTCAAGACGAAAGGATATTCCTATAGGGTGATCCTATAAGCTAAAAGCCTATGGCTTATAGTCCACCGAAATCAACCATTTTTTGCAAAACCGGGATTAGTTAACCTTTCGAGGTTAAGAACTCACAAATTTTCACCAAAATCATTTTGTTACACCTGTACGGATGTTCTGTGAATATGAAAAGGGAATTCCACAGGTGCACTTGAAAGCTCAAAATCTATGGCCTCTATTGAAATCGACCATTTTTTGTAGAATTAGGATTGGTCGACTTTTTGAGGCTTATAACTCACAAATTTCTACTAAAATTACTTTGTTCATCTTCACGGACATCCTGTGAAGATGAGAGGGGATTCCTATAAGGAAACCCTAGAAACTCAAAATCTATGGCCTATAATCCACTAAAACCAGCAATTTTTTACAAAACTAGGATTAGTAGACCTTTTGAGGTCTAAAACTTGTAAATTTCCACCAAAATCACTTTATTACACTTGTTCAAATATCCTATGGAGAAGAAAGGGGATTCACATAGAGTGACCCCGAAAACTCAAAATTGATGGCTTATAATCCACCAAAATCAGCCATTTTTTGAAGAATTGAGATTGGTTAAACTTTCGAGGATGAGAATTTGAAAATTTCTACCAAAATCACTTTATTGCACTTGTACCAAAGTCTTAAGAAGACAAAAGGGGATTCCTATAAGGTGACCTTAAAAGTTCAAAATCGATGAACTATAAATCGACGAAATCATTTTTTTTTTTTTTTGTAAAATTTGTATTGGTCGACCTTTCATTGTCGAGAACTCAAAAATTTGCACCAAAATCACTCTGCTACACTTGTATGGATGTTGTGTGAAAACAAAAGGGATTCCAACAAGGTGACCCTTGAAACTTAAAATTCACAGCCTATAGTCCCCCAAAATTAGTCATATTTGGTAGGTTTGGATTTGTTGACATTTTGAGACCTAGAACTTATAAATTTCTATCAAAAACACTTTGTTGTACATATATAAATGTATTGTGAAGATGAATGGGGATTTGCATAGGATGACCTTGGAAGCTCATAATCAATTTATTAGTTGACCTTTTAGGACTAAAACTTACAAATTTCCACCAAAATCACTTTATTACACTTGTGTTGATGTTTAGTGAAGACAAAAGGGGATTCCAGGGAATCCCGAAAGCTTAAAATTCATGACTTATGGTCTACCTAAATCGATCATTTTTTTGCAAAATTGGGATTGATTGGCATTTTAAGACCGGAAACTTGTAAATTTCAACAAAAATCAATTTTTTTGCACCTGTACAAACGTCATGCAAAGATGAAAGAGAATTCTCATAGGGTGACCCCAGACACTTCAAATTCATAGCCTATAGTCTAGCAAAATAGACCTTTTTTTTGTAAGAAATAGGTTTCGTTGATAGTTCAAGGCTAAAAACTTGATAATTTGCACCAAAATCACTTTATTACATCTGTATGAACATCCTCTAGAGACGAAAGGAGACTATCATAGGTTGACCATGGGAGCTCAAAAGTCATAGCCTGGAGTCCAACGAAATCAACGATTTTTGGCAAAATTAGGTTGGATGACCTTTCGAGGCTTAGAACTTGCAAATTTGAACAAAAATTACTTTTTATCACTTATACGGACGTTTTGTGGAGACGAAAGAGGATTATGATAGAGTGACCCCTAAAGCTCAACATTCATGACCTATAGTCCACAGAAATAAACCATTTTTGGAAGAACTAAGGCTAGTTGACCTTCATGAGGTCAAAAACTCAAAAAATTTGCTCCAAAATCACTTTGTTGCAACTGTACAAATATTCTATGAAGATGAAAGGGGTTCCCACAAGCTAACCCCAAAAGCTCAAAATCCATGGTTTATAGTCTACCCGAAATTGGTCATTTTGGCACAACTAGGATTGGTTGAACTTTTAAGGCCTAAAAATTACAAATTTCCATCAAAATTACTCTACTACACTTATATGGATGTCCTGTGAAGATGATGGGTGATTTGCTCAGTGACATCAGATGCAATCCCTCTAATTTTACATAACTTGATTATAATAATTATTAAAAATATAATATAGAATCATAAAGAACTATAGTAAAAAGTAGTAAAAATCACTCTCAATTTTTCACGATTTAAAAATTTTAAAGTGTGAACAAATTTGATTATCGTTAGAAAAATTAGAATCCTTACCTATGAAAATTTTGAAATGTAAATGTAACTTCCATAATCTTCGATAATCAATGATCAATCGATCGTTACTGTAAATTTCAAAATCCTTTTTACCTTAAGTTTAGTAATTAGAAAATAAAATTCTATACTAATCAAATAATGCTACGATAAATTCCAAATTATTTCTAATATTTTTAAAACTCTAAAATGGCATTAGAAAATTTAATATTATTAATTATTAAAATAAATAATTCTTAAGACAGGATTTTGCAACATGAGTCAATAACTTAAGAAGTAATCATAATTGACCTGAGATTTTAATTACAATAAAAGACGATTGATTTTTAAAACCTACTGGTTATGAAAAGATAGTTTAAAGATAAATCATTAGGATTACAAATTATGTGATAAGATAAAAAACTGATTTATATCTAAGAATCTAGACCTTAATTAAATATTTGAATTACACCAATATTTTACTTAGAAAACTCTAAGTCTATGGAGACTAAGATCTTGATTTAACCTTGTAGCCTTGAGAATTTTTATAACTAGTAAAATGAATAACGTAGCAAATATAAAATAGATATTAAACTTATGACCCAATAAAAATCCTAGAATTAACCTATGAGTAATAATAAACTCATTTATAATTTAAAGATCTGAATAGAAAATTCTTTGACCCTAATTGATACCAAAAATAAGTTTTTGTATCTTGAGCAAATAAGTCAAGGTATAATAAGAAGTGCCCTAAATTTTAAAACCGATAAAAGACAATCCATTTATAGAACCTGTTGATTATAAAACGATAACTAAAAGATGAACTGCTACGCAATGAGAATGAAAACAAATCTATTACTAATAAACTAGACTTCAAATAAATATTTGGATTGTATTATTGATCTAGTTAGGAAATTAAGAGTCTATAGGTGCTAAAATCTTAATTTAGCCTATTGGACCTAGAAAACTTTAATTGTGTAACAAAAATTTAAAATTATTTAATCATGTAAACTTTAAATCCAAAATTTGAACTCATAGATAACTAGATATTTTACAGAAGCTTTATATCAACTTTTAGAGGTAAAACCCCTATATAACTAACATATAAATATGCATATAGCCTAACAAACTACTTGAAATTTTGATAAATTATAAGACAATTATAAACTAAGCTCATCATCGTGGAAAATTTCATTTGGAAATCCGGGTGCAGCACTTGTAGGAGAAACACCAACAGCAGCCCCAAATTTGAGCAATATAAAACATGAAAAGTCAACATGAAAAAGACTAAACAATAAATCACAAAATAACAACCAAGCCCCTCATTAAATGAAACATTGAAGCTTCAAATTCACTTATGTAAGACCCCCCAAGTCCTCTCTCAATTTCCAAGAATTGAAGCTGTTAAGGAGGGGGAAAAAAAAGCTTCCATTTGCTTCCTGTTTTTCATAAATTACAACAGCCATGGAGGAGACAACATGCTTAATTTTCAACTGATTCTCGCCGTGTAAAAACTTAGGTAATTAATGAACATCAATACAGGCTTCATCTAACTTGCAAAGCTTGCTCAAATTTCCCCAGAATTTTTGTGATTTACTGCTGCTAATAGAGGAGACAACATGTGTTGAAAAATTTCTCCTACATTCACTGTGTTTAGCCTTTGGAATTAAACAGCCTATATCTTTGACAAATTGACCTCCTTAGCTCCAATAGAAACCCTTCAAAAAAGACGCATAAAAGTAGGATAGTTGAATTTAGGAATATGTTAGATCAACTTGCAAAACTAGCTCCTAACCTTCCTTGAATTTCTGTGAACAGCTGCAACAAAGGAGTCAAGCAGCACACAAATTCATAGCCCATAATCTTTACCGAACATTGCTTAAGTAGAATAGGATTTACAAGCCCATAATGGTTGAAATCTAGACTAAATAAACTCCAACGAAGACTGCCTAAATGGACACATAGATACATGAACATTGGCCCACAAAATCTACCAAACATGAACACAAACAACAGACTTTGGAGCTCAATAAATTGCAAACATGAACCTATAATATAGCCTACCATTTGCACCAAAAATCCACCCAATTTGTACACCAAATGCATCATATATACAGCTATAAATAAGCATTATTAACTAGCAAACAAACACATTAATATCCTCTCCATTTTGACTCGAAAATCAAAAGAATAACCAACCCAAAACATCTCCTTCAACTTCTCAAAATTGCAGCAACTAAAACAGAGCAAACAGCCTTGTTTTCCTCATTTTCTCCACCATAGAAGCTATATTTTCAACAAGATAAACATTGCAAACAAACCAAAAAAACAACCAAGGTTTATCTCCTCAATAGATGTCACGGTGACATATTTAAAGGGGAAAAAACTTCTTTAGCTAAGGAAAATGAAATTCTAAAGTCCAATACAAAAGGTAAGAGAGTTTCAATTGAAATAATTGAATCTTAGATAATTTGAAACTCACATCATGTTTTCTAATGCTAGAACAATTCTTGTCAAGGAGGAGTGTTTAATATTCTCTTTCATATCCAATTAAGGTGACTTCTATCCTAACTTTTATTTTCTATTACATTAATGTATTGATTTTGGGATGAATTAAGTTGTTTTGAAGAAGCTTATGTGTTTGGATAAGTAGTTTCTTATTTGATGAATTCAACGAGATGAGATATCAAGGTGTTAATGATTCTTGGCTGTTTAGGATTATGGAAGCATCAACTTAAGAATATAGAACACTAAGCTTTAGGAAATTCAGTTCTAAAGAATAAAGAATCAAACCAAGTTTGCTAAATACACCAAGGAAGGTGTTAAATAGATTTAATAAACTGTATTGATACATCCATCATAAGCCAAAAATAACCCCTCCAATGGAAAGTACACAAAAATTTTTATGAAATTGACTCCTTATTTGTTAAAAACGGATAAGAAACGAATCAGATATCGAAAAAACAAGTTTTCACTTTTGCTGTCACGTTTTCCACATTACAAAATGTTCCTATGATTTTTGCTATCTTAGAGATCTTATTTAGTGAAAAAAATACTATTAATGGGTCGTATTAAAAAAATCCTATGAAACGGCTATTTATTCATTAAAAATGGACTAGAAATGAGTTAGATATCACAAAAACAAATTTTAGTTAAGGTTGTCATGTTTTCATCCAAATATTGCAGACATGTTTTATAAATTTGAACATCTTACATGTTTCTTTTCTTGAAAGCAACACCATAAATAGAATGTACTCGAATAATACTATCAAATCAACTATTTATACGTCAAAATTGGATTAAAAACGAGCAAAATATCACAAAAACAGAACTCCCTACGTGTTGTCAAGACATAACACAAACGTGAACACACACAAGCACTCATGGGCACTCAAACACACCCTCCATAGGTGCTCTGTGCATGCTCCATGAGTGCTCCAGGCCCGCTCCATAGTAGCTCCAAAGGTGCTCCATGGGCATCGTTGTACCAGCCTTAGAAGCACTCAGTTTACACTCCTAAATTTTCTTAACATGCTTGATAATATATACACCTATTTTATATATGTGTATATTATATATATATATATATATTTATGAACAAGTATATGCATAAAACTAGATTTATTCTATTTCTTGATCCCATTTTATTTATTCTTCATGACACCATACATGTTATGGGCTTAAAACTAATAAAAAAAAAATTTAAGTATAATAAGCATTTGATATATATATATATATATATATATAAACTCTTTGAACATACAAATATGTTAGAAAAATAAAATAATAATTAAATGATAGAATATAACTTTATAAATAATAGAAATTTCAATGTACATAGATAGATAAGATTGGCAAACAAAGAAATAATAAATAAAAATCTACCATTAAAGGATGCAAGACTTAATTAAAAAGATGAGGAAAACACCTTAGACAGAAATATAGATATCAATTAAGATCAAGCCAAGCAAAATGAAAATAAATAATAAGTAGTAAGTATAAACTACCTTTAGGTAAACAAACTAAAAGACACAATCAAAATCATTACATGAATAATAGTATAGTAATGAATATCTGTTATCTCATTTCATAGGAAAAACAAATCAATTCTTGGACTTCCAGCAGCATATTACGACAATTTAGTAAGGACGACAGGTGAGTAACTTTGACCTTATCACATTGTTTATGCTCGTAGTCTAGCTGCATTTGTAATAATATATTAAATTGATAAAAATGTGGGATTGGATATACTGCATGATGCTTGGTGTATGTTTGATTGCCAAAATATCATAATGTAAGTGATAATCCTATTGTACGATAATTATTGTAAGAAGCATATCGATGTTTGGCTGTGAATTGTATGATCACCTTAAATCTGACTAAAAACTATTTGTACCATAAATGAAAACGGACATGCATTGCATAATTTACATATATTGCATTATAAGGAGTGGAGACCTCGCTACATATTAGCATTTTGGTTCTTAGGTAATACTTGGTTTTTCTAAGCAGAAAGCTATTAGTTCTATGCAAGATTATCTTTGTTTTATTCGGTTCCACGAAAACTAACCAGGCAGCGAAGGAATACCGCTCATGGTATCGATATGAAATAGCTAATACTTAGTGGGGTTTCTTTGTTCCGAGGATAAGAGTGAAATGTTTAAAACTAATTTGTGAGAGCGTGTGGTACCCATTTTTCCTTGGTTATCTGATTCTCTTGGGCATGGTATATCACTCATCATGGTTTTCTTCCAACTCGATGGGGGCGTAAATCTGCATCCTGTTTAGATTCCAGATTATCCAAGCCTGTACTTGTACATATGGTTGATTGTTGCATTGCATATGCTTGTTAATTAGACTTATTTATTATTGCTTGATGTGTGGTCTGGTCAGGTTGTCTCACTGAGCCTGTGGTTTCACTTATCTCCCAACAATTTTTGTTTAAGAATAATGCTTGCTGAGATTAGATTAAGAATGTGTGAAGAGTGATTTTCCATCAGACTTTATTGAAGATAGAAATATAAATTATATTAAACTTAGAATGTATATTAAATCAATTGTATAAACAATTGAGACTTTGTATTACGTAGATTGAAACCCAATTTTTATTATTTGGTAAGGGATGCTAATTCTCTGCGATATTAGCAGACTAAGGACAATTGAATTCCTTAAGTGAGTTTACATAAAGATGTTATATATAAATATGATAACTATAAGACAATCCTACTAGGCCCCTATTTTGAGGCAGGACATTAGAAGATCAAAATCCATGACCCATAGTCTATCGAAATCAATTTTTTTTTTTTTTGCATGAATGGGATTGGTTGACCTTTCGAGGCTTAGAACTTGCAAATGTCCACCAAAATCACTTTGTTGCACCTATACATACATCATATGAATTCGAATGGGGATTCAATAGGGTGACTTGGGAAGCTCAAAATCCAAGGCTAATTCACCAAAATTGGCTATTACTGGAGACATTAGGATTTGTTGACCTTTGGAACCTATAAGTCACAAAATTTCCACCAAAATCACTTTATTACACCTGTACGATTGACTTGTGAAGAAAAGAGGGAATCAATAAAGGAGGATCCCAGAAGCTTAAAGTCGATGGTCTATAATCCACCAAAATTGGCTATTGTTGTAAAGTAGTATTGGTTGACCTTTTATGGCCTAGAACACGCAAATTTCTACAAAAATCATGTTGTTGCACCTATTAAAATATCTCATGAAAGCCAAAGGAGGTTCTCATAAGATAACCTCGGAACGTTGAAATCCATGCCCTATATTCCACCAAAATTTGCCCTTTTTCGCAAGTTTAAGATATATACACCTTGCAAGGTCTAGAACTTGCTAATTGCCATAAGAATTACTTTGTTGCACCTGTACGAACTTCTTGTAAAGGTGAAAGGTGATTCCCATAGGGTGACCTAAGAAGATTAAAATCCATACTCTATAGCATCGAAATATGCCATTTTTTGAAGAACTGGGTTTAATTGAACTTCTGAGGTCGAAAATTTAAAATTTTGCATTAAAATCACTTTGTTGCACCTATACCAACTTCCTATGAAGACAAAAGGGGATTCCCATGGGGTGACCTTGGAAGATCAAAATCCATGGTCTATATTCCACTAAGATTGGTCATTTTGGGCCTACAATTCACAAATTATCACAAAAACCATTTTTACACCTGTTCAAACATCTTGTGAAGATGAAGGGGGATTCCTACTAGATGAACACAAAAGCTCAAAATCCATGGCCTATTGCCTTCCAAAATCAACCATTTTTAGCATGTCTAGGATTAGTTGACTACTAAGGCCTAGAACTTCCAAATTTTTATAAAAATCACTTTATTGCACTTGTATGGACATCCTATGAAGACGATAGAGGATTCCAATAGGGTGACATTGGAAGATCAAAATCCATTGGCCACTTTTGGCATGAAAGGGATTGGTTGACCTTTCAAGGTCTAAAACTCACAAATTTCCACCAAAGTTGCTTTGCTACACCTATATGGATGTCACGTGAAGACGAATAGGGATTCCATAGGGTAACTTAAGAAGATCAAAATCCATAGCCTCAAAATCTAGGGTTTATAGTCTATTGAAATTGGCCATTATTGGAAGCATTAGGATTTGTTGACTTTTCAGCACCTAGAAGTCATGAATTTCCACCAAAACACATTGTTGCACCTATACAGATGACTTGTGAAGATGAAAGAGAATTGATAAAGGAGGACCCAAAAGCTTACAATCGATCGCATATAATCCACCAAAATCGACTACTTTTTGCTGAAGTGATATTGGTTGACCTTTTGTAGCCTAGAACTCGCAAATGTCCAACAAAATCATATTGTTGCACCTTTAAAAGATCCTATGAAGGAAAAAGGTGGTTCTCATAGGGTAACGACAAAATGTCGAAATCCATGCCTTGTATTCATCCAAAATCGACCCTTTTTTTGGTGGGTTTAAGATATGTAGACCTTACAAGGTCTAGAACTTGCAAATTTGCATCAAAATCACTTTGTTGCACCTGTATGGACTTCTTTTAAAGGTGAAAGGTGATTCTCATAGGTTGACATAGGTAGCTTAAAATCCATAATTTATAGCCTATCGAAATGTGTCATTTTTTGAAGAACTAGGTTTAGTTGACTTTTTAACGGCGAGAACTCGAAAATTAGCACCAAAATCACTTTGTTGTACTTGTACGAATGTCTTGTGAAAACAAAAGGGGAGTCCCACAGGGTGACCCTTAAAGCTCAAAATATACTCCAATAAAATTGGTCATTTTTGGCATGATTAAGATTCGTTGACCTTTCGAGGCCTAAAAATCATAATATACCACCAAAATAACTTTTTTACACTTATACGAAAATTTTGTGAAGAAGAATGGGGATTCCCATAGCGTAACTCGATTAGATCAAAATTCATGGCTCATGGTCTATCGAAATCCGCCATTTTTGAAGCGTAGTGATTGGTTGAACTTTTCAGGCTGCAAATTTCCACCAAAAGCACTTTCTATCACTTGTACGAATGTCCTGTAAAGACAAAAGGGGATTCAAAAAAGGTGTGTCCAAAAGTTTAAAATTCATGGCCTATAATTAAAAAAATCAACCATTTTTGGTTTAATTGGGTTTGGTTGACTTTTTGAGGTACATAACTCGCAAATTTCCACCTAAATGATTTTGTTGCACTTGTACAGACACCCCATGAAGGTAAATGGGGGTTCTCAAAGGATGGCCTTGGAAGTTTAAAATTCATGTCCTATATAGTCCACCAAAATCAACCTTTTTTGTATGTTTGGGATTCGTTGACTTTTCTAGGCCTAAAGCCTGCAAATTTCCATCAAAATCACATTATTGCACTTATATAGACATCCTATGAAGAAGAAAGGGGATTCCTATAGGGTAACCATAGAAGCTCAAAATTATGAACTATAGTCCATTGAAATCCTCCATTTTTGGTATGACTGAGATTGGTTGACCTTTCGAGGCATAACACTCGCAAATTACCTCAAAAATCTCTTTTTTGCACCTATACAAACATCATGTGAAAAGGAATGGGGTTTCTCATAGGGTCATGTAAGAAGTTTGAAATCCATGACTTATGATCCATCGAAATCAACCATTCTTGGAAGCATTAGGATTGTTTGACCTTTTGAGGCTTATAACTCGCAAATTTCTACCAAATTCACTTCGTTGCACTACTATGGATGTCCTGTGAAGACAAAAGGGCATCATATGCGGTAATCCTAGAAGCTCAAAATTCATGGCCTATAATCCATCAAAATTGGCCATTTTTGGCTGAATTAGGATTGATTGACATTTTGAGGTCTGACTCACAAATTTTCTTCAAGATCACTTTATTGCATCTGTTTGTACTTCCTACAAAGTCAAAAGGGGATTCCCATAAGGTGACCCGAGAAGCTCAAAATCCATGCCTTATTGTACGTCAAAATTGGCTATTTTTGGAAGCAATTGAATTAGTTGACCATTTGTGACGTAGAACTCATAAATTTCTATGAATCACTTCTTTGGAGTTGTACAAATTTGCTGTGAAGGTGAAAGGGGATTCCCATAGGGTAAAGCTCAAAATTGATGGGTTATGGTCCATTGAAATTAGCCATTTTTGAAAGCACTGAGTATAGTTGAGCTTTTGAGGCTGGGAATTAAAAAATTTGCACTAAAATCACTTTGCTGTACTTGTAAGAACCCGTGAAGACAAAAGGGGATTCTCATAGGATAACTCTAGAAGTTTAAAATCCATGGGCCATAATTTACGTAAATCAACAATTTTTGGAAGCACTAGGATTATTTCACCTTTCAAGGCCTAAAACTCACAAATTTCCATAAAAAAGAATATTTTTGCACCTTTATGGCCATCCTGTGAGGGTAAAAAGGGATTTATACAAGGCGAACCCAGAAGCTCAAAATCCATAACCTATGATCCATCAAAATCGGTAATTTTTATTGAACTCAGAAACTCAAAATCTATGGCCATCCCATGGCAAATAATTAGGAATTTAAACCAAGAGAATGGATAAAATTAATTAGTGGGTTGGCTTAAATAAAACTTAAAGGTGGTTTGATTAATGGATCTACGTTAGAAAAACCTGCCAAATAAAAACCTAATGGATATGGATGGTTGATATCCTGTCAAGTGGCACAGTAAAAAGGATCCCCACAAACTCTAGACCCTTACCCTCATATAAATGCTCCTTATTTTCTACTTTTACTTCTTTAGGAAACCCACTACAGCCATAAGGTTATAAAGAAAAACCCAGACCCTAGCCTCCACTTAATGCTAAGTAAGGTTAAAAGAGGATTAGTACTGATCAGCTAAGATTATCCATTTCATAATAGGAAATGTGAACAATGGAGGTGAACTAGGAGATGGAGAAGATCAAGAAACTCAAAGAGATTAGTAATAAGGTTTGTGTGACTATTTCAAGTATCAAAATGCAAAGTTTATGGTGTTTTAGAAGCAAATTCTGACATGAGAGTGATGATAGGAAGTGAAGGTAGCAAAGAAGTTGATTTTTGAGGTATTTTGAGCTTTAGAGTACTACCTTATAGCTGCAACAACAAGGTAAGACCTAAACTTAACTCTAATGTTCTGAAGATGTGATAATGAAGAGATAAGATGAGTCTGAAAGTGTTAAAGAAAAGAATAAACATATTTCAAGTTGAAATCTTGCTAGAAATTAACCTTAGAAAGAAATGAATGTTGCTACATGTTTAGAACTATGGATAAGATCATAGAATGAACATGCAATTGATGTCGTTGATGTTAAAAGAAGTTAAATGAAGGTTTGTATATGAAATGTTTTGGAAATTTCAGAGAAAACATGACATTTTTGGTGGTTGTTGTCAACTACATGTTTTAAGCTTTCAATCTCAATAAATCATGTTTTAACAAATGAATGATGAAAATAAATGAGACTAAGCTTGAATGTAGTTGTATAATACCTATAAGATCACCAAAAGTTGTCTCAAAACGTGTTTTTGACAAAAATGCCAAGTTTAAGCTCAAGATTTCACGAACCCAGAAAAACATGGCATGAAAATGAAGTTATGTTCCAACTGTGCTTATCTCTGAGCCTTAAAACCCCAAGGAGTAGTATCTTTCCCAGAAAAAGCATGGCATGTACACGACATCATGTACCAACCCATGCTTCTCTCTGTCTAAAATGTTTTGAAACCCAGAAGAACACGAGGGGAGACATGCAGTCATGTTTCCCTCGTGCTTCTATTAGATTCTCTTAAAATAGGTTTTGATGATAATAAAAGTATAAAAAGATCACTAACAAGTTTAATAAGTGTGTAGTTTTAAGTTAGAGAGAAAGACAAAAAATGAATAGTATCAGATATCCAGAAGTTATCATAGAAGATTGATAATATTTGACAGCAAAAAATGAGTTTATTTAGGTAATATACTCAATTGTTTCACTTAAGTTGTTTAATATTCAAGGAGATTTAAAGATTATCTCAAGTTTCTCTCTCGACAAATGTTTCTCTCTTTACAAACAGAAGAAAAATTTTTAAGAACAATATCAGATCTTATTCAAAAAAATTTTACACGAGTTCTTCTCTTCAAGACATGCAAATCATCCGTATCTACATCTATCAAAACAAGAACAAGTATATCTTTTACCTACTCTTATGGGATTTCAACGAAAGTTCAAAAAGTAAAAAGATAAATGTTATCTTTATTTTTTGAAATGGATAAAGAAGAAGAACATGTTATCATGAATCAGTTTTGGAGTTTCAAATTTCAAATCAATACCATAATATCTAGAAGCTTATCTACAAGAAACGAATTTGGAAGCTTATCTACAAGAAACGAATTCGGAAGTTTATCCAAAAGATACGGGTTAAACATTTCTTCTTATCTTTTATCAAGTTGAATATCAATAGAATTTGTTTTAAAAGAAGGATAAGTTTAATGAGATATCATCTGAAAATTACATGGGAAGGTTTATCCATAATAGTTTTTTGAACGTTGAAACTTGAATTTGAAAATTACGAAGTATTCTCTACAAGATATTATATATATGATAGAAAACAGAGAAGAACGACAACAAAAAAAAAAAAAAAAAAATACAGAACACGAATTTGCTCTCTCTTTCTCAACTAATATTAAGACCATAAGATTGTTACAAAAAAAACAACTCTTGCTTACTGCTACGAAAAACAAAAAGCAACTACTGCTACTTATAAAATCTCACGAGCTGATTTGTGCAATTTTATAATCTTTATTGCAATCTTGCTCTTGTTATTTCCTTGTTGACCGAAGGAATGTATTGTTACCTTCTAGATTGTTTGATTACAGGATTAGACTCTGTAAATCGATTGTTAGCTTGAGGATAGCTATGAGAATCGAGCAGAGAGAATTGTACAATCTTATAATTTGAATTTATTGGATATAGTAGAACAAACCCGTAGGATAACGGGGTCTCCGGCTTGAAGCTGGAAGAGTGGACTAACACATAAGACGAAACCACGATAAATCGTTGCCTGATTCTCTAATATCTATCTTTTTAATTTTTGCAATTTAATTGTTATAATTGTTTATATTGTTCTCATATTTAAAGCCGAAGGAAAACAATTTTTAAAAGGAAAAAATTACTATTTTTATTAATAATTAATTCAAACCCCCTTCTTAATTATTAAAGTGGGACCAACAGCTTCTCTCTTATCCTAAAATGTGTTGAAACCCAGAAGAACATGAGGAGATGCATGCAACCATGCTTCCTCCATGCTTCTCTCGGTTTTAAAAATGACTTGAAGCCTAGAAGAACACAGGGAGATATATGTAGCTATTTTCCTCCCGTGCTTCTCTCTAACCCCTCCAAACAAGGAAGAAAACGCCTAAAACAAGACTAACCTATTTAGTCATGTACCATAACATAGGGAGATACGTCCCCCTTATAGTAGTCGTATTCTTTCCTAGCCTGTCGAGCCTTGATTTTTCATTTTTGAATTTTTTTTCTTTCAATCCGATCCATATCAAACCCAAACCGATTTGATACGAACCCTCGATTGGGAATCAAAAGAAATTTAATTTTTGAAAATTTTGTAGGAGTTTCCACCCCATCAAAATCGAGAAAAAAAACTATAAGTTAGGATCAATGTGTTGGTTGATCCTAATTTAGCCACTAGTCTTCGAAAAAAATGATTTGAAACCAATTTTGTTAAACCAGAGATTTTTGGATTCGGGAGCTACCCTATTAAAATCATATGGTTACCACTTAAAATTCATAAATTAAAATTTTATCCTTTTAATGCTTAAAAAAAATTTACTAATGTATAGACTACGATATTTATAATTTATCATTAAAATTTACAAATCTAAACAATAATTATAATAAACAATAAATCAATTCAATATTCACAAAAAAAATTTTATGTCACCCTAGAGGTGCCTACATATCCGCTAATCGGGATTAGACAATACGTAGTTCTTTTGAAAAACTTTAATTTGTTGATCTTTTTTAACATTTTGAACTCTTTTTGGTTTAAGTTTATTAAATTTTCACATTTAAAAAAAATGGATTCTTAGGTATTAAATTTTACAAACTATCAATTTCTTTTTTTTTTTTTATTTGTGAAAATAAGATTTGCTACGTGTCAAGAATATTTATTTTATATATGTGTATTTACGTTATCTTTTTTTTATATATTTTATTACTTTCCTATTATTTATTTATTTTTAATTAAATACCTACCATCATGTTATTACCTTACGTAATCACTGAACCAACATATTCTTCTGTAATCTATTTTATTTTTTATCATTTTTTTATTTTCATTTATTATATTTTTATCTTTTTATTATTATATTACGAAAATGAATTAAGTAATAAAAGAAAACTAGAATTCACTTACCTGGGACTTGTGGAGTGCAGATCGAGCTCAAGGCATGAATTGGAAATTGGGTTGGGGCTGGAAACAGGACAACGGCCGACAAAGTTAGATTGGGCCGTCTGGTGGTGTTGGAATGGGCGACTTCGGTAGCCTTCAATGTCAAGGGATATTGGATCGGTGATGGAATGAATGGCCGGCGAGTTTCCAAATTGCGTCTCCAGGATGACCACATGAGTTTGCTTCTGGATTGAGCAGAGTCGTGTTTGACGTGACTGGTTGGCGAAGAGGAAGATGACAGCTGTATGTTGGTGGTCGGATGGAAGCTTCTACGTCGAAGCTTGCAGGCGACGTCCTCGTTGTGAACTGCAGCCATTTATCGAAAGCTAAACTTACCTTGATACTTACTTTGACACCCAATCAACTCAAATTTTTCTTTTTTCTTTTTTTTTTTGAAGTGATTTTTCCGTGCTTGTTTTTGTATGGAATTCTTATATCTTATTCTCCTATAAGCTTTCTGTGTTATTTTTTACCCTGGGATTCTTTTGTTGTTTTTGTTTTTTTTTTTTTTTTGGCCTTTTCTTTTTGTTCTTTCCATTAATACATACCGATTATTTATAAATGCTCAACCCACTCACCTACCACTCATCTATCACTTACCTACCTGCCTACTGACATGTGTGCTTATCTCATCTAACAGCTTGTTGATATGTACGCTTATCTCAATTGGCAACTCGCTGACATATGTGCTTACCTCATCTAGCCAATGAGAGCATGTGTGGCATGCCTCATAGGGTACCCTAAACGTAACAATCCGCCACATGCCATATAAAACCCACGAATTACTATCTTAGTCCTTCGGAACTCTTGTATGTAAGGCATACCTTTACGACAATAGAATACTTGAACCAATGGAGATAAAGAGTTTAAATCGACATTCAATAGCATTAGAATATAAATCAAAACACATATACAAATGATTACAAAGACTAAAGGGTATTCCCCCGCAAAAGAATATTGTTAAAAGGCCTATTACAGTCATCCAGAGTCTTTTGGTTTCCTACGGAATTCTAAACAGAATTGAATATAACTTCTAAAGGAAACGCCTAACTCTTGTACCTGAGCTGTCAGGTGCCTCTGTCTAAGCCAGACAAACGAGTGCTGCAACAAATAAAAACTATAGGGACGTAAGCTACACTAGCTTAGTGAGTGAGAACTTCCAAGATTTCATTCATAACACATCATACAAGCAAGTGATTAATCAGGCAAATGATATGCATCAAACATAAATCAACAGACATATTACTAGTAGGAAATCATATGTGAATGGAATTTCGCCCTCCATTTCGGGTTAGCAAATTAACGAATACTACGATATTACTAAAATATGCCGTTTTGGATCACGGTTAACCAACTTATAAATTCGTTTGTGGATCACGATTAACCAACTCATTATTTCGTTTATAGATCACGATTAACCAGCTTTTATCCCGTTTTTGGATCACAGAAAACCAACCAATGCTAATACTCCATCCCCATTTATGACATGAATGAGTCCACATTACTTATCAATTCCGAATAGTCAATTAGGACAATTCTTTAGGTGATCAATCAACAATTGCAGACAATCAATCCTTATTTATCTATACAACCATTAGTTAATCACTCGGCTTCGACATTCTTATTTTCAATTTCTTATATCAACAGCAAACATACATAATTCCCATTTATCCCCATTATATTTATCCGTTTTATCTTTGCTTAAATCTAATGCAACTATCACTACAATCACATACAGTAAACGGAATCGGGAAGAAATATTCACTCGGCCATTGGAACACCGGTCCTCTAGTAATAGTAATTCGGTGGAAGGGAATCATCGATCTCGAGGTCACCTAAAAAGGAAGAAATACCCTAATAAGTATTTCATCACTTAACTAATCCAAACTATTAAACAAAACTATCATTTCCGTAATTCTCGTCATTTGCAGAAGTTCCGACTTAAAACGGCTTTAACTTGGTCATTTTAACTCCGAATTTGGCAAAATATATAGCGATTTCTATCTACTTCGAAAGATCTATCTAATTCTAATATTATTTCCAAGTTTTGAAAACATTTGGGTCCCGAAACATTCTGATCAGTAGTGAATCCAATTTAAAAAAATGGTTTTGCAGATGTTTGTAATGTTTCTACTATATAGATCAACTATACATGCAAATATTGATGATTTTCTATCATGAATGGCATGTTATGAGCTTGGTGTATGCATGCACTTGACAATATTTACTAAAAGAAAATTTTGGAAATTCTTTATTTTGTAAAACTCTATGAATACATACTCTTAAGAAGACTAGTTTCATGACTTTGATAATTCTCTTTTGTTTTGGGATTATTTCTTAAGAAAATCCAGTTATCCTTACTAAAATTGAGTCTTCATTATATCTATTCCTTAAGGCCTTCATTTCTTCATAAAAATCCCATTTTATACTTTGTAAACATGTTTTCAAATAGGGTCTATTCCTAAATCCCAATTTTTGTAAAATTAGTTTTTGAGTTATTTCTTTGAGAAAAACTTGTTTAATACTTTAAAATTCCAAGCTCCATTATTCCTATCCTCTAAGGACTTAATTTCCTAAATAAAACTTTCATTTTGAGTTTGAAAAATAGGTGTTTTCATGCCATTACTCATAAATTACGAATTTCTTAAAGCAACAAGCAACTCAATATTTCCTATTTTATTTCTACTTCTTGTTTTACGTATTTTTCTTAGCATATCCCATCTCAACTTACAAAAATCATCACTTGATGATATGTATTACCTATACTCTTCATTTTTCATATAAAACACAAGTTTTGGAGTTGATAAAAGGGTTTTTAATGCATGGTCTTGAAACCATCCGAATTTTCATTTAAATATTTCAAACAAAAATTTTCCTTTTTAAGTTTCTTGTCTCATCTACCTAAAGATCTACAAACTACAATATTCATATATACAAGACAAAGGTTTTTAGGGTTCATTAATGAACTAAAACACAAAATATCCATAAGATCATGAATGTCAAGTATAATATGGGCATTTAAATGTTAGATCTACTACTTAGGATGCATGAAATGGAGTTTGAAAACATAGACATAGATTTTTGTGCAAGATATTTGTTTTATTCTATTACTACATGCATGAACATGAAGATCATCCAACAAAAACACATTTAAACACAAGATCTACTCTTGTGATGGTTTGATATTCATGTAGTAGTATTTTCTTGTCCCTAGCAAGAGCTCATGGGGACTTTAATGTGAAAATACTCATAAATGGTCTTACCATTACAAGTTTTAATGGTATAAAGGTTTAAGATTCATCACCTAAGGCTTGGAACAAGTGGAAAATGAAGAAGAATGAGTATGTGAGTGTGTGTGTGCACGTGCTATGTTGGTCACGACAAAGAGAGAAAAATGGAGAGGGTTTGTGTAATTTTTGAAAAAGTGAAATGAATGAAGAAAGAGAAGTATAAAAGAGTATATATAGTAGGTTGAATTAGGGATTGTTTCAATTATAATAAAGATGGAAAAATAGAACAAATGAGGGCAACAAGGGAGGGCGAGCGGGGGTGGGGAGGTGCATGTGGGTCGGTTCAAGGGGTGAGAGAGAGAGAGAGAGAGTTAATTTGTTTTGTTTTATTTATTTTGTCTAATGATAAATCTTAAATGTAATAATTTCTTAAGAGAAAAATTATTTTTGGAAAAGAAAATGTAATTGAGTGTTTTGTAAGGATGTAAAAGTAGGGTATGGCTTGTGAGTATAGTAGGATATGGGCTTGTACTTGTAAATAGTAATCAAGACAATTAATTTACCGGTAGTAAAGAAAATACGAGAAAAATGGCTATATTTGTAATTTTTATAAACCAAAAAAATTATAAAATTTATATTTTTGAAATCCTTATTAAATTTCGGTTCTAAAGAGTATTCTGGAACATTTTTCGAATTTTGAGTCCCGAGGCCCGCTTTTCCGTAATGGATCTCGGCAAGGCCCGGAATGGAAAATTTCTTGAAATCAGATTTTTTTGTGGTTTGAAATATACTTTAGAAAAATATTCTACATTAAATTATTTTACAAAAGCTCTTTTAGTTTGAAATCGAAGAAAAGCTGGATCCAGGGTTCTTAGGTTCTCTCTCAAGTTTAAGTTAATCCGGTTTAGAGTTTTGGTTTCCGGTTTCCGAAGTCTACTTGGTTACTAGGAAAACCAGGGTTTACAATGTGGAAAAAAAATAAGGAGAAAAAAGGATAATTTGTCTCCTCACAGAATCGAACACAGGTCTTCTTTATGCATATCAGTGACCTATCCATACAAGCTATTAACATATCTCTTATTTTAGTTTGCACAAAAATTATATTTATGGCTTTAAAAATATGCCCAATTAAATAAACTTAATTAAATAATTTATTTAAATGGATCCAAAAATAAATTTATAATAAAAATTAGTATTATATCAAGCCCAAAAATATTTTTTAAATTATTATTATTTTCTTTTTTTTATACATTTGTAATGACGTCTTTTTCTTCTTTTTTTTGTTTTCTTTTTTTTATTAATCTTTTTTTTTGTAATTTGTAAGCTTGATATAATATTAATTTTTACTATAAATTGAAGCCTTAAATGGAAAAAATAGGGTGTCTACACAGCCCCTTTTTCCTTCTTCAATCCTTGTCCAAATCGATCAAAACTTAATCTAATTTCTTCCTTAAACCTAAATAACTCTCTAAACATTGTCTTTAAGTAAAACTGTTTAGTCAAAGTGACTTAGATATAACCAACAATACATGAGAGTTAAAGATGAATAACCTTGAATTGATTTCAATTTCGATCATGAAGAGTTTCAAACTTTAAGTTTTGAAAAGGATAACAAACTTAAACCAACAAATAGGTACAAAATTGTGTGATGCTTGCTAGAATAGTTTTAATAATCGGATTAAGAATTTAAACTCAGCTTAATTGAATGTTGGTTGTTGCTTGGCCACTTACTCCAGGAGTGGTACCCCTAAACTGGGTTGCGAGTTTGATCACAACTTTGAGATGATGCAGTAGTTTAGGCACTTAGGCCCCCACAGTGAGTGGTTGGGCTCAGCGAGTAGTCAATAGGGAAATTTTCAAGATTGGACGGCTAATTAAGAGTAGGTATGAAGTTGTAACGAGTTATACAGTGTTATAGGGCCCTGTATAAAGCATTATAATTAGAGCTAAGCAAATGGGTATTAGCTCGTAAGTTAACTCGTTTAACCCATTTTAAAATAGGTTATGTCTAACTTTTTTAAGCCCTTTTAAAAGTGGGTCAATTTTACTCAAGTGGTCTAGCCCACGCGTTAAGTATGTTGGCCCGCTAGCCCACTTTTATATAAAATTAAAAAAAATTATAGGGAAAATATCTATTAATGTAGCATTGTTCTTAAGACTTTTATACTTGACATTAAACTTATGTGTTAATTATAACAAAGAATGACAAATTAATGCATATGCATCAGAACATTTTTTTTAAAGTATATTATTATTGTTTTAAATAAAATATAATGTCTTATTTTATATATATATATATATATATCTTATTTAATTAGTATAAATAAGTTAAATGTGTCAACTTAGCCCATTTAACTCACAAAATATACAAGTAAGTTAAAAGGGTCAAAAAGTGACCTAGCCCGTTTAACCCATAGGCCAAAGTAGGTTGGGCTAGAGTCAAGAAATTTTAGCTCATTTTTAATGCAGGCCAAAATTTTTTGGCCTGTTTAACCGTGGGGCAGGCTGGATTAGCCCGTTTAACCCATTTGCCTACCTCTAGTTACAATGGACCATGTTCATTGGTGACATTATATAAGGAGATGACCTAAATGAGACTATTTTCTTATTTTCTTTCTGGTAAGATCTAGAAACTTATCAAACCCTCCCCTTCGGTACTCAATCTGCTGAGGGAACCTTACCCCTTTTGTTTGTTGAAAGTCTTTAGTACCATGTGTTATTGCTATTGGAAATACTTATTTTCTTATTTAAACTTAATCAACTTAATTTGTGTTGGTTGTATTAGCCTCAGCATGCATGACTTGCGTGTATGTGTTTGATTACTATGTACTAGGTTTCGCCACTCACATTTTACTATTTCAGGTACCGATGAGAGTTCGTATGTGGACCTCTACTATGATTCTATGAGTTTTGGGACTGATGAGTTCAGAGAGTGACACCGATGAATAGAGGATTAAATGGAACATTGAAAAGACTATTTAAATGTCTATTATTATTTTAATGGATGTCTGTAAACACTTAACTATTTTACTATTGTGGGCCGAGTACCAAACTTTGTAATTGGGTTGAGCCTAGCTCTCCTTTTGACTGCTATCTTAAACTATTTTCGACTTTAAATTTTTGTTTTACTCTTTCTTAAGGTGCTTTTCTCCATGTTGGTATAATGGTATCTAAATGGTTGGTAAATTTTCTTTTGATGCATTATGGTTGGACTAAAGAGCCTTATCACGATTTCACAACTAAAACTTGATTAACAACTCACCTAGTTAACCAAAACCTTGTACACGTTGCTTGGAGAAGATGTGTGTGGTGAATCAACCACGTCCTTAAACACCCTAAGGGCTGGGTCATTTCACCTAAAACTTGTGTATTAGAACAAAAATCACTTTTTTCTAACTGCATGGACGTCCTATGAAGATAAATGGGGATTCCTACAAGGTGGCCTAGGAAGCTCAAAATCCACCAAAATCAACCATTTTTGGAAGCATTGGGATTGGCTGATCTTTCATGGCCTAAAAGTTACAAATTTCCACAAAAATCACTTTGTTTTACTCATACGAATGGCTTTTGAAGAAGAAATGTGATTCATAAAGAGTGTCCTTAGAAGCTTAAAATCCATGACTTATAATCCAACAAAGTCGGCTATTTTTGACTTAATTGGGATTAGTTGAACTTTTCAGGTCTTTAACTTACAAATTTTACCAAAATGACTTTATTGCAAATATACAGATGTCCCATGAAGGCTAAAGGTGATTCTTAAGGTGTGACCTCAGAGGCTTAACATTCGTAGTCTATATAGTCCACCAAAATCGACTATTTTAAGCAAGTTTGTGATTTGTTGACATTTCGAAGCCTATAACTTGAAAATTACCATCCAAATCACTTTGTTACATGTGTATAAACTTCTACGAAGACGAAAGGGAATTCCCACTAGGTGACCCTGGAAGCTCAAAATTTATGGTCTATAGCATACCAAAATCGACAAGTTTTTGTATAGCTAGTATTGGTTGACCTTTGAAGGCCTATAAGTCACAAATTTCACTCACTTATTGTAGTGTGCGGACATCCTCTGAAGATGAATGGGGATTCCCATTGGGTGTTCTAGGAAACCCAAAATTCATGGCTCATGGTCTACTAAAATTAGCCATTTTTGGAAGCATTAAGATTGATTGACCTTTCGAGGCCTAGAACTCATAATTCCACCAAAATAACTTTATCACATCTGTATGGACGTCTTGTGAAGGAAAAAGGGGATTCATACATACTGATCCTAAAATCTCAAAATCCATCGTCTGTAATCCATTCAAAATGGCTAATTTTGGCTAAATTAGAATTGGTTCACCTTTTAAGGCCTAGAACTCACAAATTTCCATCAAAATGACTTTGTTGCACCTATACAGACAACCCATGAAGACAAAAAGGGATTCTCATAGAGTGTCCTTGAATGCTCAAAATCCATAGCCTATAATTCATCGAAATCAGCCACTTTAGCTGGTTTGAGATCTGTTGACCTTTTAAGGCATATAACTCATAAATTTCTATCAAGATTACTTTGTTGCACCTGTATGGAATTCTTGTTAAAACGAAAGGGGATTCCTATAGGGTGGCTAAGGAAGTTCAAAATCCATGACCTATATAATCCACTAAAATCGGTCATTTTTTAAAGAAATGGGTCCAATTGACCTTTTAAGGTGTGAACTTGCAAATTTGCACCAAAATCGCTTTGTTGCACTTATACGGACTTCCTGTGAAAAACAAAAGGGGATTCTCATAAGGTAACCTCGGAAGCTCAAAATCTAAGACCTATAATCCATCGAAAATGGCCATTTTTTGCATGATTAAGATTGGTTGACCTTTCTAGGCCTAGCACTTCACAAACTACCACCAAAATCAAAATTTTCCACCTATATAGACAGCTTGTCAAGAAAAATGGGGATTCCCACAAGGTGACTCGGGAAGGTTAAAATCCATGACTTATAATCTACAAAAATCGGGCATTTTTGGAAACACTGGGATTGGTTGATCTTTTGAGGCCTAGAACTCGCACATTTCTACTAAAATCACTTTGTTTCACCTATACAAACGTCCTATGAAGACAAAATGGGATTCATAAAGGATGTTCCCGGAAGCTCAAAATCTATGGTTTATAATCCGCAAAAATCGCCATTTTTGGCCTAACTAGGATTGTTGATCTTTTGCACCTATACAGATGTCCTATGAAGGAAAATTTCCATCTGATAGGGAACCTTAGGTTCTCTTCAAAAGAAGCTTGGCAATTTGTCCAATTTGATTCTCCAAATTGTAAAAGGTGGCTTCATGGTTCTGTAAAGTGGCTTCTTGATTTTTCAAAGCCATTTTAGTGGATTAATGAAGAGTTAGATGATTGAATAAATTTAGTCACTAAGTCTTCTAGGTTCTCTTTGATTTGAGGTTGATCCCTTTGAAATCCGAGTAGAGGGGGATTTTTTCTAGGATTGGATTGGTTTCTCCAAGAGAAGTTTGGATGGTTTGTCTATCTTGGATTATAGGTGTTAGTATAAGGGTTATTTTGTTGCCTTGTTAGGTTGTCAAGATAATCCACTTGTTCCAATTGATCATTACTTGCAACATTAGCAACATAGCTTATAAAATTAGATTGTTGGATTGTCAACCCATCGATCTTCTTATTTAAAGCTTCCAATTGAGCAGTGATTGAGGCAACAATATCAACATCATAAACACCAGCAACGTTTTTTCTTAGTTCATGGATTTGACCATTGATAGTTGTTGGTGACCATCCCTTCAAAGAGACTCATGCACTCTACCAGCTATTCACTATTTAAGCTCCCACTAGCAACTACATCAATCATCTGACTCGTAGTGTAGTTCAAACCATTATAGAATGTTTGAACATGTAGCTATGGAGGAATACCATGGTGTGGGCATTTTTCTCAACAACTCTTTGAAGTGCTCCCATATATCATAAAGTGTTTTAAATCCGTGTTAAGAGTAAGAAGAGATGTCATACCTTAACTTGGTGGACTTAGTGGGTGGGAAGTATTTATCTAGATATTTCTCTGCTACAATATGTCGTGTGGTAAGTGAGTACTTTGGAAGCGAATTTAGCTACTGCTTCGCCCTACTACGTAAAGAAAAACGAAAAAACCTTAGTTTTATTCCATCTTCAGTTGCACCATTAACCTTAAAAGTATCACAAATTTGAGCAAAATTTTAAAGATGGGTATTTAGATCCTCATCCTAGAGACTATCAAATCACACTAGCTGCTGCACCATTTAAATTATGTTGGGTTTTATCTCAAAGTTGTTGGTTGCAATAGGGTTTGAACAATACTAGAGCGTACTCTGTCAAGTGTTGGACGAGAGTACTTTGATATGGTCTTTGTTTCTTCAGCATTGATATTAACATTATTGTTGTGGCCTTCCTCCATATTTGCTTAGAATTCTTAAGCCCTTCTTCTCCTTAATCTCCTACAAGTCTCGAAGTCATATTCTAGCAAGTCCCCAGGACCACTTCTTGTCATGTAAATCTACAAAAGAAGAAGATGTTATTAGAACCTCTTTCAAAGTAAAGAGAAAGAAAAGAAAAAAGAATGATTTAATCAACAAGATGGAAAATATAACAAATTAAAACTTCACACCTAAATCTAGCTATGAGTGTACAAAAAGGCAAGTGAACCTTATTGAGATTTATAGTGTAGACTTAGAGCACGTATACTAAACTGTTCTCTAACCTATAAAAGCGGGTAAGTGCATAACATATAATATTAATACTAACCTTAGAGTGACACAAGTCAATTAAAAATAATCCAACTTACAAAGACATTTAGATCTTGAATCCCCATTAGGGTGATATGTGATTATGTTAAGAATAATTGTAATATTATTGTTGATGCTCTTGAACGTCAAAAATTCCTAATGTAATCCAATATCTTTTTCAAGGCTATTGAATTCTAATCCTCGATTGATTAACTGAAATTTCTTTCTAGTTAAAGCTCCAAAGATAACATTATCAAACTAGAATTTCCATATAAGGTTTCACCCTAATCTCAAAGAATGATGCCGTCCTAAGGCTAGGATTACATGCAACTCCTTTCAATTTTGTAGATATAGTCATATAGACAATCTATCAATTAATTTTCATGAACATCAAACTAACAATTAATATTCTAGATTATTAACTCAAGATAAATAATAAGCACAACACAATTGAATTCAAGAAACCAAGCAATATATCAAAATCAATAAAGAACAAATCACATATTTAACCTAGGGTTTATGAAAATCTAAACTAGAAACCTACTCCTCTATAGGAGAAGTAACAATAGCCTAAAAAGATGTACAATCAAGCATAATCCCAATTACAATTAAGTTTTAAAGCACAATTCGACTTGCTACAATAATAACTTAGATAGCTTAAAGTAAAGTCGTACTACATTCTATGCCTTGCTAACTTAGAATCTTGTCTTTATATAGATGATCTTCAAGCTTCAAATTAAGAAACTTCATTCACCCAAAATAGGAAAGTTGAGATATTGAAGAACATGAATATGTCTTGATCTTGTTTAGTAAGCTAAGGCTTCGGATTAGGAAAGTGAATCCTAGACAATGGAAAGTTGTTAGAGTTCTTACATGTAGAGAGTACGACCTTTGAAATTTTTCAAAGTTATCCTAGGATGTCTTTTTCTGCAAGCTCAAGGAGGAATCTTTCTAATTTTAAGTAGTTTCCTAAAATATCTTTGTTGGTAGAACGACATGAGAAGAGACAAGTCGTGTATCGGGTCATGTAGAGTTCTATAATTGAGACGTTCGCAAGTTTGGAAGTGACATAACTTAGACAAGTCACGTGTCTAATCATGTAACTTTGTATGGTCATCCCCAGGAGCAACACAACTTAGACAAGTCATGTCTTTTGCCATCCCACTTTCTGTTCTTGTATCTTGACAACATCATGACTTAGATAAGTTGCGTCTCTTGACATGTCGTGCATCCATTTCTAGACATGACTTAGAAACTTGGCCACATCCTTATCATGTTGACCATAAATTGCTTCCAAAGTTCATATTTTTTTTTTCTAATTCTCTTCTTTTTCATAAAATCTATCTTTTGAAGGCCTGAAAATATATATTAATGATTTTAAGTGCTAAATTCAAAATAATTATCAATAAAATGACCAATAAAATCACACTTTAGCACTCATATATTAGGAATAATTTAGATTTATCTTGTATAGAAATATTGTGAAAACGAAAGGAGACTCTCATAGGATGACCTCGAAAGCTCAAAATCCATGATTTATAGTCTATTCGGCCATTTTTGGCATGGTTAGGATTGGTTGACCTTTAAGTCCTACAAATAGCAAATTTCAACCAAAATCACTTTACTAAATCAGTACGGACATCCTTTAAAGATGAATGGGGATTCCCATAGGGTGACCTGGAAAACTCAAAATTCATGAGTCCACCAAAATTGACCATTTTTGGAAGCATTAGGATTGATTGACCTTTCAAGGTGAACTCGCAAATTTCCGCCAAAATCACTTTGTTGCACATGTATGGTTTTCTATGAAAACGAATGGGGATTCATATGGAGTGATCATAGAAGCTCAAAATCCATTTAAATTGGCCATTTTTTTATGAACTAGGATTGGTTGCCCTTTAAAGGCCTATAACTCACAAATTTCCACCAAAATGACTTCATTGCATCTATACGGACGTCCCATGAAAGCAAAATGGGGTTCTCATAAAGTAACCTTGAAGCTCAAAATCCATGGCTTATAGTATATCAAAATCAGCCATTTTTCACTTGTTGACAATTTGTTGACCTTTTGAGACTAGAACTTGCAAATTTTCATCAAAATCACTTTGTTTTAGTTATACAAACTTCCTATGAGGACGATAGGGGATTCTCACAAGGTAACCTAGGAAGCTCAAAATCCATAGCCTATATAGCTCGTTGAAATCAAACATTTTCAAAAGAACTAGGTCTGGTTGACCTTTCAAGGCTAAGAACTTCAAAAATTGCTTTAAAATCACTTTATTGCACCTATGTAAACTTTCTATGAAGACAAAATGCGATTTCCATAGGGTAACCCCTAAAGCTCAAAATCCATGGCTTATCCACCTAAATTAGCCTTTTTTGCACAATTAGGATTAGATGACCTTACAAGGCCTACAACTCGCAAATTTCCACCAAAATCACTTTGTTTCATCTAGAATGACATCCTGTCAAGATGAATAGGGATTTATACTAGGTGACTTGAGAATTTTGAAAGTTATGGCCTATAGTCTATCAAAATCGCTCATTTTTTTATGCTTTGCAATTGGTTGATCTTTCGAGACTTAGAACACATAAATTTCTACCAAATGACTTTGTGACACCCATACGGAGCTCCTGTGAATACAAAAGGTGTCCTCACAAGATGACCTTGAAACCTCAAAATTCATGGATTCTTGTCCAACAAAATTAATCATTTTTTGTAGGACTGGGACTAGTTAACTTTTCGAGGTCTAGATCTCACAAATTTCCACCAAAATGACTTTATTGTACCTGTACGGATGTCCTATGAAGATGAATGGGACAAGATTACAAAAAAGCTAAGCTACTCATGAGCTACTCAAGCTTGGTTTGGCTAGGCTCGAGCTCGATTAATAAACCAACAGAACTCAAGCCTAAAGTAAAGCTCATTAATCTAAATGAGTTGAACTCAAGCTTTGATTTAGGCTCACATGTGAGCTCATAAACAAGTCCATTTAGGCTTGTAAATAGGCTTCAAGTAAGCTCGCTAGCAGGCTTATCAATTAGCTCATTAATAGTTTTGTGAATGTTTTTATGCATAGGATGTATATAAAGGTGCAAAAAAGTAATTTTTATGGAAATTACAAGTTCTAGGCTTCAAAAGGTCAACCAATCTCAGTTTGGCCAATAATGGCTGGTTTCAACTATAGGCCATGAATTTTAATCTTCCAAGGTTAGCTTATGAGAATCTCCTTTCGTCTTCAAAGGATGCCTGTACAAGTGCAACAAAGCATTAACCGTGCTTTTTAAGGATTGGACTTTGAGCTTCCAAGGTCACCCTATAAGAATCCCCTTTCCTCTTCACAAGACATCCATAGAGGTGCAACAAAATGATTTTGATGGAAATTTATAAGTTCTAGTCCTAAAAAGTCAACTTATCTTCATTCTACCAAAAATAGTCAATTTTGAAAGATTATAAGCCGTGGATTTTGAGTTCTAGGCCTTGAAAGCATCAACCATATTTCTTGAGGCATGCACAAAGTCTCTACTTGCAACCATTGTTTGAGTAAATGCATTTCACTAAACATACTTTTCAATCTGACTCCACCACATTGTAGTTATGGTGGTTGGTTGTGTGATGCATTTTTTTTACTTGTATCAAGTACTCTTCTGTCTCTCACCACATCCCTACCTTAAATTCATTATCAAAACTCCATTTTTTATCACTCAATTATTGTCCATTCTTAAATGTGACATAAGTACTTTCTACAAGTGTTGTGAAAAATGGCGCGGGATTCAAACTTCCTACTACACCCACATCCTTCAAAGCTAATAAACAACAGCCATGAGGTGCATCAAGTGTATTAAGCTAACTAACATGACCATCACTCTCAGCACAACTACCTAATTCACCACAATCCTCAAAAGGGGAGCTATCATCCAATCCTATCTCTCTGGCAATATCCTCAATTGGTTCACTTAGCTTATATATAGGTAGTCCAAGCTAATTAGCTCTTGCTGGTATGGTAGAAGGGAAAATCGAAAATTTAAACACCTAGTTTTTATGTGGATCGTTGTAATCTACATCCTATTGTGACTCAAACTCATGATGGAGCAAACAATTGATTCGCATTCTCTTTCTCATTTATCTCCATATACACCAGTAATGCCCCCACCCACGTGAAGATGCAAACATTTACTGCACATTGTAATCATCTTTAGTGAGTACGACATAATAAAACATGACATCAACATCAACTGTCAACCTATAGAATAACTCAATGGGCCCTAGTTTATGTTTAGATGGTTTCTCATAGTTTCCATAGGCATAGTAAGGAATTCTACCTTCTCCATTTCCACCTATCGTGTGTCAACTTGATATATAGCATTAGCACATCATTCATGGTATGAGAAAAACAAAATCCAATTTACCCTAGCAAATTTTTCTATATCCATTCCTCAATACAAGTTTTCTTGTATTAATCCATAGCAAATTTGCATAATTACAAAGAAACATGTATGCATACCAAACAATCATTAAGACGTACGTATGAAAATCAATTGATAAGATCATTTTAAGGTAAACTTTTTTATTTTACACAACACCCAAGCAGGAATGTAATTTAGACATTTGGTCAAATAGTATACATACAAGCTATACGATCATTGAGACATTTACTGGATACTCTTTATGCATACTATATGGGATCAATAGACTAATATTAAACCACAAAAATGACACCAATACATTATACGTGTATAATATGAAGTATTATTCTACTAAAATCTATGATATAAACATAAATTTCAAAACAACTTTAAGGTAAAACAAACTTAGATTCATGAGTACTAGGATTTGGGGATTTGAGTGAAAATCTTGAAAGAAAGTGAAGGATAATTGAAGAATACAAATGTAATAAGTGTAGTTTTAGCAAGATTTAATGTAAACGTTATGATTTTATGCTACATGGATCGTGAGAAATTGGGTTAGGGTATCTTTTTTAATGAGATTTGCGAGTAAAATGAAGAGAAAAGAGGTCAAGGGTCTATATAAGTCACAATGAAATCATATAATGATAACATAATTTCAATGTTTATATTAATCGTGTCTTCAACACATGATTTCATGGCTAGACTTGAAATCATGACATGCTATATTTATGGATCTTTTTTTTTTTCAAAAATTATGATTTTTGAATTGGATTATTTTTTTCTTTATCTTCTCTCTCTCTCTTTTTTTTTTTTTTTTTGCATTTTTTTCCTTTTTCCCAAAGGAAAAAATACACCATGATCCTAGATTTCTACAACTGGTAAAATTTTAAGGCCTTATTAGTGTCTTTATACACGTTCCTTTTTGTTACATGTATGTAGGAAACATATATTAAGAATAATTTCATCCAGCAAATTTTTATTGAGTCAAATTACTTATGTTCCCTTTGTTTACATTACATTTATAACAAAAGACAAGTATTATTGGCTATCCTTATGGAAGCGATAAGCATATTGAACGTAAGAATGAGAAAAGTGTACATGGGAATAATGGTTGACTTAAATTTATGTTAATTTAGTAACATCTCATGCAAGAAAAATTTTCAATATGAAGTAAGCACATGGATGGAATGATTAGACATCTCTCTAGCACAAATACACTAATAATGACTAGGGTAGATATCTTGTATCTGAAAACAAGCAGTTTGCCCTATTAATCCTCCAGGTCCTAAATAACTCAATTCTCTTCCATGAACTATTTGTGTCAATGGATTCAATAGGTCCTGGCTGAGTGGGTCTAACCCGTCAAGTGAACCTATGGACTCGACAGGTCCTTAAGGGTCCTGCATTAAAATTTTAAAAAAATAAATAAATATTAACTTAAAAATTAATTACTCATAAAAAAGGGGCAGGTTGGAGGGAGATGTCTAGGAATGATGATTAGTGTTCTACATGTATGACAAGTAGGAAGTTTAGGGCATAATACTTTGCCTTATGTGGCTATAAAGGAATGCCAATACAGCAGCAACAAGAAGATCCAAGACTGGGAAGTACCTTAACATTAGGGAAAAGAGCTGGCTTTCATCCTTCTTTTAAGGCATAATACTTTCTTTTGTAGCTCCTCCTAGTACATGACCATTTTTATCTTTGAGCTATAAATAAACAGGCTGAAAAACACCATCCTTATCAAGTGGGTGGGAAGATCAAACCATCTATGGCAGTGGTAATCTATAGTAAGTCAAAAATGATGTCTTCCTTCCTTGTGTTCCTCCATCATAACCAATTAGAGAAATTTATGTCAAAATACTTTTATTCCTTGTTTCTTATCAAAAGTCACACACCTAGTTCATTTCATTTAAGCACAAACCATGAATGGTGGCAGCAAGTAGGATCACCTACCATATGAAATGTGAAATCACTACAAACAATAATATGAGATATATATATATATATATATTATGTTTGTTTAAGTAGAAGGGGAATAAAAGGGTCATAGCAAGTAAGTGCTTCATTAAACAAATGTGAACCACCAAACTAAAAGGCAGATTTGCTTCTTATTATTCTCTTTCTTCCCTTTTTTTTCCCTCCCCCTTCCCACTTACATAGATAAATGTGAAAAAACATTAAATTCATGAGATGCTTAAATTAACGATTGTTACTTTAATGTCCATAGGGCTAAGTACCAAGGATATTAATTTAACTAGCTAACTAGATAATCCCCACTATTCCTCTTCAATTCTCTGTTTGCTTAAAAACTCACTTTTGTTTTTTTTGGTTTTTGTTAAATGACTTTGTAGAAAAGTGGCCAAGTTGAAATGATTTCAATGAGTTCTATACTTTAGGTTAGTAATATTGGCATAGACATCCACCCTTCTAAAATTAGCAACTACATCACTAACAATACTCGTTTATTCATACTATGTGGCGTTGGCAATGTGAATTGTATTTTGCACTTACATTTATCATAAACAATAATTTATTATAATCTAAATTGGGTAAATTACATCAAAACGTATCAATGTTTGGGAATAAGTTTATTCAAGGTATCAATATTTTAAGTGGTTAAAAAGATATATCAATTTTTGGGGATAAATTCATTGAATGTATCAATATTTGGAGTAGTTAAAAAGAAATATCAATGTTTAAGGATAAGTTCATTGAAGGTATCAATATTTTGAGTAGTTAAAAAAATGTATCAACTTAGAAAAAGTGAGTCAAATAAGGTATCAATAATTTACCATTAATGGAAAATTAAAGAGATTTAATTAAAAAATAATCTAAATGACAATACCTCAAATGAATTTTGCAAAATATTGATACCGCATTTGATACACTTTGCTAAACCTTTACAACTTTTTTTAATCACTTAAAACATTAATACCATAAATAAACTTACCTTTAAACGTTGATACATCTTAATATAATTTACCCTAACTTAAATATGTCAAATAGCATATACATTGGTACCATCTTCCCGGTATCTATGGTGAGTTTGTTCATAATTAACTATCCTTCTAAAACCAAAAGCGGCTAGCAAAATATCTTACTTTTTTCTTATAGACAACCACTTATGAATAAAAATCTTATACATTTGAAAAATTTTTCAATCTACAATCAATGGCATTTAGGTTCTGCAGTAATAAAATATTAAAATGAAAAGAAAAAAAGCAAAGAAAATCTAAGCTTCACATTAAGCTTACTGTCAAATCAAAGACTATATTTGAACATTGTGTTTAGACTAATATTTCATGTCAAGTCTTGTGTCGCTTGAATAATTTTGTTCAGTATGAGATCATCCATTAGAAAGAACCAAAAAGCATATATTCTCCCCGATTTTCAAGCTCTAGTATTGTCACGCCCCAAGGGGTATCCTAAATATAACAGTCCGCCATACTCAATATTAAAGCTTAAGTATGACAATCTTAGCCACTCCTAAAAGCTTTGATATTAAGTATAAGACATGCTCTCACAAATTTAGAGGACCATACATGGAATTATGAATCTTAAGAAGATATAATAACATATTAAGAAAAGAGGATTCATAATATTCATTTACTTATAGCAATGATCTTTACAAACTTAGAGACATTTCCCTTATTCACTAATCTATTACAAGAATATTTATACATCATTTCTAATACTAAACTTCATCTAAAATTTCCTTTATCCAAAAAGAAATTACCTGACTGCAAGGTCCTCGTGGCCTCAACCACAGATAAGGGAACTGCAAAAGATATCTATGGGGGTATAAGCTGACAGGCCTAGTGAGAACTATTTCCATGAATAACTTCTTGTAACAAAATTTCAAACAAGTTGTTTAATCAAACAAATGGGATGCAACATACACGTGGGCAAATAAAGCATATAGTTTTTTGGGAACTATATGTTGAATGGATTTGCGTCCTCCATTCGGGGTTTGGTGATACATAACCTCAAACAAGTAGTTTTAGTAAAAAGATTTATGCTTACGACCAATATCGCCAAGCATATGAAGTCTACTTGAATTGAGCCTTGCTTTCGGATCTTTCGCCAAGCATTTCCTTAATGCCGCCAAGCAATTGCTTTCGGACACTCCGCTAAGTGTTACTTTCGACATGAGCTTACTATCCTTCTCACCCAAGAATAATGACCCAAATGTAATGTGACTCACTTCATGGTATGCATGAATCCATTTATTTATTTATGATATCATAGCCTTATTATTATCAAATTTAAGGCGATAAAAGAATTTCATACAAAGCAAGTATTATACTACAACAAACATTTAAATCAACTCCGGCCTCGCTATTCTTAGGATTCTTTCAAGAAATTATTTTACACACAAATCCATTTGTCCTTTCCTAACGCTAATGCAACTAAATTACAAGCACAACAAATATAGTATTTAAAGGAAATAAACTCACGATGCCATGTTGACTATTCTTCTTATACGGGTGAGTCGTTCACACACTCCACTCAATCGAAATAATCTTCGGGACATAGGTATCCTTCCTCGGAGTCACCTAGCCAAAGAAAATACCCACAATGAGTATTTCTTGATGATTTCTGGAATTTTGACAAGACAATGTCAAAAGAACGTTAAAGTTCGTATAAAGGAAAGTTCCAATTTAAAATGGCCTTAACTTGATCATTTTAACTTGGAATTGCGTATATAATATACCGATTTCTACCTACTCGAAAAGATCTATTTATTTCTAAAACTATTTTTATCAAACCAAACCATTTGGGCCCCGAAACAGTGGCGATAAAATTCACCACGAATTTTCTAATTCAAAAACAACTTTGGTTCAATCAATCAAGATTTACTTGATAAATACTTAGTTATCTATATAGTTGAAAAATTCTCTTTCTATGGTTAGTTAGCTCATATTTAATTCATGCTCAAGTGCTTTGTTGTCCATTCATGTTTCTTGAGTGAAATAATTTCGGTTTGGAGTTTTAGAAAAACATAGTTTACAATATTCATTTTGTAAATATTTTTGAAATGAATATTTTGTTTCTTTTGTTTTTAAAGAATTACTTTATTTTTGACTTATTATTTTTCTGGATGTCTTTTTGAAAAATAATTTTTCTTCTTTTCTAAATTCTTGCGTTAGTCCTATGTATGTTCTACACAATCCTTTTTTGACTATTTATTTGAAAAGATCTAAACTTGAAAATCCTCACTTCTTGCTCCCTAAGGTTTTTGCTATGTTATGTTTTCGTAGAAATCATTTTGTATCAAAAATTATTTTCTTTCGAAAAACAAAGTGGGAATGATTTAAAAAGCTTTTCATGACAAAAGTAGTTTCTAAAATTGTAGTGGGTTCTTTTGTAACTTGAAAAGAATGACTTTATTTTTGTTAAATCATAAATTTTATACTTCTCATAGACTTATCTCTAAGTGGTAAAATCTCATTTGGTTAATTATTTTTAGAACTTGAAATTTTGGACAACAATCTAAATGAACATGATTTATGAGAAATAATAGCAAACAAAAATAACATAAATAATAAAGTCAAGTATTGGGAGTCTTAGCTTTTTCAAGGCTCCTGGGACTAAGAAGTAGACTAGTCCCAAAATAAAAATAAAATGAAAGAAGGAAAAATTTGTTTTGACTTGATGAGGACAAGTCTAAGACTAGAGACTAGTCTTAAAATAAGAAGGAATGAATAAATAAATTGCAATGGAATAAATAAATAAATTGCATTGCATAAAATAAATAAATTGCAAGTGAGCTTATATGCTCTAAAGAATATGTATATATATATAGATAATAATACTTAGATATAGTAACAATAATATGAACAAAAATAATAACATAAACATAAATAGATTTTCATGAACAAGAACAATACATGAACATAATGTAGCTTCCATAACATTTAGTTTTTGGAAACTCACACTATGGTCATGTAAAGTTACATGACATGAGAAGAAGAAAAACAATAGGAAATGGTTACCTAAAGAAGACTTTGGTAGTATTATGTGGTTTTGGTTTTTGTTGTAGGTAGAAGTTGTTTTGGAATTATTTTGAGAGAGTTTTGGGGGATATTTGGAGAGAGTTTTGAGAGGAGAATTTGAGAGAGTTTTTGTGAAGAATTTGTGGGTAGTAAATGTATAAAAGAAGTAAAAGAGGAGGGGGGTATTTATAGGAAAATGTGGAGTGATTTTTGAGTGATTTAAATAAAAGAAAATTGAAACAAATTGAGGAGAGAGGGGGAGGGGGAGAGGCATGTGCCGGCCATAGTGAGTAGAGGGGAGAGAGTTAGTCATTTAATTCATTTACTAAGCCAAGTTGATTAAACTTAAATAATCTAACTCATTTTAGCTTAGTAAAGTTTATTAAGCCAAGTTGGACTTAGATTAATGACTAATTCATTATAAATCTAAGGTAAATGTTACTTAATCCTAAGTTAGCTTCAACCTAGCCAAATTCATCAAAGTTAAACAATCTAATCCATTTTAATTCATTCAAGTTCATTTAGTCAAGTTGGACCTAGGTTTGTTAACTAAGTTCATTTTATAACTAACTTCTAGATATAATCTAGTTATTTGTTAAATCTATAAATCTACTTAACCCATGTTTAATTACATCAATTAACTCACATAACACATCAAATATCTCTTATCTATCTCATTTTAACTTAAAAAGATTCATTTACACTTAATAACAAACATTTAGAAAGCAAAAACAAATTTTGACTTTGTTTAAGAAAACACAATAATAGGAGAGAACTAAAATTTAAGCATCGATACTTTTCGAATTCTTAAAAACTCAAAACATAAACGTTATATATCTCTTTCTAAGCTTTCCAAAACAACTTGAATCACCTCAATCGGAGGTTGGATGAAAAAGTTATGGACAAAATATGATCAAGGTGTGAAACAAGGGAAAGTACACTACCTAGTACACCACCGTGCCCGGGGCCATGCAAGGCACTAAAAAGTGACCCGAAAGCAATTTTTTAAGGTTTGATGACCTACACAACCACCTACACGTCCGTGTACAAGGTGGGGCAGAGATTAAAAAAGTGACCCGATAGCTTATTTTGACCAGCACAAGCTCGTACATGATCATGTACAAGGTAGTGCTGATTTGAGAAAATCTTTTTGAAAGCAATACATGCATTTTCCATGTTTCCTTTACACAATATATCAATTTTTACATGTTCTAATACAACTTAAACATCATAAAAACTTCATATAACATATTATACACTTTAAACAACATCAAAAGCATAAATTCCTCTCATCATATACATCAAATCATTCCAACAAACCCCAACTTCACTATTCATCATCTTCTTCATCACAATCCCAACCTCCAACATACAATTAACTAATAATTACACATGTAAACAGCACTTTGAACCCATTTCTAATATCTATATATCAAGTACATAAGTAAATAATAAAGAAAACAAGGAGATAACAACTTATCTTGTCAAGAACACATGCTCACTTGAGTTCTCTTTACACTTCAAGCTTGTTTTCCTTCTGTACTCTTCTTTCCTAACTTGATTCCTTATCAATTTTTTTTAATGGAGATTTGTGGGCTTGATTTTGAAGATAAGGTGAAAGAAAAAGAAGAACAAGAAAGGAAGATGAAACCAATGGAGAAAAGAGAAAAAAAAAGGGGTAGCACATAATTGTGATGAGAGAGAGAGAGATAAGGATAAAATGAAAACTTTAAAGGATATTTATAAAATAGGGTCTTAAGTTTAAATCTTTCTGATAATTATTTTTAGTACCATAAATAATTAGAAAACAATTTGAGAACATATATATTAGAAATTTATGACTTGTTATAAAAACACATTTCAAAAGCTTAAAAATGAAATTTTGGTATTTAATTTGGATTCGAGTTTAAAAATGATATTTTTAAACAAATATTTTATTTTAAAAAATTATCAAGATTTAGTTATATGAAAGGTAACTAAAATATAAAAGTTTAGAACTTTACTAAACATTTAAAAATATTTGTTTGGGAATTTAAGAATTTGAATTAGATACGAGAGGAGTTTATTCAGAAAAAGAATTTTATAAAATAAACTAAATAGACTGATTTATCAAATCGATTTAAAGAAGGAATAAATATAAAGAAAAAGAATATTTAAAATCACCAATCTCCATTTAACCTATTTACTAATTTAATTATCTCAATTTGTCTATTTCTTTTATATAATTCAATTAAATCATTTCTACTTAAGTAGGTGAGATTTTAGGGTATTTCACTTGCAATATCTAAAAAAGACATTGTTCGTTTCGTATTTAGACGCTAGGAAGAAAGTCCATGTATATCTAATGAAGTCATCAACAATAACCAAGGTATATTTTTTGCCTCTCAAACTTAAAGTTTAAATAGGACCAAATAAGTCCACATGCAGTAGTTCTAATGGCCTAGAAGTGAAAACAACATCCTTACACTTAAATAAAGTCTTAGTTTACTTTCCTTGTTGACATGCTTGAGAAATCTTGTCTTTTTGAAGATTTATTTTTGGTGAACCTTTGACAAAGTTTTTTCAACAAGTTTTGAAATTGCATTCATGCTAGCATGTCCCAGTTTTCTATGACATGGCCAACTATTGTCACTTTGAGAGAAAAGACAAGTTTCATTTGATGATTTGAAATCATCTAGATTGATTTTGTAAATATTTCTTTGTCTATACATTTCAAAATTAGCTTAAGTATTATGAATTCTTTCAATAGAACATTCATTGGTAAGAAATATTACTCTAAAACCATTATCATGCAATTGGCTAACAGTAAGCAAGTTATGTTTTAAACCATCAACTAAAGATACATTTTTAATAATTAAATCTTTGTTTACTAGAATGTTACTTTCACCAAGAATAAGTGACTTGCGATTGTCTCCAAGGTAACATTTCATTGATCTTTCAAGTCTAAAATTGTGAACTTAGATGCATCTCTAGTCATGTGCCTAGAGCAACCACTATCCAAGTACCATTTGTTATTTCCACTTGAAGATTCCTACAAAATAGAGAATTATTTCTTTGGTACCTAATTGAGTTTGAGTCTTTTTTGGTTATGTGTAACAAAAATTTCTCTTTTAGGAACCCAAACTAATTTGCTTTTACAATTGAAATGCATGATTTTTCATATTGCACAATTGCGTGTAATATGACCAATTTTGCCACAATAGTTGCATGTCCCATGAGTGGCTTTCACAAATTGAGTTTTATGAAACTTGCAACTACTTTCTTTGTTATAGCCAATTCTATATTTGTTTGAATTACACCTTTGATTTTAAAGAAGGTTGTTCAAGTTCTTTTTCCCTTTGGTAAACTTAGCTATGGTTACTTTTGAATCATCTAAGCTAACTTTCAATATGATATTTTCATGTCTTAATTCTTCTAGCTCCTTTAAAATTTCATTATTACTATCAGCACATGTGACATTATCATCATCATTTAAAGTTTTTACTTCAATACCAAGCAAATAATTTTCAATTATTAATTTCTCATTAATCTTGCTTAATTCATTTTTGCTTTTTAGCTTGTTTCATTTATTATTCATCTTTTCATTCTCCAATTTTAAAATAGCAATTTCTTCATGTAACTTTTTTATTTTCTAGTTTAGCCTCCTCATACTTATTTTAAATTCATCCAGCTCTTCTCTTACTTTCTTTATTAAGGTTTTAAGCATGTCATTCTTTTTCTCTACTTTTATCAACCTACTACATACTTTTTGATACGTATCATAAATTTCATCATAAGAAGGAGAAAATAGAGGACTTACTTCATCATTCAATGCCATGAAGCACGCATTCTTATCTAAGTCACTCATCATCACTCCAAGTGGCAATGAGAGCTTCTTTTCTGGATCCCTTAGGTGCTTTCTTGAGCATTGTATAGTATTGTTAAATGTGTCTTAGTTTGTGACATTTGTAGCAGGTTATCACATCCTTTTTTCCCTTTTTGTTTCTTGATGAGCTACTACCATCATCCTTTCTTTTTCTATTGTTGTTGAACTTCATAAACTTCTTGGCCATTAAGGCAACCTCCTCGTTATCATCATCATCATCATCATCATCACTGGATTCATGACTTGTAGCTTTTAAGGTAATAGCCCTCTTTGCTTGATTCTTCTCTTTACTTTATAATTAACTCATGTGTTTTGAGTGCTCTAAGGAGTTCCTCTTTACTTAGAGCACTTAAATCTCATGCTTCTTTAATAGCAGTTCTCTTTGTTTCCTAATCCTTACGTAGGAACCTAAGTTGTTTAGAATTTATTTCCATATTAATGAAATTCTTTCTAAGCAAACTTAAAGGATTTATGATGTTGATGAATCTATTATGCATCTCATCTATAGATTCATTTAGAAGCATTTTGAAATTTTCAAATTGTCCACACAAAATACTTATTTTTGTATCTCTTATTCTTGAAGTTCCTTCATAAGTATTTTCTATTTCATCCCATACATCTTTAGCTGATTTACATATACAAATTCTATTGACATCACTTTCATTTAGCCCACTATGCAATATGTTCATAACTATTTCATTTAAATCTAATCTTTTCCAATCTTCTTCATTATAATCTTTCTTCTTCTTTTCCTTCAATATTCAAAAGCTATTTTCTATTACATTCCATATTAATCTATTTTGAGCTTTTAGAAAGATTTTCATTCTACATTTCCAATATGGATAGTTACCCCCACTTAGAAGAAGTGGCTTGCTAATAAATTGACTTTCTTAATACCCTAGTATATTTGATGCCATAATCTTTACTCTATATGCAATTACACACAAGAAAATAGAGATGAAGTTCCAATGCCAAACGAAAGCGCATTAGAAAATGCTTAAGGGATTTGGGGGGGTGGGGGGGTGGGTTTAAACTTTAATAGCAGTAGATATGACAATAATAGATTACAGAAAACAATATTAAAGAGATAGGGAAAGAAGAAATAAGCCAGATTTAATGTGGGGTTCAGCCCATTTCCTGTTCTCCATGATCCCACAATCACCTCCAATCATAGGATTTCACACACTTTATTGATCTTAAACTTAAAGGCTCAAATACAGTGTTATACAAGGTATAACACCTTAGGAAATAAACTATTTTAATCTCTTTTTATAGTACTCTCTTATAAAGTTACGAAATAAAAGTATAGTACACATGTGCAAAATAATCAATTCAACCCATCCCCACCCTCGCCTCTATCTTTAAGGCCTACATTTCTGTGCCAACTAAGGTTGTTGGGCATCTTCACCACCAATATCATCGGCATGAAATGGTACTAGTGCTAGTGCTAGTGCTAGTGTTGATGCTACTAGATCATTAATATTGAGTCCTACGAACTCATCTACTACACAAATAACTTCTTGTGCAGTAGCTATAGTGTCCTCTGGCGGCATGTTGAGCACCTGATATATGAAATATGATTACAATTAACAATAAACGTCTAGATCAACACATAACGAACACAAAGTAGCTCCATAGATACCATATATAAACATCATATCATGGCTCCCACACAACTAATCCAGCAGGTGGTGATCGCATGATACCAATCAAAATAGTCTACGAAAGTACCGAAGGGGATATTCGGCATCTCTATAACACGATTGCGCCGATCATCTCACTCTACGATTCACATGGCGTGCTTCGTTGCCTAATTCCACTCCATACAGCCCTCCAGGTTAGCTCAAGTAAGTCTCTCATATTTGTTGTTGTTGTTGGAGGAAGGAGGGATTAGGTTGTTGGGGTGGTGGTGTTTATTCCTTGGAAACCTCCAAATTATCTGAGCACATAGCTCCTAAATAACCAATTCATGAAATAAGTTAGCAACATATAAGCCAAATAATTCATATGTAAATAAAAGACCATATTGGATTTACAAAATTGCACCTATCTAGGAACCTATCAATCTATAGCTCCCCTACATGGAATAACATATATGTGGGGTATTGTATGATATCAAAAAAGGCTCTACAATGGGTAATGAGAGGGCACCCCTTGGTTACAAATGTGGTCATCTAACATATAGGAGGAGCAATGTGTGGGAAGTGCTCCTATGCTCAGATCTGCAGCACAATAAGTGGTCCAGTTATGCCTCTAGTATCAAGTGGGATGCTATGTGAAGCTACCTATAGAGCCAAGCTAAGCAAGCTACTCCCCATGCTACTACTAGCAACCTGAAAATCATCAAGTAATGTGAGGTACATAACATGAACCAAATTTTGTGATTTGTCCCCAACTATGAACCTCCTAAGTAGCAATAGAATGTAAGCCCTAGCATTGTGCCGAATGGTTACATCATTTGGTAATTTTCCAGAGTGTGTATCCAACCACAACATCTTTAAGCACCCACCATCAATCTCACCACGAATGGTTTAACTCCTAGTAGACAATGGCATAAACCTAGCTAATCCATCCATGTGGTGTCACTAACTACATGCCCATCGATAGGGAAGCTCGTAAGAACTACGATATCCTATAATATCACAATCTACTCCCCCATCGGAATATGAATGTATGTGTCTCTTATCGCCCCCGCTCAACCAATGTTGTGACTAGGTGCCAATCTAGCTATATGAAAGGCATCATTATGGCACCTAGAAAGCCAACCTGTAACAAGTATGGAATAAGTTGCCCATTTAACTCTACTGGCATACCATCATGCCTCTTTAACTTAGCCTATTGCTGGCAACAATGTAATATGACAAGCTCTTACGTTTAAAATACAAGTTTTATGGGAAGTATAACTAACATATTGTAAGTAAACAAGTAAAGAAAAGATATTACCTCACTCTCCCACACTAGCCTAGATCTGTGAGCAAGCTGTCCACTAAGTAAGGAGTCATCTAGCATTCCCAGATCCATCTACCAAAAAAAAAAAAAATTGTACACAATGTCAACAAAGGCACAAGGTGTAAAAAAGGAGCAAACAACAATATCACAATTAAGCATAAATGTAATAAGACAAGTCACATAAACATGTTTATACCCGTACGATTTGACTAATTTATAGTTTCCCTCTTAGCCACTCTCCTAGTTGGACAACTTTTGATATTGTCCCTTACTAGCCGCATGACTCACATGAGTAACCTCATGGGCCCTCTCTAATATCCATCTCATTCTAGAAGCATTTCTCTCTCGGCCTGCCCCTTTTCCTTAAATTACGAGGAACGGGATGCCATGTTAGAATATCAATACGAGTCCAATTTACCTTATCTACTGCAAATATGAATGAGAGACCATATACCTTTAGCTTATTTTCCTACTTGTACCACTATCCCACATGAGCAGCACAATCCATATGCAAAGTATGTTGAACTTTATGTTCACAAATGATTTTGATGAAAATAATTATTACACAATTAATTATTTAAATATTCTTAATTGTTCAAATACATAAAATATTTATATATATATATATATATGCTTTGTATTTGTTTTGCTGTTGTTTAAGTTTTAATAGAGCAAAAAGTTGAAGAAAAATCAAGACAAAGCTATAGAGCCCAATAGAAGAAATGTGGAGGTATTATTCATCAGATAAAGACAAAAGACTAAGTTTTTGCCAAAATAGTGAAGTCAAGAGCTGGAGTTTTGGGCAAAAATCGTGAAGTCAAAAGCTAAAGTTTTGGGCAAAATCATAAAGTCAGTGGCTGAAATTTTGGACAAAACCATGAAGTCAAAGGCTGGAGTTTTGGGCAAAATCATGAAGTCAAGGGCTGGAATTTTGAGCAAAATTTATAAAGTCAAGGGCTGAAATTTAGGCCTCGACCTCAGGCCTCGACTTCATAATTTTGCTCTCAACTTTAAAAAGTTTACCCTGGGTAAAATTTAAAAATCGAGGGTTGAAGTTTAGACCTCGACCTCAGACCTCGACTTCATAAATTTTCCCCCGACTTCATAAATTTGGCATTGGGCAAAATTTATAAAGTCAAGGGCTAAAGCTTAGGCCTCGACCTCAGACCTCGACTTCAGAAAATTTGCCCTCAACTTTAGAAAGAAAAGAGCTGTTAGAATGCATATAATGCATGTGTCAGACACATTCAATTCTCTTTCTCTGCTTTTGACTTTTATACGTTTTTAAAACGTTAAGTTCTTTAAACACAAGTATGGGCTGTCAGAAACTTTTTGATAATGGGCAAATTTTTATCAAGAGCTATAAATAAAATTTTCCTCCTCTCTTTGAAAAAGAATGAAATATTAGAATTTTTTAACGCACAGTAAAAACAAAAATAACGCTTTGTAAATTTTTTTTACTTGTGTTTTTGTTTATCGTTCTCGTTCTCGTTCTCGTTCTTGTTAATTTGAATTTTTTTTTTTCAATAGAATAATTGGTGCTCTGTTTCAAAATTGGTGATACACTCTAAACGAGAGTTTTTGAGCACTGTTTAAGTTTTAAAAAGTTATTTATCTGCTCATTTAAGGAGTTTAGTTTGCAAAAGGAATTTGTAAAATTTATAAAGTATTTTATGTTATAAATCTGCTCAAGTAGGAGCATTTCTTTGTAAAGAAAATTTGATATTTCCTTAAGAGCTTTTCAATTTGTAAATCTGCTCATATAGGAGCTGTTTGTAAAAAATCCTCAAAGGAGGTATTTATAAAAGAAGTCCTCGTAGAGGCAAAGTTAAAAGTCCTTAGTGGGAAGCATTGAGAAAAGTCCTTAGTGGAAGCAAAGTGAAGTCCTCGTAGAGACAAAGAGAAATCCTTCGTTGAAGGCAAAGAGAAGTCCTCAGTGGGAGGCATTTGAAGTCTGGTCTGGAGTTACCAATATCGTCCTAATTGCGATTAGGCAAGAAGTCCTCAGTGGGAGGCATTTGAAGTCTGGTCATGTGTTACCTGTACAACACTTGATTTGTCGAGTGGAAATCCTTTGTGAAAGGCAATTGTAAAAGTCCTATTGTAATAGGCATTGTTGTAATTCCTTGTCTAAGAGGTTTATTCATTTTAGAATAATCAATATAGTGGTAAAAGTCCTCTTTGAGGCATTTGCACCATGGAGAGTAGGCAGTGGGCCTAACTCCACGTTATATCCTAGTGTTGCTTCTCTTTCTCTCTCTTTGAGCTTCCATATCTCTGCTTATTTATTAATCAGTTTTAATTAGTTTATTCCACTATATTTGTTTGTTTTAACTAACTCTTGTCTTATCTTAGTTAATTAATCTGGTTTGATAAAAAAGAAAAATTTGTAATACTTAATTCACCAACCCCCCCCCCCCCCCCCCCCCCCCCCCCCCCCCCCCCCCCCCCCCCCCCCCCCCCCCCCCCCCCCCCTTTCTCTCTCTCTTAAGTATCCTTGTGTATTATTTCTAACAAAGTACCCATTAATGTCGTTGCATGTGAGCATGGAATTTTATAAGTTACATCAACTTAACCTCAACTCAACCTTTAGTATGTGATGTCCTTTGTGACCATACATTATAGGTCATGGTGTAGGTAGAATCTCAAATATACATTGTAATGATAAACCTATAACTGCTTCTTAAATCCTACATTTCAATTATACCTGTAAGGACCCAATATGTACTATATTAAAATATAACATGTCATGTCCCCTAACCACATATAATATACAAAAATATTATATGTAAGGTTGCTTGAAAAGGGATCGTTTATGTAAATTGTCTGTTTAACCTAATTAAACTTACAATAACTTAACAAAAGCTACTCATAAAAGAGTAGATACTTTAATACATTAACATATAGATACCAATATCATGGTATCTTAAAGTTTACAAACATATGTTACGTACAATATAAGGAATTTAAATAGAAACTTTAAATTACAAACTTAAGCTTACAAGCAAGCCAAGTCTATACTATCACAATTTTCAAAAAAAAAAAAAAAAAAAAGCTTGGTCTGGTCTTTCTTTCCAAAGAAGACAATAGGGTCGATTCAGGAATCTTAATTGTCGCACTCATCCAAAAAGTCTTCAAAGTTTGTCCCATAACCCAAGGAATCATAGAACTCATCATCTTCAATACCTAAACTTCAATACCTGAAATAGTAAAAGTAAGCCAGAGGCCTAGTATACAGTAATATAAACATATACGATGTGACATACACTCCTGAACTAATGCAAAGCAAGTCATAAATTATTTCCCTTTAATTAAGTCAACAATACAACATCGGAGTATTCAAACTCCGAATTCAAACTGGAGAATCTGGGGGTCCTGAATAACCACAGCTACTCAAAGGGTTGATATAAGCAGCTTGAATACTTGTATCTCTGAGAAATCCTCATAATGAAAAAGTAATTTCATCTGGGGTTTACAGCCATTATCAACTTTACTTAACTTAATCAATAATATCACCTAGTTCAATCGTCTCCATAAATGTGAACTAAACCATATTATATCCTTTCAAGAATAAGCAAATGTTATATTGATATGATACTCTCTATCAATTACCCGCTAAACCATTAAGAAAGGACATTGCATCATGACTAAGTAGCTCAAGCACCTAAACTACCATGTTAACCTCGTTAACACGCTCCCCAGACCGGATTAAATGGTGAAAAACACAACCAATTCAAACCATTTTTAATTCCAATTTAATTAGAGTTGATTTAGAAATAGTTATATATAATAATTAAAATCAATAATCATATTACTGCGTACCTTGATAACTAGGTTTATCAAGTATAAGTCCAGTATTCGAACTTAATCGAGTACAAGAATCTATCAAAGAAATCATTCCACATAAAACATGGTTAATCCACAATCATATTCCAATTCATAATCACTCACACAATGCATATATATATATATATATATTTCACTTCAAACAAATATATATATCAAATATCACTATTTCTCAATTGAATATAATCATAATTAGTTTCTAAGTATTTAACATTCATTAATCATAAATCAACTCATATAATGATAACTTAGCATTAATACTCATAGTGGATTTATATAAGCTTTTTAATTAATCACAAAGAAACAATTAAAGAATAACATATAAAGTAATAAAATCATCATAAAAAAATTTAATTAACAATTTTTTTAAGGGGTACGCTGACGGTACGCCAACTTAACTCCAGCAGCATAAGGGTCAACGCCGGTGGTGTACGAATCAAGGCCAGCAGCGCAGAAAGAGATACAAATTTAACACAAGGGTCAGCAAGCGCAATACCCCTCCAAACAGGTTGTATGCAAGTGGGGCTGCAAACGAGCTGAGCTATTCACCAACTACTCGAACTCAGCTAGTTTCAAGCCCGGCTCGACTCAGTTCGTTTAAATAAACGAGCCGAGTTCAAGCTCCAACTTAGGCTCATTTAGCTAAACAAGCCAAGCCTGAGCTTGTCCTCAAGCTCGCGAGCCGGCTCGAGAACAAGCTCGTTAAGAGCTCACAAACCAAGCTCGTGAACAGGCTCGTTAAGTGCTCGCGAGCCAAGCTTGTGCACGAGCTCAATTAGGGCTCGTTTAATATTATATATATATATATATTGATATTATATTACTAATATAATATTATATAAAATTATTTGTATTAATTTAATATTATAAATATAATTAAAAAATAATTATATATACTAAACAAGCCAAGCTCAAGCTCGCTTAACTAAATAAGTCTAAGCTCGAGCTCGGCTTTGAAAAAGCTTAATGGCCTGGGCCCCGGCCTGCATATTCTAGGTTCGTTAAAAGCCCGGCTTAGATCGAGCCCGTTGAAAAATAAACAAGCTAAGCCCGAGTAAGAAAAAGCCCGACTTGACCTAGCTCGTTTGTACCCCTATATGTAAGGCTGTTTGAACCCAGGGAAAACACACAAAACTCCAGTAAGCGCTATACCCTCCGCTACAGGCCATTTCAAGGCCCATTTGCACCTAAAGAAAACATACGAAACTCACTTAAGAGTAGGGGTGTTCACAGTTCGGTTAACCGGTCCGTGGCCTCATTTTTTTATCCTAACCGTAATGATCGGATTTTCAATATCCTGATCCTAAACCGATCCATTATGAACCGTTAACCGCCTTAACGGTTAACCTTTTTTTTCGGTTAATTTTTTCGGTTTTCGGTTTTTAACCGTTTAACATAATGGTTATGCAAAATTTACCGTTAAACATATTTTTCAATATGTCAATAAAAAAATTAGAATACTTTTTTTAATTATATTAAAAACTATAAATTGAGAATATAAAACTAAGATCTATTCATAGAGTTTAATCACTAATGGAATCCTCATGATTCGGTTGTCTTCCAAAATCTAGGGCATCAATGTACAATTGCAATGGTAAGTCAATCGAGGTAAATCGTTGGTCTATGATTGCCTTAACTTAAAAGTCTTATATTATACCCTTTGGCTTTGGCTTTGACTTTGGCTTTGGCTTGGTGTATAGTTAACATGTTAGAGAAAACTAAAACTAGAATGTTAGTTTGCAAGAGCCTATTGTAATATGATTTTTATTAATAAAGTTAGGATAAATTCACAAGTGATAAAAATGTAATTTGAAAATGAATTTTGAGAGTTAATTATGTAATTTGTTGTTAATAGCAAATCTGGACAGAAAGGATCGAGGAAAGTATTTATACAAAAATGAAAGTGTCGTTCTGCTCGTATGTTACTTATGCACGATAGAATTGTCGAAAACTGATTATAAACATATGAAAAAATAATAAAATGTTGTGCTGGCTTATGGCTACATCGTAGAACAACAAATTGATCATACATATATAAACTATAAATTGAGAATATATAAACAGACAACATTGAAGACTTGAAGTTGAACATCCTATATTTATATTTTTTAAAAATAATTATATAGATATATTATAAATTATATATATTATAATTATGGATTGGTTAACCGAATCCGTCGGATTTTATATAAAAACCGAAACCGAAACCGAAAACCAAAAAAATTAGAAATGGTAATCCTAAACCTAAACCTAAACCGATGGATTGGTTAACCGTTTATTTCAGATAAATTTTTCGGTTTCGGTTTCGGTTATCCTAAACATTCGGTTTTTTTGCACACCCCTACCTAAGAGCACAATACCCCTTCCTACAGGCTGTTTTGGGGCCATTTGTGCCGTATACTCCCGAAACACCCCTCTAAACGCCCCGTTTGACAAGATGTTTGGACTTTTTCGCATTTCCCTTATTTTAAACTCAAACTTTACACATCTTTCACTACTCCAGCCTCACTCTATGACCTATACAAACATCATACAACATGCCTCATCCATTTAACAACACAAAACAAGTATAAACTCCATTTTTCTACATCAAACAACTCTTCACATCACTCAGCATGAATCAATTCCTTCATCACCAACTTTCATCAACTCAAGCATCCTCAAAACAACTCCAACACTCACCATAACTCCTCCATCACAATATATATTTCCAAACACTTCAACTCTTCCATAACTCATATAACACACTTCATAAGCTCCTATAACTTCATTGGTCAACATGAATCATGAAAATCACATTCAAATTATTATAAACCTACTAGAACAAGAAATCTTTCTTATGTTGAAAACAAAGAAAACAACAACTATAAAAGCATGCAACTAATCTTAAGGAGCTTTAACTTGATAATTGAGTCTTAGGGAAGATGTTCTTAACAACTTGTGCAAGAAAAATTGAAAAGAGAAGATGGTATATATGGAGCAAAGGCACCGTAGCATGAGGTCTATTTTTTATGTTTGTTTTGGACTTATGATTTTTGATAAAAGTAATTTGTATTTATCCTTTTCATTTGACTTTTGGGGCAGTTGTATAGGGGAGAAAAAGGCTTGGATTTTGGGCCAAAGTTTGCTTGTTTTTGGGCTTGATTTGGGCTAAAAAAAATTTGCTATGTTGGGTTTAAGTTTGGTTCTTGGTTTTGTTTAAAAAAAATTCGAGTTTAACATGCGTGAAAACAATAATCAACGTAATTACCAAAATTCACTAACACATTGTCTTTATTTTTAACACTGTTAACTTATCAACCATATTTGTATATAATAAATATAATTTAATCAATTCAAACATATATGACACATTTTACTCACCAATCATAAATACACTATTGATACTAATTCACATTAACACATTAATTTCTAACATGTTTAAATTATTAACTAAGATATATTCATCAAAATTTTATATTTCAAGCAAATATTACATATTCTCATCAATCAAACACTCAACAAAACTTCATAATTTAATTAAATCAAATTGTAAATATTAAATTAATATATATTGAGAATTATGTAATACCCCCAAATATAGATAGTGGAACTCTAATCACAAAAGGCGCCTTTTCGATGTAATGGCTTGGAGTTTATTAGAACTCTAAAGTTAAGCGTATTATGGGTAGAGCAATCCCAGTATGGATGATCCCTTGGAAAGCGCTGACACCAAAAAGGACAAAACCATGCAACGTATGGCTAAAGCAAACAATACCTTAGTAGGTAAAATTTCGAGATGTTACATAATGCCTCTAGTGTCCTCATTATGCCTAAGGGTGTGCTAGGAAGGCCAGTGTACCTAGCATCATGATCCCTATTCAGAGTGGTCTGAGGGCCTAGGGGCGCCCCCTCCACTGTAGTGGAGCCTAGGGTAGCAAGTCATGACAAATGGTATTAGAGCAGTGGTTTTGGACCTGTGTAATGAAACTGATGAGAACATCAGTTTTATAAGTGGGGGAGTATGCAATACCCCTCAAATATAGATGGTGGAACTTTAATCATAAGAGACACTTTTTTGATGTAATGGGTTAGAGTTTGTCAGAATTCAAAAGTTAAGCGTGCTTTGGACAAAGCAATCCCAGGATGGATGATCCCCTAGGAAGCACTGACACCAAAAAGGACAAAGCCGTGCGGCATATAGCCAAAGCGGACAATACCTGGGTAAAGTTCCAAATCATTACACAGTGCCTCTAGTATCCTGGTTTTGCCTGAGAGTGTGCTGGAAGGGCCAATGTACCCGACATCATAATCCTTACTCAGGATGGCCTGAGGACCTAAAGGTGCCTCCTCCACTGCGGTGGAGCCTAAGGTGGCAGGTTATGACAATACCATATCAAGTTGACCTATAATCAAAGATAGTTTGGGACTTCTGATTTTACTTTGCTTCTAATTTATGTTCACATAACATGTATAGGTTCTAACATCATCAAAAAAATCCACAAACAATATCTCTTAAAACTTAGAAATCAATTCTACCATTTGAGTTATGCTCAAATAACATATATTCTAAGTTATGCTTCGGGCCATCGTTGTGTTTGATTAATTAGAAATCAGTTCTAACATCATCAAAAATTCATAATAGCAAGATTTAATATCACTTAAAATTATGAAATTAACATCCACAGGCATACACATCACAAAAAAATCTACGTCGCAGCAACAATAATCATGAGAAAATAATGTGACAAGATCGAACAATTTACTTATGAATTTGGCACATCCTCAAATGAATTCAAAGTTAATTGACTACAATTAACACAAATTGATGCTTCTGTAATGCAATAAGATCAAAATTAATTAAGAAATCATGCTAATTTGATAAAAATTTGTGCTAGGTTTGAAAGTAATTAAGGTTAGGATTTCTGAATTCGACAAAATTTGGGAATTTTTTAGATTTGAAATAGGGAATAAAAGAAGCAAGGAGACAAATATGAGCCTCACGAGCCTCGTTTCTTAAAGAGATAGGTCTTAAGTGGACAAACTCATCTCTTTAAAAGACGAGGTTACTCCACTACAATTGTAATACGAATAACTTCTTCTCTTGAAGAGATACGGTTAACTACTTATGACCTCATCTCTTCAAGAGACAAGTTTATATTGCCTAAAAGTGGTATTTTTTTTCTTCCCAGTGGCATTTTTATAATTTTTTTTAATTAGTAATATTAATTTCCTTTTCCCATCACTCCGAAGTATATAATTTAATAATATTGTATTATTAAAGTTAGTATCATAACCAACTAATTTAAAAATTCGAGCTTATAGATATGGTATAAATTATCATATATATTACTGACTCTTACTAGTGGAATATAGCATTGACTGCAACCCATTGAATAGACATTTTGGCTAAATGGGGATATAATGACTAAGTAAAAATTCATACTTAATACCTCCTATTATAATACAATGTTGAGATTAACATCACAACCTACTAACGTAAAAAGTTTTAATGATTAAAAAAATAATACATAAATAGTCAAAAAGCATATGAAGAAAAAATATGTATATAAAATAGCAAACATGCAATATAAATATTTTTTATTAAAAGACAATAAAACTATGCTGATAGTTTTTAATCTACTTTATTGAAGAAAGTTCCCATTTGCCTTTAAAAAGAGTTTAATATGTAAAGCATAGATCATGACATCCTATGATATACATAATAATATAAAAATTACAATTGTAATATATGATAGGGGAAAAATACAAAAACATGACTTGTGGTTTGATAATTTTACGACCAAGTGAAGTGACATGAGTTTTAACTTATGACAAATACATGAGCAATGTTTTGATATTTTTGCAAGCAATTACTTAAGTTTTAATTTTAGCATATACATGAGTTGCATTATAATGCTTTTGCAAATAAGTGGCACTAATTTTTTACAACTATGACATGCATTTATTCACTCTGTGTTATAAGGGACATGTGACTTTTTTTTGTTGGCTAACAAATATATGACTTATATTTTTTTATCATTGATTAAATTCATTTAATAATATTATCAACCAATATAAAAAAGTCACATGTCTCTCATCTATATTTAACACAAAGTGAAGAAAATACAAGTTATCTATTTGTTAAATTTTGAAACTCAGATTACTTATTTTTAAAAGCACTAAAATATAAGTCATGTGTATATCTAATAATGAACTTAGGTACTTGTTTTTAAAAGTATCAAAACAAAAGACTTGTTTTATATTTTTCCCTCTAATAGTTTTGTATAATAACTAAGTCTATTACTTTTCCAATTTTGAACCTTTAGTGCAACTCTTGATTATGTTGAATATTCATCATTTTCACCTGTAAACTTTAGACTTCAGTCATCAAGTTTCTATATTTCATTATTTACTTGATAATCTACTGTAAAGTACAAATAAATAATTCATAATGAAGGGTATATATGTAATATAATGTTGTTAAGAGGGTATTTTTATCCTTGAACAGATGAATTTGGACACGAGAATTTTATACGCAAAAAGTTGGATGAAGACAACGAAAGCCAGCATTAAGGTAGCCAGCCTTTATTGGAAAGCCGTCGGCCTAGAGACGGCTTTGAGGTCTCGGGAGGATTTGACTAAAATGATTCTACGCTGGACTAATGGCCGCCCGGTAGGCCGGCCTATAGCTGCGTTTTCCTAAGCTATGTTGGCATTTTCCCTAAGCAAAGTCCCTCTATAAATAGATTCCTTAACCCCACGAATTTGTCACACTTCTTCCTCGGCAAGACCCTGGGTATGTGGGTCTATCTCTAGTCTTTTTCAATTAATTTCCTTAGATAAATTAGTCTAATTCTAGTTTTTCATATGATTGAAGGAGATTCAAGATTTAGTGGAGAAACCTTAAATCGGATTTGGAGAATTATGGTTTCGAATTGAAATAAAGGTAAGATCTCTATCATAGTCTTGTGAATTCTAAGACTTATAGATTGTAGGACTATGATTATAGCGATAGTTAATTACTTGTGATAGGAGAATTGATTGAATTAAGGTTCTACTGCAAGCAAGATCTACCAGTTCTAGGTAAGTGTGAATCCACCCTATCTTTGTAGATTTAAAGTTATGAACTTTCATAGTACTTTTATTCATTGAGGATTGTATATATATCTTGAAGAAATTTAGGAGATGGTTAAGAACTCTGGAGGAATTGTGATAAAGGTTTCATTGAAGTACGAACGAGATAAACATGTATGTTGATATTCAAATAGGCTTATGGAAATTAGGGTTAGGGTTTCATATCATAGTTGAAAATTGAAATTGATTTGTAATATATTGATAAACGAGAATACTTGCGAGATTAGGGTTCCTACACTGTTAGTAGTTACTATTCGGGAGATTTGGATTAAAAGCAAATCTAGGTACGACCTTACCATGTTTGATCATATGTGCTTGTAAGATTTGTTTATAAAGCTAACTTAATTATATCGGACTTTAATTGAATCGAGTGTTGTTTGTGAGTGGCTACGGTTAGTAAAGACCACGACAGTAGTGTGATACTAACACTAGCAACCTGATGATCCTTGTGTGTCGGTATCCCGAGTAGAGTTGCACTTGAAGATGATTCTGGTAGATTAAGAGTCGTTACCAACTTAATTGTGAAATGCAAATCTATATATATATTATTATTTACATATGGTTTTCTTCAGAGTCATGAGTTACTCCCGGGTTTAGGATTAGTGATCAATAGTCCTAAACTATGTTGTTTGCAGGCTAATAAAAAGATAACAATTTGTGCTTATTGCATTAGAATCTAAGTTGTATGTGATATTGTTTTGCATGATCATGCGTATGTATTTTCGGTTTGGCATATTGGACTTTTTCCGCTCGATCCTTTATTTTGTATAGGTATAGGTGAAGACTCTATTATTTATGATTTGACGGGCTATGGCGCATATGTTGACTATAGGGAAAGCGATAGTGGATTTAACAATTCTACTGATATCTAGTCATTAGAGATGAAAGATGAAGACTTTAATCTTATTAGATTTCTTTAGAGATTTTTTAATGTTTTTAAGGACTTTGGTTATTTTGAACTTTTAGCTTTGATATTATGAAGACAAGTTATACATTTTGGTATTAAAGTTTTGAGTATTCTATTGTGAGTAATTTATGGTTTATATATATTTTTGGTGAATTTTAGAAACATATAGCCTTAGCTTGTCTATCTTGATAAGGACACGTAGTGGGCTAATTACACCTTTAGGTTAGGATGTTACGTCTACATTAATGAGTTTTTCTTCTTTTCTTTTTTTTTTTTTCCTCCTTATACACATTCTTCATTGTCTCTCTTTTAAGTTGTCCGTCCTATCTCTATTTTGTTGTCAAACTTCTACATTTTTAGTTAACAATATATTTACCCTAAACATGAAAAATATGGCAGGAAAGAAAATACTTAAATGAGACATGGAGCTTTCATACTTATTTAGGGATTTTCTTAATAAGCTTTGTATGCATAAAAAACAATGATAACAAAAAATAAAACTCGACTAACAAAAATGACATCTTTAATAAATATTTAAAAAGAAACTGCAAAAGATTTATATGTTTAGACAAGCAGACCATAAGATCCACATTTGCATATGATTTAACTTTTTATTTATAACACAATTGCAATATTCAGCACATACTTCTGTTTTTGGTCGAAAATATTCAACACATACTGAATAATAAATTTGTAATGATATTATGCCTCCGGAAAAGGGGGGGTAAAAATTTCAAAGTTCGCTCTATTGATGTAATTTTTGGCCAAGAGAGATGGAATTAGTATCAATTTATCATTTATAAGTCTTTGACTTATTTTTCAAAGAGAAAACAATTGTGGAAACTTGGAGGAAATTATATAATTATCAGCCCGTCAAATAAAAATTACATAAATGCAAATTAGAAAAAAAAATTACTTAAATAGTATCACTGAATCGTACGTCCAAAATGAGATACTAATTTTTTTTTTTTTTAGTATCTCATGTTGGACATGCGATACTCATGTAAATAATATGTGTATCGCATATCCCATAAGTAATATACAGATAATAAGATAAAATAATAGGGTTTTATGGTCAACCCTAAAGTTTAATTAATTTTTTTTGTCAGTTTTTGTTTTATTGGTTATCAGATATGAATGAATATGAAGAGATGTCATTAAAGATGAAGAGATGTCATTAAAGATGAAGAGAGGTTATTAAAGATACAGAGACGTTACTAAAGATGAAGAGACGTTATTAAGATGAAGAGGCGTTATTAACGATAAACAATTATTCCTTGTTTTCTATATAAACAATTATTCCTTGTTTTCTATATAAACTAGGTTTCCCCTTTTCCAAAACATACCCTAAACCTAGAGATCCTCTCTTCTGATGATCTTGGCATCCATTGGAGTTTGAGGAGATTCAGATAAGGTGAGTGAATCTCTTTCATTGTCTTTGAAATTCAATAAAGCTAAAAAAATCCTTAGGGTTTTTGTTTGTGAATTTGAAGGAGGAATTGGAGAACATCTTGATTTGGCTTGAACATCTGATCTTTTTAATCAAACGGGATTTCAAAAGGTCAGTTTAAGGTAATCAAACGTATATTTTCTTTAGGATCCTTATTAACTATGAGATTTCTTAGGGTTATTGTTGTTTTAAAGGGGTAATTTGAGGTAACCCTAGATTTCGTGGAGATCTGGAGATTCGTTGTTTGGGAAGGATTTTTTATCAAGTTTTGGTAAGTGTATTATGTTGTTAATCTTTAATAATTCATAAAAGTAGTTTTTGATGATTTCTGGTTATTTGGCATGAAATGGAGTTCTAAGGTTCGGAGATCTGTTGAGGATATTAGTGATTCTGAAGGATTGTTGTATTCCGATTAAAAAGAATTAAGGATTTGATCATAGGTAAATTGATAAATCCTTAACCTTTATCATAGCTATGATTTTATATTGATTCTTTGGTATGATTGGTATTAAATTATGATCTAGGATTCGATCAGATTGTTCAGTAGATTGATCCCATTGGAGGGTTTTGGATTTCAATTAAGGAATAAGGTGTGATTTTATAATTCTTTGGAGATTAAGATTTTAGGATATATTTGGATTTAAATTAGTTATATGAAAGACATGTATTGAAATTTATGTGTTTATATGATTAGGATATTTGTGGAATTTTACTCCTGTTCCTTGAGATTGAATCAAGTACGACCTTATCTTGTTTGTTATATATGCTTGTAGGTTTTAGATCTGCTTATTGTATGTGTGTAGGGTTAGAATATTAAATTAAATTAATTCTATATGATATATAAAATTGTTTTGTTGCTTGTGTTTGACTTTGATTAGTAAAGAACACGTAGAGTGTGATACTAACGAGGCACTCTGATGATCTATGTGTAAGGTTGTCCCTAATGGACTCGTGCATAAAAATGATTCCGGTAGATTAGGTTTTGGCAGAGGCCGTGGTGTGTGGATGATTCTCCAACACCAATATATGTGTAATTATCTATTTTCTATATACTTGTTTTTATGGAGTCATGAGTTACTCCAGGTTTAGGACCGGACTGCAGATAGTTCTAAACTATGCGATATGCTAGCTAATTTAAAAGATAATAATTACGTTTGTTGCATTAAAAATAGTTGCATTTGAATATATATATTGTGTGTGCATATGCATTTATATGTGGTTTGATGTACTAAGCATTTTCACTCATTCCATTCATTTTTCGAGAACAGGAGAAGACAAGGTGATTTATAATCTTACCGGATATGACATCTTTTTAGATCATGAGGATGGCGATAGTGAACTTGACTTTCCTACTAAATGGTAGATTTTGGATACCTAAAGATAGGAAGATGATTTAATAATCTATGAAGTTTAAGTTGAAACTATTATTAGTTTGAAAGATTTTATTTACTTTATGAGTTTAATATTTCTTCATGGGACTTTTCAATTAAGCTATAAGTCAGGATGATTTGATTTTGATTTATGCCAACAAGTTAATTCAAGAGTATTATTTATATGATGAATTGTTTAACAAGTACCCTTTATATGTGAGTACTGGAGTTGTATTTTTGATATAATATATGGATTAGTATTTCATAATCTTGGCATGTTCTTATAAAGAGAAGAACACGTGGCGGGTTGTAATGCCCTTATTTTAGGACGTTACACAACATGTGATACATGGGTAATAAAAACGCGTATCACTCGTCTAAGATGCTATACATAAATTATCATAGGTTATTATATTGTATATTAATTATGCAATACACATGTAAATTTGTATATTTCATACTCAAGATGCAATATAGTGAAGCTATTTAGGTAATTATTTTTCTCTAATTTGTATTTGTTTATTTTTTTTTTCTAGAAATAGTACACATGTTTCCCCCGGAAACTTGATTATAAAATTTACCATGCTACTTCTTTCATTCAACAACAACAACCAGGGGACAATACATTTGAATACAAAGAGTAATAGTTTATGCACTTAAGGCGAACGTAAATACCTTCAAGTAAAGTTGGCTTAGTGGGTAGAAAAAGATGACCGTAATGTAACCATCCTCCTGCCACAATAAAGGAGGTCATCTTGATTGCATTTAATTATTTAAAAGCTATATAATTAAAAATATGATTTATATATACAATTAATTTAGAATAGGGCGTGGACACCAAAACGGGTCCATCTGCTTTTAACAATACAAATAAAAATATAAAATAGAGGTGATTGTTCAATATTCATGACCCCAATCTCTTTAGCTTATTTTCATAATTTATTTGAACATGTATGTTAATTTTTTTTTAATCCACTAAAACATGTCTATATTTAAAATATAATTGATAGGTCTCTACAACAAAACTCTCAGAAATTATTTTTCTTGAGCTAAAAGGGATTTGTGGAGACTAATTTAGAAAATGATTTTCAGTCGCTTATAAAATCTCGGTTTTTCCCTTAAGCTGTTACGTGTTTTCTTTGTCTTTTTTTTTTCGGTCTATAGAGGGGAAAGGGGAGAAGGAGAAGTCCACAGCAAAACCCATTCGCGGGGTTTACGTGTTTTCTTTGTCAAAAGGAAAATATTTTCATCTTAAAAGGTTTCGTTCAACTAACGAACAAAGGACAAATTCGGAAGCGTAATCTGAAAAATATTTTCCTTAAGACAAACATTGCCTTAGATTACCCAACTTTATCAAACTATGACAGGGAAAGTATACGGCCAGATTTCATAATTTATCTTTCTTTCCCATAAAAACCATCCAAATACTTACTACAACCTAAATGGTTGACCTCAGCCAGATGCCACTAGCGTTTCAGCCGATGCACAAAAATGGGGACAACTGTTTTTGCTCAGTTAGTAAGAAATTTTATTAATTGAACAATTTAACAGTTCTGTTCTTCTCCATTAACAGATAGAAGCAGAGTAGAAGTGGCAGTATGCTTTAGACTCATTCCACATGAAATATGAACAAACTGGGTTTGCTCATGTTGCTGTTGTCATAACTCATAACTGGCTCACATTTTATTTACAAAATTTAAATAATCTTTTATAAGTATCTGTTTGATCAATAATAAGAGAGAGACAAAAGTCATTTTCTTGAGTTATCATCTCTCTCATTGTCAAGAGGGGCTTTTTAACAGGCCTTCAAAATATAATCTCAATATAGCTTTATTTGACCATAGCTTCTGCTAGAAAAGGTCATAAGCTAAACTACAAATGCAAATTTGTCATCACCAATATAGTCATTGACCACCCCTTGACTCCTAAACCCGGACTCACAATAATTTGGTGTTGATCATTATTATGGGGATTCGTCAAACCGAAAACATTATAGCTGCATTTACCAAACAATACAATGGAGAGCAAATTTGAGACGATTGTGAGAGAGAGATCAAGAGGAGAGTGAAAATGGCTGAAAACAGCTTCATACCCTAGTTTCCTTGAAGAGTAGCTATCCAAGGGAGCTTAGAGCCTGCCACCACCTCTCACACCAAAATAGTAAAGATCAGTTACAGGAAATCGGACAGGTTCCAGCAATCAAAACTCAGAAATGACAGTTAATGTACAAGCCAACACCTGCTCAGTGCTCACATCACCAGATGATGCCAAATTCGGTCAACCCAACACGAGCTTCATACCCAGCACGTGCTCACATCACCCAATTTGGCACAAATGAGCCACAGGCCCACAACCCTAGCCTCCAGCAGCCGCAACTGAAGGAGATTAAACCACCTGCCCAAAATGTGCATGACCTAAAGTGGACAGCCCAACTGCCCGACGTACGACTATAACACGCTCCCCAATGGTGCATGACCTTCTAGCATGCAGCTTACTCAGAACCTTGCTAGCAAATGAAGAGAAGAATTTTCGAAAACCAATGCAAGATTTAAGGGTTAACCTGATACCTCCCTAGTACGATTTGGCACTAATTAGCTTCAACTGTACTAGATGTTACCCAGCCGGCCAGCACCACAGTTCACATACTAAGGTATTGTGTAAAACTGCCTGCGACAATCAACTTATGTGGCAATATAGGCATACGATTCTTCATGTAGATCCAGCTTACTCTGATACCAAAACTGATATGGATTTTGGATTTAAAGTTTTTAATACTCAAAAATAATAAAAAGATATCATTTTTACGGTTTTATTTTTTTGGTGTTTTATTTATTAAAAAGAAAAGAATATGGACAGATCAATATTTGATATAACGCACCAATATTAAAATGAACACGCAATCGATATTTATATTTGGGATATAAATAACTAGTTCACATGAGAATTTTCTTAAATTATGAGATAATTCACTCAATACTCATGAATTAAGAGAAATCCGTCTCACTAAATTCAGATTAATTATAAAGGGTCTAGTAACAAAATTAAGTCATTCATTCCCCAATACTGAATACATAAGTAGCCCATTTATAGGCTCACAAAAACTCCTAGCAACTAATGACATGAATAGGAAAAAGACAAAAATAAAAGATATCCTATTGACCCAGAAAATACATAAATATGCAATATTAACATTATTCTTAATGAATGACCAAAAAACGGAAATGAAAAAACACAATGATAAACTAACTAAACTTAATAAAATGGCTGAGGGACAAGATTTTCTCATACACGCATTATTCTACATTATACAAAGCTAGATTTTCCCACTTTTAATGGTTTAGACAACCCATACCCATTAGGATGGATAAATCGTTGCAAGCAGTCTTCCAAATTTAGGACATACAAGAACATGGCAAGCTGGTCCGATTTCCTTCCACGTGACCCTGCAAGCACAGCTATGGTCTTATAAATTGGAGCAAACACATCGAATATGACATGAACACAGTTTAGTTGCTTGTGTGACTAGAGATTCGAACCAACCATGCATGGCACTCTATGGGTGACTTAATCAAGATGAACCAAAGAGAGATGGTGACAAAGTATCCGAAGAAGTTCCATCTTTTCTAGCATGAATGCCTCCTACGAATCTTGACCATTGAGTTTATATTTCTACAACAGATTTGTTAGAGCTTTGATCAAGGAGGCGCTTGGCATACCTCCCAATGCTAAGAACCCCCTTTTTGGGGTCCTTATACATTGACGTTGAATCGTGCAAAAGATGGGGTCCTTACGCAAGGATCCAAAAAAGCAAACATCCTTCTGTTCAAAATTTCTATTATGAGATCTATAAATAATATGAACGAATCTTAAGGAGACTGTTCAAGAACCCTAGAAATAAAGTATGAAGGTCCTTTAGAAAGAAATAACTTAAGATCTTGACACGGCATCTAGGGATTCTAATGGGGTTCTTAGCTGTGGGATGGTCTTATTGAAATCAATGTGAAGCCGCATAGTACACAAGAATTAGAGTCAACTTCGGCTCAAACCATGAGAAGAATATGTTGGCCATCACTTCTCTTGAAACAACATCAGGAGTAAACTTCAACCAGAAGAATGGCAATAGTAAGCAACAGATGGCATCTGTACAGCGCTTCAAGCCATTCATGATCAAGTGATTGAGTAATAAGCAAATGACAAAGTGTTGTGTCAAGAACTTGTGCTTCAATATGGATGAAACTTTTATTCTAGGGCATTGACGCAAGAAACTATACTGGATAAAATAAATGTAATAGCACACACCATATCTATAAATTTAAACTTTTATATTAGATAATTTAAACTTTTATATTAGATAGTTGTAACGTTAACTTTAACATAGTATCAGAACAAAAGATTATAAGTTCAAATCCCTGCGGACTTATTACAACCCCATTAAAAATTAAATCATTCACTTGATGGATCTTAGTAAATCTCAAAGTCTCGATCCACAGATGAGGAGAAATGTTATAGAATAAATGTAACAGCACATATTATATCTATAAGCTTAAAATTTTAGATTAGATGGTTATAACGCTAACCTTAAAAGAATAAAATAAAAGCTTTAAAGACTTCAAGATACTCGAGTATGTTGAGCTTGAGGACATGCTTTTTCTCAAGAAGAATAATTTTGTAGACTCATTCCTAAGGGAATATGAACGAAATGGATTGTTTATTATTTTTTTTTTTTAATTATAGACTAACCTTTCATTATAATATGAAAATTAAACTTCTGAAGGTTTCTATTTAATTACAATTTATTGGGTAAGGTAAGTTTTTTTATTTTAAATTTATTAATAAAATAATAATACAATGAATAGGGAAAGCCCCACAAGACAATCTAAATACCCTCAAAGGTGATACAATTACTAGAGCAAGAGAATCCATGCACTCTTAAGGGCAATACAAGAACACAAACACTGCAACAGAATAATAATAATAACACCACCACCCTTAAGGATGATACAAATTCAATAAAACTTAGACACCCTAAGGCAATACAAAAATATGAACACCAGATAGAACAAAGAAAAACACAATACAAATTGACATCCTAGGTGCTACATTGTTTTTTACTCTTCATTTTCTTAGCTCAAGCAATTCTAGAAGAGATGACTTTTCAGATGCCTGACCAGAGTGGGGAGAAACAACAATGTCCTCTAGGAAGTAGGCAAGTATCATGTCAAAGAAAGAGACTGGTTCGATTTATCAGAGCTTACAGGCTCTTCTTCAATCTGGACACCGGTACCCATTACTTCAATGGCATTAATAGCAGTACTTGATTCTCTAAGCATTTTGTTCACATGTTCAATTGGAGGAGGAGAGGCCTCATCAACCTGATTGTTCATAACAGTGTTCACCAACACTTCAAGCAACAGACTTATTTCCTTTAAATTGCAATAAGCCACATGATGGGCAAAAGTCTTATAGTAAGAGCAGCTTGCCATTCAACTTCTACAACCTTTCTACAGTCAACAAAAACGAACTCCATAAAATCACTATCTTTATGCATCTCAGCCTAGCTATAATAGAGTCCACAATCAATGGTATCCCAAGATTACTCACAGTGGTGAAACGAGGATGGAGGAGATACCAAGGAGCTGAAAGCAAAATTTTTCAGAGGGTGGGGGGTTGGGGGGTGGGGCGTGTTTGTGTGGGTGGGGGTGGGGGTGGGCGGGGTGTGTGTGGGTGGGGGTGCGGGGTGTGTGTGGGTGGGGGTGTGTGTGTGGATTTTTTAAGAATGGCCCAGCGAGAGGAGCCTTGATCGTAGAAGAAACAATGGCTAAAGCTTTAAATGGGATAGAAACAAGCTCAGGAGTCAAGAGCCGAGAAAAGCAGCAACAGATGACAAAGGGGGAACTAGTGCTACTCCAGCCCCTAGCGACGCCAGAGAAGAAGAGGCCAACATATCCTTGCTTGAAACAACGGGCGAGAGGGTTAAGAAAGGCTCCAACTTGCAGAGGGTGGCAGAATAGCCACGGACAAGATGACACCAAAAAAGAAGAAGAGGGTTTACCTCTAAACAATGAAGATGGCAACTTTTCATGAAGTTGGAAGCCTTCGACAGGGGAAGCCAGTAAGAGTAGACGTGAGAAAAAGCCATGGAGAAACACCCTAACAGGCCAAAAAAGGAGAATTGCAGAGCTAGCGATTGAGAAAGGAAGAGACAGTGAAAGATCACCAAAGAGGACCCTAGTGAAAAAGGGAATGACTGGCGACTGGATGAACAGAATAAAACACATGGCAAGAACCAGCCAAAAAAGGACTGACCGACTGGTCAACTGAAGATGTGGACCACCTGTAGGAAGACTCCAGCAAGGAGGCAGACAATCAAAGAGTGCAGCAGCCAAAACCTTAAGAGGTGAAGAGGCAGGAGCACTCATGTCAAACTAGAGAGAGGCGAAAGCATATTCCCTTTCTAGATTCTGTTTTTATTTTTCGGCCGGGTGGGGTTTTGGGGGGGTGGGGGGGTGGGTCGTTGAGGTCAGATTTTCATCAGTTTTCAAAAAATACAAAGAGAACCTTACAAAGAAAAGCATCAAGACGCTAAAAGACACAAATAGCCCCAACTATAAAACAAGAGACCTGAAAACTCGAATACAGTACCAAAGGTCAAACTCGAACACGCTGAAAGACACAAACAGCCCCATATTCTCTCTCTAGTTTCTCTGCTGTCTGTTCTCATGTCAGAGAGCTGGAAATCATTTACTCAATTTATTTTCCTCTTCTTATTGTCAATAGATGAAACGTTTCTCTCTTAAGCCCTCAAACCATAATTCCCATAATCAAAAATACCACTAATAAAGGCTAGAAGCTAAACAAAGCCAAAGTTGTTGTCACCAAATTTGCCATTAATTTCCATGACTAGATCCCAAACCCCAGGCTCACAAGAAAATATATGCAAAAGCCACGACTTATTGATTTAGAAACTCAAAATATTACTGACAAGAATCTAAAGAGTAAGAGAACTTGACTGCAAATACAGTCTAATTAGAGAAGGCAACCTAGACCTTGATAAATGACACTAACCTAACAAGGATTCAGAAACATGTAGAGCAAAGAAACTTATAACTGACACAAAATGAGGCAACATATTTAACCATTCATATAATATGAAAAACTATCATTGTAAACAATACAACAAAAGAAAATTTCAATCCTTCAACAATTTATTCAATTTTATATTTAACACAATTTAGACATATATGAAGATAAAAGCATCATATCCCACATTACCACACCTAGCCTCTTTAAAAATGATTGGCTAGATAAAATGGAATATGAAGATAACAAATTTGGATAAATTTGGTTGCCTCACCAGATCTTTCTAAAATAAGCTAGAATCTAATTCATATGGAAAGCTTGGCAAATAAAATACTTACAGAAGAGAAAAATAAAGTTACCAGAATGATTTGAACCAGACAGAGAAGATGCAGCTTCCTGTCCACTCTACAAATAACAAAATGCAGGTAAGTCTTTTGACCACCTTCATCTGAGCACCTACACACAATGACCAGTAAAACCAAGAAAGAACCACATCATATCCAAAAGAGAGGAGATTTAGATAAACAAATGGGTAAAAGTGCAACCATAAGACAATGTCCGCTGCTTTTTTGTCCTTAAATTCCAGCTAAGAATATTAATGGTGTGAAAAAATATTCACTCAAGGGAGACAAGAACCCAAAGGATATCACCTTTAAGGCACAAATAATTTACGGTAAATATCAAATTTGGTTTCTAAACTTTGCATAAAAATCAATTTACCTGAACTTTGTAGTGGTTAATTTAACACCCAATCAAACTTTTTATACTCCTTAATACCATTTACTCTATTTGCTTAAGTGAAAGAGAGTACTTGTCATCAAAATTTTTACTATTTTTCCTAATACTATTTAGTACTGATAAGATGCCTCTTCTTTGTTAGGAAAGAAAGCAAGCAGTATTAATGAGGTAGTAAAAAGAATCACAAAAAACTTGATAAGGTATTAAATTAACCATTTAATAATCCACGTACCAAATTGAATTTTTATTTAAAGTTCATGTACCATGTTTGACATTTTCCCAGTACTTTATTATAGATATTAAAGACACTAGCTCCTGTACATCTCAAATTTGAGTAACTAAATATTATAAAAATGATTCTATGGAATAAAAACTCTAGGGCACTGAAGGCCAAAAAAAGAAAAGAAAATTATTTAACTACCCAATATATTGCCATAACATGGTTTACTTTAACTGATAACTAAACAAGTGCAAGAAGGAAAACATAAATCTTATTCAGCTGGTCAGTACTAAATATCGATGGACTAAAAATAAAGACAAGAAATTGAAGGAAAAAAGCACCATTTTTCAATTATTGCAAGACAGTAGAAGTGCGAAGCGCTCCTCAATCCACATTCTCATTCAAAAAGTTGCATATAAATAATTTTCAAAAGTAAAAGGGCTTATATGTTTTAAAGGCAAAATCCTCCATCCTGTAATGAGGGGAACAAGTGCCTCAAAACATGAGTTCCTATTACCTATTCAGAGGAATAATAAGAAATTTGTATTCATAAGAATTAACAGCAGTCCAGGAAACCAATGGAATAAGAATGCAAAAGCTGCCTATGAATTTGGTTAAAGCATCACATCTTTCTTTAACAATGCAGCTTCAAACCAGCTTGCCAAACCCAGATGTAAAGATCACATTTGATTAACCTTGCAGTCACGCAAAGAAAGCTTTCTTTACATCTCCATCAACAAACAATGGGTGAAGGAATTGAATGTTGCAACATTGATGCTACCACTTTAATGTATCTATGGACCATATTTAATAAAAACAAATGTGCTAAGCATTACCTAACAGAATGAATGAAACATTTAACAAAAACAAATGTGCAAAGGATAGCTAACAGCATGATGAAATATAACTTCCATGTCAACTGTTTAGACACCCTGAAATGTAAGCCTTCCATGACTCTTTTAAGGATAAAATCCCATTTTAATTTAAGAAGTCCTGTGAGCAAAATTCCACCCGACATCTCCTCAACTAAAACTTATGGCCTGACAATTCATTCGCGATATAACAGTAACAGGGACAGCAGAGTGAATAAACAGAGGGAAGGGCTTTCTTCATAAAAGCACAACGTAAGAAGGTTACAAGGAAGAAAATATCATCTGCAAGGAATTATTTCTTGTCATTTATAAGCCAAATGTAACAAAAACCAGACCATGCCGTCTTCTCAGTAGTAAACAACTAGGAAAATAAATATACCAAGCCTACATCTACCAAGCACAATTTGGAAAGAACTTTAGCATGAGAAAACTTCCAAATTTTCAGCAGCAATTCCTCAGAAATGATGTTGGGTGTCATTGGATATATAAAATTGCCAATCTCAATAAAAAGGCCCCAAGTCATGACTAACAACAATATTGCAACTTTTATAAAAGGAAGAGAATACTTGCCTGGTCATGACCACTGCTTCCAATGTGTTAGTTTTACTACTGTCTCCCATATATTGATGTGATTGCTGCTAAAGGGAAAAAATATATAGCATATGAACATACAAAGGTAGCTATATTAAATGAAAAGGATGATTTTATTTTCAAATCAAAATGTATTTACAGGAGGGGTGCACTGTTTGCTACACATAGCCTAATACTACAGCATGAACAAAAAGATTTTTACATTCAAAGTCACCAACTTCATACAGGAGCAAAATCCAAAACATCCGCGAGCTCACTTGAAAATCAGCTTGTGAAGAAGGCTACAAAAGAATCTATATTGACCTAATTGTTGACCTGATTGCACCAGTCTATAACAGGTTGTTTCTTTTAACAACTGAGATTATGTGTTTGTCAACAGTATAATTAATAGGACTATACAAGATGAAGCAACTTCAGACCATCATATTTAAGTCTGAAAGGTCATCCATAGGAATCTCAAGGCCCATAAAGTCATGATCTTGCAAATTATCATCATCAATATTATTCAACCATGAAGCCAAGTCCTCCCCCTGACCACCAAGATCATCAGTAACACCGAGTTCATCAATCCCTGGCAGCTGAAGACCGGACAAATCAATTGGATCCTCCAGAGAATCTAAACCAAATTCAGCCTTTTCCTTAGAATTGCTTATGGCATTCATTTCACCAAATTTTGAACCAGTAGGACGAGCAGATTTGGCTTTATCTGATGCACTTCCAAGGAGGCCATTGATAGAGACTGATAATTGAGTTGTTTTCTGCTTGGGCTTTGCTTTAGATTTTCGTTCACCCTTGGCATTGGATAATGACAATCGACCACTTTTTGTATATCCTGATCTTGAAACTTCTCTTCCATGCCCCTTTCCTTCTCTGTCCCTTTCGCTTCTCTTCCCTTTAGCACTGCTACACAAAGAAGTGCCAATAACTGACGATACACCACTACTACCAACTATACCTCCAACAACCTCATCAAGTGACAACTCCCTCTTCTTTACCCTGTTTGACCATGTTTCTTCTCTACCAGTTATATGTTCAGGCAAGTGATTAGCAGGAAGTAGTGTATCAGAAGGATAAACATCACGAGACAAGGAAGCTGTGTTTTTGGAAGCTGCATAAGGGGAAAATTTTCAATTTTAATTGTCAAAATAGGTGAGATAAAAAGGGAAATAAATTCACAAACATAATCTGCAAAGCAGTATTTGGATATTGTATATCTTACACATCTGGGCTAAAGCTAGCAGAAAAGCTGATAGATCTTAAAACGATAAAAGTAACTAAATGAGACAAAATAGTTATACATCACAAAATTAAATCTCAAGCAAAGTGGAATTATCGCATATTGTTAAGACTCACCTTCCATCACTAAATCCGAATAACGGGCAACACTAAGTTGAGAACAACCATTTTTAAAGATCTCCATAAATACAGGTTCACTGAAGCAGCTCTTGCCTGTATCCTCGAATTGTTTATACCGTTGTAATGTGCGTTTGACAAGTGCCAGGGAAGATTGCTTTGCCATTCTATTACTCGAACTCTTTCCACCAGTAGGATTAGGACCCCAACACATCTATTGAACAATACACCAGAAGCTTTATGCACTATATTAAGGGAATTAAAATTCATTCACCAAAAGGGCTAATATATCAAACATCTCAAGGAGGACTAAACTTCTGTACTTGGGAACCACATACGATATCTATCACAACCCCCCATCCCTCAACTTATACAAGGGCAAAAAAGATGCTCACCCAAAAAATAAATAAATAAAAGTTGGAAATAATGTTTCTGTTTTAGGTGTGGCACCAGTAGAGAACATAAAGAAATACAGCTGATCGTTAGGATTAAGTATATACTTTTGATAATATGGAAAGACATCTATTGAGAAAGTCTGCTCCTTTTTGTTTGCTTATAGAGACTATAAGGTTAAATTTAGAAAATTGTTTCCCTATATGCACCAATTTCACTTTCCACTTTTTATTTAACCTGTCACATCATTGTCTCTGCCTTCTTTTGCAATCCTTGGTACAGGAAAAAAACAATAACACTTCATGTGTACTTCCATGTCACAGGCGTATATATTAACAGATAAAAAAACTATAAATTACAATGAATTGCTTCAAAAGATTGGCATCAAGTGGAGTTACTTGTACCTTGAAATTGAGTAGGTATTATGTTGAAAATACTTAACGGAGATGTATAAAATATTGTTTGCATCATTATAATTCATTACTGTTTCTTTTTTTTTTCCTTTTCCCCCTCCAGTAACTTTAGAAGTTTCCAAGATATAACCTTTTGCCAATTAATTATTAAAAAGTGATCCACCACCTTATATACAAGAAGAGAGTAGGCCATTGAAACCACGAAAACTTAGTTGAATTATACTTTCTGCTAGTTTTCACAAATGTACAGTACATGTGACTCCATACACATTTGGTGCTACTGTCCAACTGAAGATGTCCTGAAGTCTGATTTCTGTTATATAATGAATATACTGTGCTAGCTGCGGAAGGCAAATATAAGCGACACAAAGGTTCGAAATCTTAATAGATGCTATTTTCCCTCCATTTTCAGTTCACGTTGTCACGGATGTAAAAATACAAAATAAAGAAGAAAGAAAATTAACGTAGTTCACCCCTTTTGTTGTGATTTAAATATATTTCAAACTGAGTGATACTCAGACAAAGTTCAAATAAAAATTGAGGCAGTTTACAAATTTGTTGTGATTTAAATAGAACTTCCAACTAAGTGATACTCAGACAAAGTTCAAATATTCAATACAGGAGTAAATAGCGCTTCGAGCGAAATACTGGCTTCAAATAATTGAGCAACAAATACTATACTTTCACAATAAAGATTTTTTTTTTTTTTTTGGGTTAAATATAATGAAGATAATTCAAAAAGATGACAATATAAACTGGACACGTGGATAGAAAATAACTACTTTGGATGACAAGAGAAGTCAGCAAGCATCTAGATAAGAATTGTACCATATACTTCTCATAAGCCATTGCTACAAGCTTGTCCATTGCATGTTGTTCGAACTCCCTGTACAATAAATTAAGACAGTAAGTGAGAAAGCCACTTGCATGCTAATTCAGTGAAAGGAAATCTCAATCACAATCAATATATACCTTTCTTGAGATTCTATAATTTCTGAGGCAGACTTTACTAATTTATCCAGCCGACATCTCTTCTTGGATCCCTAAAGTGAAAACACATAAAAATCATCAAGGACAGAAATTTTGCATATTTCAAAGAAATTTTAAGAATTAAAAAATAAAAAATAAAAAGCAAGGAGAATTTAATTCTAAAATTTAACTTATGGAGCTTCTCATAAGTACCTGGACATTATATTGCTGCACCAGTCTATCAATCTCATCATTGATTCCTTCACCCTCTAGCTGGTCCTCATGAGGCTGGTCATTGAGGATTTGTCAAAAGCATGCAAGACAACACCACAAATACCACACAGCAAAGAAGTGTTACAAAAATAACAAAGATGGATACATGACTTTCTCTCCTCCTTTTGGTAAGTAAACTTTTTTTACTGGCTTTTGCAAATTGTTGCTGATAGTAATACTATGTAGTCAATGACTAAAATAAAAAATAGATTCGTTGATGGAAACAAATTATGACAAAAGCAGAGAAAACAATAGAACTTACCACTGCATCTGGGAAAATTGAAATACTTTGGATCTCCAGGAGAACTTTTTTATCTATATCCATTGTTTGATACTGCTCTTCAGAACACCCCAGAGATGGCATGATTGCTTGGTCTTGTAAGCCATTCATCTGATGGCCAAACTCTGAATTGTTTCTTGTTCTTATAATGGTCATTCCATCACATCCATGCTCCTGCCACTCTGGAATGCCAGGAAGCATATAACCATTGAGGGAAGGAACATGATTATAAGCAAAGTTACAGAGTGATGGATGACTTAATTTGTTTGCTTCAATCGCTTCATCAAACTCATGCCTCAACCCATGTGCATGGCTATCAAGGTCTTCGTTGTCACTATAATACTCTCCCACTTCTTCTGAAATTAAAGCCGCTATTAACCTTTGGCAAAGAGGAAAAATACTTCCATCCTGTGAACCAATTTCCACTGATGCTGTGTTATCATGTCCAGCCTCGTTCTCACATCCACTGAGTCCCAACCCATTGGGAAAAGTACCTGATCTTACAGTCTCTGTAGAGACTCCATTTTCTGTTTGCAAGTAAGATCCTGAATTAGCCTGAAAAAACAAAAGAATAAGGAAGAAGAAGAATTAGATCACCGGTTCTAATGATGAAAATACACTCCCCAAGCACATGAAAGTTCTGGCAGACCACATAAAGCATATAACAGCAAAAGGTGGGCTATTTCCATTTTGCATTCATCCAAAGTTTGGGCCAAAACATTTCATTACTACCATTCTAGTATGCATAAAGTTAAACCGGAACCATATCAACCCACTAAATTTTCCAGCATCCATCAAGCACTCTCCCAAATTTCTAGTTCCCTCTCCACTGCCTATATCCAAACAAGTTATGGCCTCTCTTGTTTTTCACTATTCAAAATCAAGCTCTAAAGGCTAGAGCAATAAAATCCTATAAACTTTATAATAGACTACAGGGAATATAGTTCACTTTTCAGTATCAATAAAGTGACACCAGAATAAATAAATATACAAATAATAATTGTATTTGCTATTCAAAATCAAGCTCTAGAGACTAGAGCCATAAAAGCATATGATTTTCATGATAGACTACAGGGAAAAATGTAGTTCACTTCTTGGTATCAATAAAGTGACACCATAAGAAACATAACTCTTTTCCTTTACATTCAAGAGCCTGATATAAAATCAAAAGCAGGAAATAGAAAAAGAAAGAGAGAGGGGTGAGGGAAGTAGAAAGAAAGGGGTGGAGGGAAGTAGAAAGAAAAGAAGATTTTCTTTCTATTGATGACTACACAAGCTTATCAGCAAAATTAGCCTTTATGAATCCCAGCAAAAAATAGCCATTCCATGCATTAATTGGTTCTTAAATAATGACAAAGGCAAACAAATATTCAGGAAAAGAGATTTTCAAATTATCACATAAATAAGCAAGCGATCTGGAATCCCAACAAAATAATATAATTAAATGGAACTAGAAGAGGAAAATATAAGTCCATGTTGATAAAAAATAAAAAATAAAAAATAAAAATAAAAATAAAAAAAAAGGATTCCCTCATTGATTGATTGCAACCTCCAACCCCCCTATCCCACCAACCACCCAAAGATATTGGTATCGGAGTGAAAATGCAGACTTTTTGGGTAAATTAAGCAAGGGCAATGCTTTTTCCACCTTTAGACACCATTCACTTAGTAGCGGAAGCTGCAGGCAAGGCACATCAGGGTAAACCATCATTACAATTTCAAGTATTCTTCTGCTTTGTCACTTCATTCCTCTTTATTTTATGAGTATTTATTGCCTCATTATCATTCACTTAGTAGTTGCCAAAACGGAAGCTGCAGGCAAGGCACATCAGGATAACCATTGTTACGATTTCAAGTATTCTTCCGCTTTGTCATTTCATTTCTCTTTATTATAAAAGATTTTCTTGTCTTATTTTCAATCTCATACTTAGAAATTATTTATATATATGCCAAGACTGTTTAATATATCAAGCAAGTTTATCACATCCTCAGGTTTCCAAGCCTTAACCACTTCTATACAAGTCACCCCTTACCTCAACAAAAAGTTCTCCCCGGTAATTAGATCATACAATTTACTGGGCCATATTTAAGAAGCCGTTTATGAATTTCTTTACTCCTCTTTCATCCATTTGCTACCTTGATCACCATATCAACTCCCTCGAGATTCAGTATAACACAAAGCTTCCATTCAAGAAAGAAAACCTCTCGTTTTACATGTTTCAGTCAAATTTTCTATGAAAAAAGCTTTAAGAAGCTCTAGTAAAGTACGGATGAGAAAGGTCTAGGATAAGGGCATGCCTGTTGCTTCAGATAGGAGATATCATCATCAGAAATAAAACCAAAGGCCGGTTCCATTTGTTTCCAAAAAGAGCCCAATTGGAGATGAGCTGCAGAGACAACCAAAAATTATCCAAGAAAAGAGAATTGTTTATGATGTAGTGAATTAAAAGAAGCTAGATTTGCCCGTACCTGTACTAATGACAGCATTTGCAGCAGCCAACAGCTCTTCATGTCCATCATCAGAACCAACTGACAAGATCAACACAAAAGGGAAAGGATGTCAAAAAATTGTAATCAATCAAACATAGATCTCTTCAGAGTCATGAGTGCAATACCAAGAAAATCCGCTGCCAAACTGATAGATGATTGTCGTTGGCGAATATAAGCTTTACGATCAGAGAGTTTTCTCGATGGTGGACGGCCAGTTCGGCTGTGTGTGTCGCAATTTTAAGAGACATCAGCAAACAGAACCATATCCAAAGCTAGCTTACAGATGCTCATGAATAACTTCATCAAACAAGGAAAAATAACTAGAAGTTCTCTTTTACCTTTCAACTTTGTCGAAACCAAGTCTGGCACTTCTAACTTGCTTTGCATTCTCCTCATTGCCAAGCTTCTCACCTGGCAAGGGCAAGAGAGACCTTGTTGAAGTAAAACCACGTCCGCTCCTCCCTTGCTTTTTGATCCCATCTCCTAGATCATCCCCAGAAATTATCTTGTTCTTCCTTGATGACATCCCTGAAGTTGAAACCTTTTGCACATTTTGGCCAGGCTTATCCTCTGAATCATCAGCTTTTTTAACCCTCTCCCGGGATTTAGTTTCAGCAGCAGCTATGTCCTCACCTTCTGATAATACAGAAGAAGATAACAGGTCACTTTTCAATTTCACATGCTGAGGAGAATTGCTGGACAAGCGTCTCGGAAATCCTAACCCAGCTTCATTGCCCAAATGATCAGACATGGTATCCATAGGGGAGGTCTCATCATGACCGGTAACAATCGGAACAAAATTCGATCTCCTCGCAGTTCGAGAATTTTTTTGAGTTCTCTGTCCTGTCCAAGCAACAGGTGGTGAAGAAGACCGTGCCGGTGCAGCTCGTTTGCGATTGTTAACTCCAGCAGCAGCAGGAGGCTTGTTAGTGCTCTGAGAAATTTCCCAATCATTAGGTGCGGTAGCTTTATTGACAATTGGAGACAACTTGGGTGTGGCACCAGAATTTGATCGTGGACCCCTAGCTGAAGAGCTCATCCTCGCATTCGATGTAGGACTAGCAGAATTAAAATCATCAGGAACATTGGCCCTAATTAGTGGAAAAGTAATGTTCTTGTTATTAATTATTGTCAACCACTCTAGATCATTTCACTGCAAAGAGAAATTAACAAAGCTAAATTCATACTTATTGAAAGCTTTAAGGTTTGGCCTTTCCTTGTCCGAGTTTAAAGGACGCTCTTTTTTATCACTAAGGGAACTGCTGCTATCCATATCAGCCTTCAGGACCGAAGCACGCGCACACAGGCCAGACTGCTGAGGCATTGTTTCTGACTTTCCAATTGTGTGAGTTCCATTCAGAACTCCAGATCTGATCAAAATAAGCATAAATCAACTTCTAAAAAGAAATTTATTATTCAAAGAGATCATAGACTTTCTATAGATTAATGCAATCACAAACAAAGTTTCTCATTTCAGTACATTGTCAACAGAGGTACAACTACTCAAAGATAGGATGTGCCCTTGAGGCAATAGCTTAATATTATCTTCAATTTGATCATCTTTTGCAAATATATAAGTTGAATTACTTCCATACATTCCTAACAGAATAAACAAAAGTTGCAAACTGTATTCTAAATGAGAAAGTCATAGACAGGTAAGAATTTTTAACAAAAAGAATACTTAGAATTCTCCGGAACCCAATCTATCAAAATGATTATGCAAAATTATAAGTAAAGTAGCACATGACTATCATCTGCTGTAGACTTATGCTGAGTTTCCATTAATTCTTGGGCAATTATGTAATGCACTCAACAAGTCCCTTAGAAAACTAAAAGGTGTATGAAACAGAGCTAGTTTAAGTAAAAGCGAGAGCTCAACAGAAAGTTTCTGTCCACATGGGCTTGATGAAAGTCAAGCTCAAAAGTGGGGAAAAAGGGGAAAGATAAAAAAGAAGAAAAAGATATCCAAGCTCCACCCCCACTATGAGTTACTTCATAAAGATGGTAGATATGCAGCTTATCCATACCAGGTATTGTCATCTAAGGAATCAAGCCCCATGAGGATACGTTAAAACTCACAAAATTTAAGCCCTTATAAGAGGGAGGGGGGGGGGGAAGCACACAACCCGCAAAACAAAACTCCAACTGTTGAGAGTTATCAAACTGATAGGAGGATGATCATGAACACTGAAGTATAGATGACCCTATATTTGCACAATGATACACTAGACAAGATACTCAAATAAATGTTACCCACAAACAAGGAAACACAAATTAATCCAAGTTTCCAGGGCATAGAGCACAATAAGACAATGTACCTGAATCCATGAGAGTCATTGCTCAGCCTTGGCTTGACGTCACTACTGGATTTTTGTTGCATTCCCTGCTTACTTTCTCGATAGCCATCCCCAGCCTTGCTAGTAACAGTACCTGATGAAACATCAGGCTTGATCCCTGATCGCTTCTTTTTCATTTTTGTCTTTTCCCAAGCATCAACTCCACTCGATAATGAATGATCCTTATCAATTGGCCCAGACGACCTTGCAGAGGCATTACCCCGTACCTCCATCTACATCAATGACAATAAAAATGCTCACACTTCTCTTTAAGTACACTAATGAATATGAAGATTATAGAAAAACCTATATGCTGCCAACAAAAAATGTAAGGTGAAAATCACAACTGAAACATATTCCCACTTCATGACCAAAAAATATAATTAAAAAAAATTAATAGGTAAGGCAAGAAAGTAAATGAATTAAATTGACAGCCTAAGTTTGATAGCGTCTTAGCATTGGGTCACCATAATGATTTTTGCATATAGTGATAAGATTAGCATTAAATTAAAAGGAATCAAATTTAGTGACTTGCTCATCCTTTTTTGGTTAAATAATTTAACAATTATTCCAAGCCTAACTTAGAATAGAATTTAAAAAAAAAATTAAAAATAAATGAAAGAACAGAAGCAAAGACTTCTAGGTGCCATTGCTTTTGGGTTTGATAGAATATTGATATGCTACCTAAAGTAACCTCTCAATGTGTCTTATGCATCATCACAGCAGTAAATTAGGAGCGCCTTGAATTCATACACTTAGAAACTTGCATACAAAATTATTTTACTAGATTTGTGCATATATATAATTAAATGCTGCATACACGGATTGTGTTATCTTTTGACATCTGCCACATTTGGAATATTTATCTAAAGGGATTTTTGTCCTTAAGCATTTACTCAATGAACTAGAAATTTCCTTGCTTGAATAAAATAAAAATACAAAATAAAATCAAGAATTCTTCTTGATGGTTGAATGATAATTATAGTAGGAAGAAATTCATAAGATCTGCTAATTATACTTTTGCATCAATAATCTAATAAATCGTGTAGAAAAGTCATTACAACTTGAAAGATTGCCCCTTTTAATAACAATCATTATATTCAAACAATCCACATCTATCATCATGATCCATAAAGTAAATAACAGTCATAAATTGAGGAACAAGAAGACAAGATTTTTTTCTAAAATAAGTTTTTTTGAAAAAAAAAAAAAAAAAAGTGATAGAACAGTGTATATTGATTGTTTTAGATTGTTATATCTCCATATTGCATTATACATGTGCTGAAAAAAGAAAAAAAAAAAAAGAAAGAAAGGTTTTGGCAATGCATGATGCACATTTTCAAAACCTTGATTATACTTATTTTCTATAAACCATATATAAAATTTTGGGGGTAATGGCAAATTTATTACCTACTTCAACTTTTAATTATCGCTTTATTACAAAATTGAAGTTTCCATGTACATTACATGCATACTACTTGGGACTAACTCTGTTAACACTATTAGTTGATGGATGAACAAACCAACCATATGACAGCAAGTGGCATTAACTGGGAAAAAAAAAAAAAAAAAAAAGTGGTCAAACAGAATATGGGCAGGGGGGAAAAAGAAACTAATAGAAATGAAAAAATAAGTTCATAGATAAAATTACTAACTTGGGGTTAAACATAAGTTATGAAGGAGAAACAAGTCACAAGGCAAGTATGGATGAAGGAACTTCCTCATTGCAATGCGGTGATCGTCAAAGTGGGTGTTGGACCGCTTCACCTAGTTGCACTCTCTCTATTAGTTGCGCTGGTAATAGCAGATAGCAAAAGTGATGGGTTTCAAGAGATCATTGAAGGTGTTAAGGGCTAAGTGGTGATTAGGTAGAGTTGGTAGAAGGGGTTTAAGGTGGCCTCGGCTTCAGCACGAGGGAGAAACAACTGGTGATGGTGCGGCTCCCAATGGTTAGGGATGAATGATTTGAAAGTGGCCAGTGTTTCTGAGTAAATCGGGTGTGCACAAAAATATTGGAGGCGTTAGAGGAGGTTTTGATGGTGTGACCTAAAACTGTTGGAAGTGGAGAGTTTGAAGGTCACAGCAAATCCAGTCTTTTTGGAGATGGATGCAGTGCCGTCATGTGGTGGTTTGGTTTTGTGTAATGTAACTGGTGGGAATGTCGGGAAGTGGTGGTTGGGAATTGTTGGATTCTGGGTTTGGGGTCATGTTTGGCAGCATAAAGTAAAATTGAAAATGGAAAGAAAAGAGTGGAAAGGAAATAAAAAGGAATAGAGTTTTGGTTTTGTAGTTGGATACATGAATAGGAAATGCCAAAAAAAAAAAGAAGAAAATTTTCCATTGTCATTGTTTGGTTTATAATTGATAATCGAAATTTTAAAAAATAAAAGTTATTGAATAGACAATTTTATCCCTCTTTTTACTTAAAAGATTTGATTGTTAGGGACTTTTTTGTAATTTGAATTTCCTTCCACACCTTTCCACCACTCTCTCTCCAAACATAAAGAAAGAAGATGGCATTTGGGTCAAAAGTTTTATATCAACTTCTAATCATTTCAATCCCACTTCCACTAATCCACCACTTACTAAGCAATCCAAACACACATTTCCCATTGATTTCCCTTCCTTTCATTTAGTTTCCATAGGTTTCGACCCATCCAAACACAGTTGCAGTTGGAGGTCGAGTTTGTGAGTGGTGTTTGAGAGTGACAAGTTTCTTGGGAGTTGAAAGTGGTGGGTATTTGAATAGCAGCAGAAGAGTGGTTGTGGATGTTGACTGGGGATGGTGGCTAATGATGAACAATGAGTTATGAACAAAGTTGGACCGGAAACTTTGGTGAAGGAAAATGTTTTCCTTGTTTTTTTCTTTTTCTTTCTTTTTTTTTTTTTCCCCTTGTTTTTTTGGGTGGTGGGGGTGTGTGTAGAGGAACGCTTGTGGATCTTTTATTTAACCCTTCCACCCCCCCTCCCTTTTTTATTAGTTCCCAACCCCAAACACCGACCCAACCCCCACACCCCACCAAAACCCCCACCACCCCCCCCCAAACTTTCTCCCTTCCCGTCTTCTTATTAGTTTGTCAATATATGGACTTCTTTTCTTAGTTAATGCCATGTATCATCTTATGGTTGGTTCATTCATCTACATCATCTACAATATTAACAGAGTTGGCTCAAGAGGCACATGCATACATGGAAAATTGGATTATAATTAAGACGTAGTAACTTGTACATTTGGGCAAAATTGAGATGATAAATTAGACATTACCCCCTAAAATTTATTTTCTTGGAAACATTCGATAATATTTATTCCGGATACCTTAATAAAGTTTTAAGTGTATATTATAAGCAAAATATCAAAATTTCTAAGGGAAAAATATTCCTATTTGTGTGTTACTTGTGCGTGTCTATGTGTGTGTGTTATTTCCCCCCTAAAATTTATTTTCTTGTCAATTCGATTTGATTAGAGGGAGAGAGCAGTTGAAAAATAGCCTCTCATAAAAGGACATTTAGCACACAAAAGAGGCATTATACCAACTTTAGAATATAGCATATAGATTATATTAACACTTATACTCCACTGACATCTAAAACTTCAAGGGAATATCTTGGATAAATGCAAAAAAATTCACATACTCTCTACTATTGCATTTTTAATAATCTATAAACTAAAAGCAGTCTTTTTTCTACCTATATCAAAGATGCCAGCACCTTTAGATTGCTTGGCACAGATCATAGATGATAAAAGAGATAAAAGACAGGGAGGAAAAAAGAACAAGCAGGAGGAGGAGGAGAAAAACAGAAAATCATCAGAAACTGCAAGTTCACAAGAGTAAAAAACTTGCCAACTTACAAACCTTAACATCCACCATTGAAGTCCGAGTCCGCTTGTTTGGAAATGAGGATTTTGTCCATTCCTCTGACTTTTGCGGCTCGAGCTCCAAACCGTTGGTGAAGCTGTTACCATGTGTTCCCATTTTACCAAGGCCTGATCCTGCCATTGATCGATCACTTGATGACATAGCACCAGTGCGATCATTAGAGGAGGCTTCTGATCTAGATCTTTTCTTCGTGGATATGCTCGGAAAGAATTTGTTGAATACAGATAAAGCTTCAGTATATATTCTCGTACGTTCTCTGTCAAATAATACATTTTTAAGGACTAACATCATATTTATGATATAAAAACACAATAAACAATAATTACCTGGCCTTGATTGAACTTTCACGTAAACCAACTCTGATTCGTTTAAGTTCCTCAGAAGAAGCAGATATAATTGGCTTGCCTTTCAGAGTAGTGTAAGGGGACTCATCAGATGAAATGCCTAGCGCAGCTCCTATATTTTGTCTAAGGTCTCCCTGGCGGACAGATTTTTGGTTCATAGCAACTTCTTTTGGATTAAATGTTAAGCTTTTGAAGTAATTAGTAACTTCTGGGTGAGCTACTGCAGAACTGGAACTATTTCTCAACATATTAGGAAGAGAGGGTGAGACTGAATTCTCCGCACTCTCACGAAAGCTACCAGATCTGTCCATCGTGGCTCCTATGTGGGTTCCACGCTGCCCACTGCTGTACAGTGGCCTACCTGGACTACCAGAAGACAGATCAAACTTGCTAGATGCCATCGCATCAGCTCTCTCACATCCTCTTTGGTAGATACCCAGCAAAAGGACTCGTGCATGACAAAGCTATGGTGCCACACATGCAGACCAATTATATTTTCCAGAAAATAATAACAAGCAGAAGACCTGCAAAAAAAGCCAGAAGCAATACCACGTCAACTATATTCAGCATGGTCTGATTTATACAAAAATATAGTCTTCTGTTAGGTTTCACATAAAGTCCTATGGAGTTCCTTTTCAGAATAAATTATCTTGGTACATATTGTGGACTCATAAAGAGTAATATCAAACTGCACATTGCCCAATTTAATGCAAATTTAACTGAGAAATATTAGAAAAACAAATATAGCTCCTAATGTGAGTAATTAATAGTCAAACATCTCCTTTTGTTGAAATACTTGGTTATTTTTCCATTCATATTGCCTTTTGTTGGTTAATCTGATAATTGCATATTGTATACTGCACTCAATGGCACAAAAATATTGCCTTGATGCATAGCCCAAAAGCTGAATGCATAAGTCTGCCCAAGAATATAATAGGATGAGAACAACAGTAACTGAGCCAGCCATGTCTTTTGCTTTTTTTTTTTCTTTTCCAATTATTAATAAAGCAGTACAACAAAACAAGGAGCCCTCCCTCAAGGATGATAAAAAACTGGAGTGAGAGTAACCAGACACCCTAAAGGTGATACGAGAACATGAATACTAGAATATAACACTGAAAATCAAACACCATCAGGGTGTACAAATACCATGTTTTCCGCTTGCAGTATAATATCTCTATGATGCAGCCTCTCAGAAGAGGAAAAATAATTATGAGGAAATGGAAGGGCTTAAAGACATGAAATGTAAATCAGCTATTTCACCAGAGAACCTCTCAGGTAATTGAATGTAGAAAGCTTTCTATATAGGACAAACTTCAAAGAATTGATTGGCCAAATGACAGTTTAAAATTGACCCGCATGTGCAATTGCATGTGTTCTTTACGAGAATATCTTGACAGCTACTTCTGATAAATATGCTGAAATGATTTCTTTGAACATTCATCAGAGTGGGGTTATATTTCATCCGTATGCACCATGAAAATTGTAAAGCAAAAGGAAAAAAATTGTTGGAAATATTGCAGGAATCAAGGGGGTGTGTTTTTACCAAATAGAGAGTATATATTGTGGTCAACCATGTAAATTAGAATTAGCATTTATTTCCCTATAATTTAGTAAATCGTATAAATTTGGAATTAGCATTTATTTCTCTATAATTTAGTCAATCATGTAAATTAGGAATTAGCATTTATTTCCCTATAATTTAATCAATCATGTAAATTAGGAATTAGCATTTATTTTCCTATAATTTGGTTTTTCTTTCCTAGTTTAAAGCATTTGTAACATGTATAAAACTCTCGGCAATGAAACAATTGAATTATCCCTGCATTTTACCTCTTTCAATTAAAATACTAGGCATAAACCAAGTTAATACATTTGTTTGAAATCACATTGATAAGCATCACTTCATTTATGAACATGCTAGAAGTCTTAAATTAAGCAAAGATAGCACGGTTATGTGTTTTCAACCACTTTACACTATTAATGGCTACTAAGTACTATATATTAAGATAGTTTGATGTTGCAAATTTTCATAAGCAGATATAATTTTCCATTCCATCATTAACTTTCTAGAAGAATGATTTTCTTATTAACATAAGTTTATTTCTCCAATTCTTTAAAATTACACCTCAAGTTTCTAATCAAACCTCATATCATATAAATGCATTGAGAAAAATCACATGTGATTTCCTATAATATTCTTTTGAGTCACAATATCTCATTTACATACCTTGCTACAATAGCATGTAAACCAGACTTGCAGGTGGTCTGTCGCGAAGTGTTATATGTTGATATTGCAACTCCACCAAGTCTTTTTATGATAAATTATTAAGACCTATAAGAAGCTACAGAAAATGAATACAGATATCATCATATTGACATAAGTACCAAAAATCATCTCATTTGACTTTCACATGCAAAAATTTCCACCAATTCTTGACCACATATAATTTTTTTTTTGGTAAAAACCACGTATAATTCATAACAAGGACACAACCCATTCATCCGAAAACTTCATATATAGCCCCAAAATCACAGATGCCCATAATCCAACTATTATCTTTAATACGAGGATCTTTAATTTGTCTTTCAACCGGATGCAGAAATAAAACATTAGGACTTTGAATATTCATAGGAAGCGGAGAAGGAAAAGACGCTTTTTTTTTTTTTTTTTTTTGGTCATTACAATAGAGAGAGAATCAAACCTGGGGCCTCTCATATAAGAAACCAAAGAGATGTTACTAGACCACTAGCTAATTAGCGGAAATGACACAAATTGCACTTGCTTTGAAACCAGACAAAAGATATTTAATCTCTTTTCTACTGTTTTAATCCTTCGAGAGCAAATCCACACAAACACACTAGAACAAGTATAATTGCCTAAAGGAAATAAACTAGGTATACATATAAATCATTGTCTAATAGCTGATTATGGCCATCTGACCAGCTACAAAAATTTAAAAAGCCTTGGTCTTACAAACCCCAATCAACAAGTGTGTATATTTCCAAAAATAAAAAAAGTGTTATGGAATCAGACTTAATATTAACACAACTTCTATCATAAAATTTTGTTAAGACTGCTTTAAATTGTAATTAGATACAAAAAACAGATTTCAGCATACTGATACAGCATGAGAAGATCCTCAGCATAGGATTAAGGCATAATACATATCACAGGTACGGCAGTTGTTGCTAATAGTGCTGGAATCTAAGCTGCTCTACTTTCCCATGAAGGTCCATGCAGATATTGAACTGGAGTAGAAGTTAGACAAACAAACCACTTTTCTTTTCTTTTTTTTTTTTTTTTTTTGGGTCATTACAACGGGAAAGGGAAATCGAACTTAGTGCTCTCACTTGAGAAACCAAGGATGAAACCACTGGTCATCTATTCTTAAGGGATAAAACAGAGACCTGCCAATTTGCAATCTATGTCAACCTCTGAATTTGCAGATCTCATCCACATATACTAAATGCCATTGCCAACAAAGCCCAATAAAGTAAATAATCATTACATCCATCACTATATCCTGAAAAAGCTTTTATGTTGGTTCGCGATAAACCTGAAATTAGCCCAAATAGCTTATTGCCACTTGTAGGTCTTATAACAAACCAAAACCTCGTTCAGCTCATCATATAGATGCATCCTATTAGGTTGCCACTAATTAACAATACTAATCAAAGTTTACAACTTTTTATACTAAAAATGCAATTCTACATGTTCACATACTCTCCCTCTCACTTTGACTTATTTTCAGCCCAGATATCTAATTTCACTCCATTGCATTAAATCAAAACCCAATCATTAATATCCAGCAGCTAATCCAATTTTCTCAAACTTAATTATAAGTATCCACCACTCTAATAATAATAAAAAAAATCCTAAAACACCAAATTCACCAAATAACTTATCCAAAAACATAAAATATCAATAATATGAACTGCAAATCAACCTATCTCCTACATTCGTCCTAATTCAGCTTCAATATAACTTCAAAATCCTAAATTTCTGTACAATTCCAACAAATTCGCAAACACTCAAGAATCAAAATTCAATACAATAACTCAATAAACAAAACACTCAAATCCACCAGATAACCACAGGAAACAATCCAATTCCTGCTCAATTACTAGCATAAGAACCTAACCCACCGAATCAAGAAACCCTAGAACTCGAATCAAGCGAGAATCGAAAACTTCAAAACAAGTGAAAAGATACGATTTTTTTTTTAATGCTTTACCTTTCAATAGTGTCGAAGTGTTTTTGTGGAATCGAATGGAGAAATTAGAGGAAAGAGAAAAAACGGTGCGTTTTTTAGATCGATTAAACGGTGTCGGATTTAGGGATTGTGTTTGAAGTTTGTAAATCGAGGAAGGTTAGCACAAAGCTATGGAGGACGAAGAAGAGCCTGTGTTTTGATCGGCAATGAACTGGCTCAGACTAGAATTACTCTTTTGCCCATGGGCTTGTTTTAGGAATGAAGGTTAAAAAGAATTGAAAAGTAGGGGTGTTTTGGGAATAGAAAATTTAAGCTGCTTCAAATGGCTCCTAACATAGGTATCACTGCATCCCAGCAAAATTCCCGTTCGATGCACGGAGTTGTATTATTATTATTTATTTATTCATATATTTCACATTTTATCAATTTTTATGACAATGTTAGTGCTAACACACTACAAGGTAAGAAAGGAACAAAGTAAAATTTACCACAACAAGAGATAGACTACGGTATTTCATTAAGTTTCACAAAAGACTTTTTTATGTTATATGTTGTCATACATTCAATATGAAGATTGTATTGATATATATACTATTAAAACAAAATCACCTTTTTTGTGTCTTTAGTATAAATATTTTTAATGTAAATGTTTTTATTATAATATTTTTAGCATATGGGCATAAAATATTTTTCGTATACGTGAAATCATGAAAATTAAATAGGGCTTGAATATAATTAAATAAGAGTTGAATAGACAATCTTTTCCTTTTACAGCATATGGGTGTAAAATATTTTTGGTGTCTTTAAAATCATGAAATTAAATAGGGTTTGAATAGAATAAAATGGGGGTTGAATAGATATAGTCTTTTCCGCATAAAATATTTTTGGTATTCCTAAAATCATTAAATTAAATAAGGTTTGAATAGAATTAAATAGGGATTGAATAGACATAGTCTTTTCCTTTTTTAGCATATGAGAGTAAAATATTTTTGGTATCCCTGAAATCATGAAATTAAATAGGGTTTGAATAGAATTGAATAGGGATTGAATAAACATAGTTTTTTTTTCCTTTTTTAGCCTAAGCATGTATCTATAATATATATATATATATATATATATCAATCTAAAGCTTTGATATCATATTTATGCGTGGCAGGTATCCAACATGGAGAAGTTGTCTATGGAAAACACAATTGTAATTATGATTTATAATTAATTTCCTAATTTCTACAACTAATTAAGGTTTTCTCTTCCAACCTGTCAAAACAATATATTTATTTAATTTATATATATTTGATTGTTTTATTTGCACAGACATCGCGGGTGCATCGTCTACTTATGGTTTTAAAAGCGTAATGTAGAGATAATACGTAAAAAGATGAGTTTGAAGAGTGGCACGATCAGCCCCACTGTACTGTTACTAAAGACGTCAAATTGTATTGGCAACCAGTACCTTAGAAGAGGCATCATCTTAATAAATTCAAGTCAATAAATAGGTCAATCTAGCGATCTCATTCTATTTCATCTAAATCAAATTCCCCTAAATCATCCATCTGAGTCCTAAAGCTATAGCTAAACTAAAAGATTTAAGATTTTATAAATCATTTTAGCCCTTTACATTTTGACATTTAACCAAAGTTCTTTAATTGAAATCAAAGGGGTTTGGAAATTGAATATATTTCCAGATAACTAAGTTGTTGATTGGCAAATGCATGTTGTAGAATAGTCATGTTATTGCCCTTCATTGTAGAGAATTGTATAATTCTTGTATTATTAAGTAAAGGTACAAACAGTCTTACTAAAATACAAACAAGGAAAAACTCCTAATTACTTGACTTCAGGAACTAATTAGGATGCAAGTAGAAAAAATATTTTACAGCTATAATTACAATGCTAGAAAGAAAAAAAAATTCTTAAACATAATATTGGAAATTAAAGAGAAATCAAATATATCATTATTCTGGTCAAATCTATCATTAATGGTGTGATTTGCTATGCTCCCCCTCAAGCTGGCGAGTGGATATCTTCCATTCCTAGCTTATAAGTAATGTCTTGAAATCTTGTAACCAATAATCCATTTGTAAACACATCTACTAATTGTTCATTAGAGGGTATATATGGTCTAGTGATTAATCCACTATCCAAATTATCTTTTATAAAGTGTCTATCAAACTCGATACACTTTTGTTCGATCATGTTGAATTGCATTATGTATAATACTAATTGCAGATTTATTGTCACGGTATAACTGCATTGCTTCTTCATTCTTGATTCACATGTCTTCTAACATTATTTTTAGCCACAACAGCTCATAGATGCCATGAGCCATGGCTCTAAACTCTGCCTCTACATTAGATCTTTCAACAACCAAATTTCCCCCAAGAAATATGCAATACCATGCGGTAGAACTTTTATGTGTTAACAAGCTTGCATAATTAGCATCTATAAAAGTTTCCAAGACAATCTAGTTTCCTCTTTTAAATAAGATTCCACATCCGAGAGTTGACTTTAGATAACTTAAAATTATTCCAACTGCTTGCGCATGTGTCTAACTTGGGTTGTGGATAAAACAACTCACTATCCCTATTGCATAAGCTATGCCAGGCCTAATACGGGCTAAATATATTAACTATCCCACAATTCTTTTGTATCGACTCTTCTCTACTTCAACTACATCACCTTGTCCACCCAATTTATGATTTTGCTCAATTGGAATGTTTGTTGGTCTACAACCAAGCTTTCCAGATTCCTTTAGCAAATCTAATGTGTGCTTCCTTTGAGATATAAAGATCTCTTGCTTTGAGTAGGCTGCTTCTATCCCAAGAAAGTACCTTAACCTTCCCAAATCTTAAATTTCAAATTCTTTAACTAAATGCTCCTTGAGATTCCTTTATTCATTAGTATTATTCCCAGTGATAATTACATCATCTACGTATAAAAGAAGTGTAGTAAGCTGATCTTTATGTGAATGTTTGACAAATAGTGTATAATCACCTTGGCTTTGCTTGTAACCCATTTGTAACATTGCTTTTGTAAATCTTTCAAACCATACACATGGTGACTGTTTCAAGCCATAAAGCGCTTTTTTCAACTTACATACTTTGTTAAGGCCAAATTGTTGTCCGAATCTAGGTGGAATTTCCATATATACCTCCTCTTATAGGTCACCATGTAGAAATGTATTTTTCACATTAAATTGTTGCAAATTCCAATTTAGGTTAGCTATAAGAGAAGGAAGGACCCTTATAGTATTCATTTTTGTCACTGGGGAGACCGTTTCCCAGTATTTAACTCCATATGTTTGTGTATACCCCTTAGCCATTAATCTTGCTTTATATCGCTTTAAAGTACCATATGCATTATACTTTATGGTATATACCCGTTTGCATCAATCTGTCTTCATATTGAGAGGACGATCAACTATTTCCCATGTTTCATTTTCTTCTAAAGCACTCATCTCTTCCTTCATTGCACGTATCCAATTCCTGTTCAGTAATGTTTCCTAAAATTTCTCTAGAATCCTAATTGAATCAAAGGTTGTGAGAAATTTTTTGTGCTGATGGGAAACAATGTCAAATGACATAAAGCGGTCAATGAGATGTTGAGTACATTTACATGTACCTTTCTCAAAGCAATCTGCAAATCAATGTCCTTAGGCAAAATCTTATTAGTCATTTTAGGAGAAGAGAAATTACCTTTACCATATGCAGATTCTTGGAGTGCATTCTGCTCTAAAACATCTTTATGTTTTCTTGTATAGAAGACCCCCTTGCTGAAACAATGAATCAGAAGAACCAATAGAATGTAAAGGTTGACTTTGTTGAAAAGGTGTTATATCTATTTTATCAAGAGCAATAGGTGCACTAAGTGTACAGGGGGAGTATTAGTCATGTGGTCTATAGCGTTAGAATCCACGACCCAAGAATTAAAGTCGACTTTTTGAATAGTATCAAAGGATGAGGAATTGTAATACGTACCATTTTGAGCTAGAGAAGAGGTACCAGAGGATTTGGAAAGGGAGTTCAATAAACCTTTAAGGCGGCTAAAGTCCTCCTTACTCAATTCAACCTCTACATCCTCAATTGGAGGTAGTTTATTTATTTATTTTTTTTGCAGCGACATTAGCACCATGATTCTCTTCCCTTTTAGTGCATCATCCACATCTCGAATGGAGACATTCGCCCTTCCACTTTCGAAATGCTTGAATCCCCAAGTACAGTTAAGAACATTTTCCTTTCCATAGAGTTTGAAACAATTTTCTTTTGTGTGGCACGATCTCTCACAATATGTGCACCATAAATATTCTTTATTAGTATATGACTCAGATAGAGGCTTTATGGATCATAAATTTGTAGCTACCATTGCATATCTAAACCCATTGACACACGATTTTAGTATCACACTCTGATGGCTTTCTTCCTTTCTCACAAGTGAGAAAACCTCAGACATGGATGGTAGCTTCTCCCTACTCAAAATTTGCACTCTAATTGGATCAAATTCACTATTCAAACCTGCAAGAAAATCAATTAGACAAGTTTCCTCAATATAACTCATAAAAGCCCATGTGTCTTAAGTACACTCCATCTGGAAATCTTGGTAATGGTATATCTTTAGCCATAAACCCTTCAAGACATTATACTACCCAGAAATTGAGTTATTTCCTTGCTTGCAAGCTGCTAACTTTGTCTTTATTTCATATATGGTAGCTTCGTCCTTTCTTTTTGCATAGCTCTCCTTTGAGGTTTCCCAAATTGCATGAGCTAAAGGGAGAAACATGCAATTTTTTGTAATGGAGGGTATCATGGATGTCCACAACCATGACATTATCATGGAGTCTTTAACATCCCAAGTACAAAAATTAGGGTCATCTTGATTAAGATGAAGCCATAATTTGGAGATTACTATTTGATCCACTAGAAGAGCTTCCATTGAAAGCGGTTTATTCTCTTTGGTTTGTGAAAATTAACATTGAAAAAAAATTATTGGCAATGAAGGCTAAGAAAAAAGTCACTTAATTTGCAAAAGAAAGAGCATGATTCCTATATTAGAACCGCTCTGATATCATGTAGAGAGTTGTATAATTTTTCTATTATTGAGTAAAGGTATAAATAGCCTTATGTAGCCTAAGATACAAAAAAAGGAAAAACTCCTAATTACTTGGTTATAGGAACCAATTAGGATACAAAATATGTATAGGTACAAAAAAGTTCTATAGCTATAATTACAATGCTAGAAAGAGAAAGATTTCTAAATATAATATTGGAAATTAAAGAGAAATTAAATCTATCATTATTTTGGTCAAATTTATCATCAATGGTTTGATTTCCTACAATGATAAATAAGAATTGTATACTTTGACAGGTCATGATATATTAACCTCAAGCCAATGCTATAGACATACTTCTTTTTCCCCTCTCATGCATGAGCTTTCGCCACACTAATTATTATGCATATTTCAATACACCTAATGAAAACTATCACTCCAAAATGGCCTTAGATTAAGGTAACATTATATGCATATGATATATGTATGTATATGTACTTCTATGATTGCTAATGGAAGCTCCAAATCTATGCCACATGAATAAATATGATAATTTGATTGTATCTCCAAGCATCTTCAATTAAAAGAGATTAATATAATTGTAGCACTTGCTTGTTGCATTAAATGAGCAATAATCTAGCTATTTAGACCACATGTTCGAGTCTTGGAAATATAATGATCAATCCCTTAGCAATACAAACAAACATTTAATCTAAATATCAAGAAATTGAATTGTCTACCACACACGTTAGTTGGAATTTATGAAACATGCATTTCCCAAAGCTTATGAAACTAAACATACCAATTCTAGAAATATCTTTCCGCTTTATTTGTTTTTATATCTTGCATTTTCCTTTCTTTCTTTCTCAACTTCCTTTCATTTATTTATTTATTTCCTTTTTATTACTTTTTTATTTCTTAAACCACAAGTTTCTATATCACAAAAACAATATATATTACCGATCACTCTTTTTTCCAATTCTTTAACTAAGATCTCTACATCAAATGCAAACAAGATGCTTGTTGTTTCCCTTATTGTCACGCCCCGAGGGTACTCTAATAATAATAATCAAGAACCACTCGATTAACATTATTAGATTACCTTCTAGGAATGACATGATTTTCAAAAACAGGATCTTTTAGTTGCTTGGATGGAATAAACAAACATATATAGGATGTAAATTAGTAAACAACTATTACAAACTACTATATTACAGATCTTATGCTTCCGAATTTCTTACAACCTTAACTGATGGTTCTAATGCACATTACCTGCACCATAAGGCTATTACAGATATAGATATTCTAATTCTATACTAAACTTTAAACTTCTGGCTTCTACTCTCTTACCGGGACCATGCTCCTGCTAGTAATGAGCCACGGTCGCAGAGTGAACCTGAAAGGACTGTGGGAGTGTGAGCTAAAACACGAGCTCAGTGAATAACCAGAACTTATTACACATAGCATACAAGTTATTTAACAATCATATGAAATGCAGCAATCACACAAATGAACATTACAAGCTTGGATAACCCGGAATCCAAACAGGATGAAGATTTACGCCCTCCCATCGGGGTTGAAGGATCCAATCTATGGCCCACCTACCCAGGAGAGACTTAAGCTTTCAGGAAATAACAATCTCCATTTAGTTATTTCTTTATACTTATCATGTTTCATGATTTATTTCCTGTTCAGCTTTAGAAACTCCACTAAGTGTTAGTTATTCTCACGTAATACCATAAGCGGCGTCCTTCGTTTACCATGTAGTTCTTATGGTACTAACAGAACAAAAGTAATCTTGCAATTAACTACTAGCCCTCTGGCCTAGATAATTCAAGCCTTACCAGAGATCCGAGAACTAACACGTAGTAGGCTACCACTTACTCAATGCTTTTTATGCATAGTATGTAATGCATGGTTTGTTTACATTATGGCACCAGTAGTTTTTAGTCAATTTAGGGATGATCAAGCAATACAGACACTCAACTAGATACTACAGACATTATCAAGATACACGCAATTTTGTTATCACTTGTTTTAGAGTAACATAGCAATCAATGGAATATAACACACACTTTCACAAACAGATCACCAATTTTATTATCTTTTTATTTAAGGTTCACTACTAGTACAAGCACAAACAATGTAATAAGACTGAGTCACTCACCTGCCCATCCTATTTAATCGTAGTAATCTTCAGGTAGGTCCTCTCCAATACCCGAATCACCTATTGAGATAAATAATAATATAATTATTAAAATTTTAAACTATACAAATTAGCTATTTATGTGTCCTATTGGTCGGTTGGGTTTCTGTTTTATTTTCAGCTAATTCTTTTGACATAACTCTAATTTCTAGATTCTTGTATTCTCCATTATCTTTTAAATTATTTAATAAATTTTTCTTATAGAGTATATATATACTTATACTCATAAATTTGGATTATTTAAATTTCCATTGTTATCTATTTATATACAAATATGCTAGTATAAACTTAGTATTTACTAACTCATAGTTTATACATATATTTATTTTACTAAGAAAACATATCTGTTAATAAAAGAATTTTATTAACTTTATTCTAACTATTTTCGAAATTATTTTTCTAAAGAAAATTTCTTTTTAGATGAATAATATTTAAACACTCTCTTATTTAATAAAGTCATAAAAAAAATTTTATTTTTAAATTTAAATAAATAAATAAATAAATGATTTTTGGATTTAATATTATTATATTATAATATTACTATTACTATTTCAGAAAATAATTAAATGCAGGAAAACAATTAGTAAACGTTCTAAAATTATTTAAATAATTAATTAGTATATAATTATGTATACTTAAATTCGTTTTTCTTCTGTTCTGGCCGAGGCGTGCACGGGGTTGCGTACGCCCGTACAAAGTTGCTTGGCAGAGGGCTGCACGGGTATGAGTACGCCCGTACAAAGCTGTGAGCAGAGGGCTACACGGGGTTAAGTACGCCCGTGCAAAGCTCTGGTTGAGAGGTATATGGGCTAGTACGCCCGTACAAAACGCTGTATAAGGGTTGTACGCCCGTACAACGTTCTGGATGAGGGGTTGTACGCCCGTACAACGAGCCTGGGCTCATCGGGAAGCACTGTTCATCGTCTTCTCCGATGAGTTATTTTCCATTTCCAACAAAACCGACGTCAAAACATCATGATTCTTGATTCAAAAGACTCCTAAGGACCTACTAAACCTATATATCCAAGAATCATAACCTAAAAACAACATGCTACTCATGATCTCAAATCATTAAGGTCGGCTAGGGTTTAAGAAAAATACCTTCGTTGTATGTCCTCAGTGGAATCCGAAGCTTCCTATGGTCTTGGTTAGCTTCCTAAGATGTTTATAAGTCAGTATACATCCTTAAAATTGAAAGAACACTCGCGGAATAAGATCGACTTACCTCAAGCGTGTTCTTGAGCGTTTTTCCCAGATTTTGTTCGAATTTTCGAACTCAAAGATTATGGGCGTTTAAAAATCTGTTCCTAAGTTGGTTCTACTTCTAATGATATGTAAATGGGTTCTGGAGAGTTTGGAGGAGTTTGGATTTCATTTGTTTGTCCGTCCGAGTTCGTTTGCTCATTTATGTATATATAACGAACGTGAGTTTCAGCCGCATTTCTCCGTGATAGCTGATACAAATTGCTCTTGTTTGATATTCATTGCTTCCCTTGTTTGATTATCATTAATACAAGGGTGAGTTGTCCCTTCTCCATTGGCTTTGTAGTGATTTGGATTGACCTTTGGCAAATAATTTGGAGAAAATCCGGCTCACATCCCTCAAGGAAATTACAGCCCTTCAATCTTGGATGAAATCGTCTCCAGCAAGCCGAAATGGTATATATATATATTATATAATAGCTAGATGTCATTTAGTTAAGTTTTCGGGTAGTTTAATACACTATTAGGGTATATTTTAGCTTATATATGTACATATACATATACAAAGATTTTTAATGAATCCAATGAAGTGTTTAGTTTAACAAAAAGTACAATTTTAAACTTTAATAAAACGTATCTAATTGTCTAAGAAAAATTCATCCCACGCGATTTGAATTTGAAAAGCCTCTCGGGTCAATTTTCGTTTCAGGCTCCAAGGGCTTTAGAAAACCCTAATTTGGTTATTAGTATGATTCGATTTTATATTTGAAGTCTAAATCTCAAGTTATACATCAATTTATGTTTTTATTGGGTATTTATAATCCTAACCGTTTATCCTGAAATCACAATTTCCTATCTAAAAATCCTATTAAGTCATTTACGTAATATTACTACTAATATATAGGCTATACTAGTTATATATATTAGATTTGGATACTCACTTATGAAATCTTGTCAAGGTAGTTTATTACTAACTAAGACTCTCATATTTTAGAGTTCCAATCTAAATATAGGTTCATTACTATACCTTGTTTTGATTCCCGGTCTCTATTGAATACTAAGGTAATCATTTAATATTCATATTTTAAGTTTTCTTATATATTCCATCTACTTGACAAAGATTCGGGTTTAGAATTGGAAGTCTCCTTTGATCAAAATCTGAATTATTAACTCAGAATACTAAATCTTATTTTTGGGGTCACTTGAGGTTCAAGAATTCTTTTTATAAAGTCTACAAGTCCTAAACCGATCCAGTTTAAAATATCTATCTAATTAGAGTTTATAACTAATTCTTAAGGTTACTAATCGACTTCATAATTTCTAATTTAGAGTCATATCTTATGATGGAAGTATTCGGGGTTTACACTTATCTTTTTTTTTTTTTTTTTTGTAAGCATCGGCAATTATAGAAGAAATATTAGGTCTCATCGGTCCCTTTCCATGTTAATTTGTTTCAAGTCAAATCCTTTTCATATTTGCAATTGCCGGCCATTTTCTAAAACACTTCCTTTATGCTTTCAAAAAATGCACTGCCCCCTATAACCTTCTATACCTGTTCCTAGTAATGTGAACCAATAGTTAGTGAAGGTAGTAAAAGTGGCAAGTTCTGGTAAATAAAATGACAATAGATGATAGTAGCATCCACTATAACAACAACTATGGCACATCCACCCCTAATTTGAGGCATAAATAAAGATATGAATAGACTACTTAGCTATAAAGGTTAGTAACATGTGGAAATAATAGGCCTTAATTTCTAAAAGATATCATTTATGGCCATGTTCATTTTGTGGAGTAAATAAATGATAAAATATCTCTCTTAGAGAGATGGCCGAGTGGCTTAACGCCTCAACCTGCTTCATAAAAAAGAATTCACATGCGAGAATACTTCAATCATGTTCATTATCCATGTCTAGAGATGCGACTGAAACTAGGACACCTTAGTCTTGCAAATGAAGGATCTTAAAGAATTTGAGTGGTTATGGCCTAACTCTTTTTCTAGTGATGAAACAACAATCAATATCCCTATCTTGCATGTTTGGTTAAACTCGTCTCCAATATACATATATTGATCTTCCTAATGTCTCCTCTAAATTCTTCCATGATTTTCAAATTATGGATGACTTTAGCCACCCACCTAAAATGCTTGGCCTCTACTTCTAACATCAATCCAACTTATCTAAGATTTTTCGTCAACCCAATCTTATTCATCATTGACCTTCTCATTCCTATATCTGACCAAGAACTTGATTGAGTATATATATTAGATAGGACTACCAAGTGGTTATGGTCTAACTCTTTTTTCTAGTGATGAAACAATCAATATCCCTATCCTACATGTCTAGTTAAATTCGTCTCTAATATACATGTATTGATCTTCCTAACGTGTCCTCTAAATTCTTCCATGATTTTCAAATTATGGATGACTTTAGCCACCTACCCAAAGTGCTTGGCCTCTGCTTCTAACATCAATCCAACCACATCTAAAAGTTTTCTTCAACCTAGTCTTATTCATCATTAACCTTCTCATTCCTGCATCTGACCAAGAACCTGATTGAGCATATATATTAGACAGGACTACAGAGTGGCTATGGCTTAACTCTTTTTCCAGTGATGAAACAAAAACAATTATCCCTGTCCTGTATGTCTAGTTAAACCTATCTCTAATACACATATGCTAATTTTCCTAGTGTCCCCTCTAAATTCTTCAATCATTTTCAAATTATTGATTACTTTAGCCACCCACCTGAAATGCTTGGCCCCTAATTCTAACATCAATCCAACTATATCTAGGATTTTTCTTCAACCCAGTCTCATTCATCATTGACCTTGTCATTCCTACATCTGACCAAGAACTTGATTGAGCATATATATTAGACAAGACTACATAGTTGGATTCTCGAGTTCAAGTTTAATGAGCCGTTTCACAACAATTTCTCCTAATTCTGCATTAGATTGCATTCTACATGCTCTTAATAAGGCTCCCCAAACACCAGCATCAGGTTCCATTGGCGTCTGCTCCATCATAATCGATATTTCATCAAATAAGTCAGTGCGACCTAGAAGATCTATCATACACGCATAGTGTTCTACATTTAGTTAAAGTCCAAGGATTTCTTGCATAGAATAAAAGATTTTTCTACCTTCTTCTACCAATCTAGCATGTTTTTATTATTAGCTACTTAGACCACATGTTCGAGTCTTGCAAATATAATGATCAATCCCTTAGCAATATAAACAAACATTTAATCTAAATATCGAGAAATTGAATTGCCTACCACACGTTAGTTGGAATTTATGAAGCCTGCATTTCCTAAAGTTTATGAATCTAGACATACCAATTCCAGAAATATATTTCCATTTTATTTGTTTTTATATCTTCCATTTTCCTTTCTTTCTTTCTGAACTTCCTTTTATTTATTTTTTTTCCTTTTTATTACTTTTTTATTTCTTAAACAACAAGCTTCTGTATCCTAAAAATAATAAATATATACAACCGATCACTCTTTTCTCCAATTCTTTCACTAAGATCTCTACATCAAATGAAAGCAAGATACTCGTTGTTTCCTTTATCTTTTTGTTTTTTTTTTTGTAGGCATCAACAAGATAGAAGAAATATTAGGTCTCATCGATCCCTTTCCATATTGATTTGTTTCGAGTCAAATCCTTTTCACATTTACAATTGCCTATCATTTTCTAAAACACCTTTTTTATGCTTTCAAAAAATGCACTGCCTTCTCTAACCTTCTATACTTGTTTCTAATAGTGTGAAACAATAGTAAATAAAAGTGGGAAAAGTGGCAAGTTCTGGCAAATAAAATGACAATAGACAATAGTAGCATCTACAACAACAACGACTATAGCACATTCACCCCTAATTTCTTTTATTAAAGATATGTAATTCATATCTTTAAGATCCTTCATTTGCAAGACCAAGGTGTCTTAGTTTCAGTGCCATCTCTGGACATGGATAATAAGCATGATTGAAGTATTATTGGGGGTTAATTCCTTTCTATGAAGCAGGTTGAAGCGTTGAGCCACTCGGCTATCGCTCTAAGAGAGATGTTTTATCATGTATTTACACCACAAAATAAACATGGCCATAAATGATATATTTTAGAAAGCAAGACCTATTATTTCCACATGTTGCCAACCTTTAAAGCAAAGTAGTCAGTTCATATATTTTATTATTACCAATGGTTAATCTCAAATTTAGTTACCAACCAGGGGAACTAAATTGGTCACATAGTAAAATTTGAAGCTTTTTCAAAATAGAAGTTCTAAATTTATGCCTTATAAATAGAATTTTCAACTTAAAAAATTTGATCGTCTAATCTAGCTAGTTATACCTCATGTTAACATCTTGTAGATATAATGATTAATCAACTATCAATACAAGCGGCATTCCTAATGTCAAGAAATTGAATTGTTGTCCATACGTTAGCTAGAACTTATGAAACATGCATTTCAAAAGAGCTTATGAATCTAAACTTATCAATTCTGAAGATATCTTTCCTTTTGATTTGTTTTTATATCTTCCATTTTCTTTTCTTTCTTTCTCAACTTCCTTTATTTATTTGTTGTATCCTTTAAATCCCTTTTTAATTTCCTAAACAACAACTTTCGTATCATAGAAAGTAAAAACAAGATATACATATAACTAATCGCTATTTTTTCTAGTTCTTTTATTATGATCTCTACATCAAATGAAAGAAGAAAACTTAGTATCTTCCTTTATCTTTATATTTTTTCTTCATAGGCATTGGAACAATATAAGAAATACTAGATCTCATTAGCCCCTTTCCATGTTGATTTGTTTTGAATCTAATCCTTTCCATATTTGCAATTGTCTGTCATTTGTTAAAACAAGTCTTTCATGCTTTCAAATTAATCAATGTGTTTGAGGCATGCAAAAAATGCACTGCCCCCCTCTAAGCTTCTACATTTGCTCCTGGGGGGATGTGAGAGTAGTAAGTGAATGTGGTAAAAATCACAATTTCTAATAAATAAAATGACAAGAAATGATAGTAGCGTTCATGGTAGCAACAGTAATAGCAATTTTTTCCTCCATTATCTTTTATTGTTCATGTAAGAATAAGGGAAATACAAGGAGGGTAGCAAGCAGGAACAATAATCTTAATCATCGTTAGTTGTAGTCATGTCTCACTCCAGGCACACAACAACAATAATAAGAGTCTGAGTTATACTTCTTTACTCATTACAGTGACACAAGCAATCAACTTAGAGCCACTAACGAAGTGAAATGATAGGACTTTTAGTTTGGTTATGATCCATTGAGTTTCTATTCCTATCTAGGTGATTGTCACATATGGTATCTAAATTTGCCTATTTTTATAATTGATTACCTGAAATTTAAAAGTGTCAATTTGATACCAACTTTGTTATTTTTGTAATAATTACCTGGATTTACTAAATTTTACAACTAGTTGCCAAAAACGTTACCCTTTTTTGCAATTATGAATTTTATAATTGCATCATTGCTTTCAATCATTGTGGATTTCATATCACTCAATTTAGTAAGAGACCAAACATGACACCAATGGTTAGTCGCAAATTTAGTAACTAGTAAAGGGATTAAATTGGTCACTTAACAAAAATTGAAGCTTTTTCGAAACTGAAGTTCCAAATGTATGCCTCATAAATAGAAATTACAACTTAAAACAATTTGATCATGTCTCAAAACATCTTTAATTAAAAGTGATCACTCTAATTATAGTCCATGCTTGTTGCATTTATTAAACAATAATTTAGCTAGTTAGACCACATGTTCACGTCTTGCAGATATAATGATCAATTGGCTAGCAATGCAAGCCAACATTTAATCCTAGTTGGAGAAATTGAATTGCCGACTACACTTTAGCTAGAACATATGAAACATACATTTCTTAGAGCTTATGAAAGTAAATTTATCAATTCAGGAAATATCTTCCCTTTTCATTTGTTTTCATGTCATCCATTTTCCTTTCTTTCTTTCTCAACTTTTTTTTTTTTTTGTTCCATTCTAATTCCTTTTCTATTTCCTAAACAATAACTTTCCTTTTAGGATGTAATGAGGTAGGTCCTTTCGAGTACTCAACCCACCTAATCCAAAAATTACCCTATAGGATTTGGGTCAGGTTATGGGACTTATTTGGAACCTGATGGAAACCCATGAACTTATTGAAAACATAATAATAAAAAGACTTTACTTTCCCTCTTTAGGTCAGTTGTGACATCCAATTCCTTCCTACACTTCTCACTCTCATTGAATAATAAAACTCAATAAAGTTTCAATCTTAGAGATACTTGGATGGAGAAAACATATAAAGATGAAAAATTTTGAGTCAGATCAAATGTTGTTTTCCAACATCATTTGGGGGGGGGGGGGGGGGGGGGAGGGGTTCAATGTGAAGTGAATATGGATGGATTTAGTGAGAAGGGGAAGAGGAAATGAGAAAGAGACACAAGAATCATGTGTAGCAATCACATTCATTTTTTTTCTTTGTTATGACCTAAAGCTTATGCTTTGGTGTTGTATGATAAATATAAGTGTTATGCATGTCAAATTTCGGGTTTAGGTACCCTATAGATTATCGGGCAGGTTTCGAGTTTGTTGGTCCCGAAAAGAATAACCAAGAGGGGGGTGAATTGGTTATTTAATAAAATTTAACCCTTTTTCAAATTCAACCAAATTCACTCTACTTAGTTACTCAAATTAAATGGCTTCTAAAACTCTATTTTAAATATATTGATAAATTTCGAATAATATCAAACAAGATCAAAGTTAGCAAATAATAAAAAAAAAAATATGTTAATAAAAATTTATTTTGCTTCCAGTTACTCTCTAACTGATCTTCTGAGTTCAATGTTCAGTAGAACTTAAATTTCCAGTTACTCTCTGACTGATCTTCTGAGTTTATAATGTAGCAAGAATAAACAATAAGATATGCACGAAATTAAAAGATAAGGTAGAGAAGAGATTGCAAGATCGATTTATAGAGGTTCCGCCTCGAGCGTCAATCCTCTCTTCCAGCTCCAAGCCGGGGACCCAGTATTCCACACCGGTATGTTCCACTATATCCAAAAGAAATGAGAATACAGGCTTGTTCTTCAACAAAGAACTTCAAACACTCTGCTCAGCCTATCTAGCTTCACTCAAGCTATTTACTGATCTACAGAGACTAAATGTAACTCTCACTTCTACACAAATCTCATTCAATTTGAAACAAAGGATAATAAAAAAAAAATAAAACGTTTCTAAAAATTTCAGCTCAAAGAAAATTCCTAATGACAGTAATTTTGCAAGAGATTCTCAAAGGCTTTTGATTATTCTCGTCTTTTTTCACTCTATCTGTCTTCATGTCTTCGAGATATTTAAATTTAAAATTCTCCTTCTTCTTCGGTTGAAAATAGTTAGTGAATTCGAATTCAAAACAAATGGATAGATGATAATCTCCAGTAGTTCCTGATTTTGTGCTTGATATACTACTGTGATTATCCAAATCTTATCTTGCTGACGATATCGTTGATGTTTATCCATATCATTGTTTGACCGTCTTGAAGATTGACTTCCTCGTGAAATATCTTCTAAATCCCAAAAGAATAGGATAGAATCTTTCCTTCTTGATCTGACTGTCAAACTTCATAACAAAACGAATTCTGTAATATCATTGAATATAAACCCAAGCCATAATTATCAGACATAATCTGATCTTTGATTAATTTAATTTTTCTGTCATGAGCTCTTGAGTTTTTTATTGATTAAAAAAAAAATTCGAATCCCCTTGGATATAATAACCAACTTTGTGGAACATTTGAATGTATTATCCAAATACACTCAACTTTGGAGCTGGGTCTTTAAAATAATGAAATAATTTTGAAAGATTCGAACTGTGATCTTTTTGTGCGAATTCTGTTCTTGTTCCCAGATTACCTTCTGAGTTATCTTCTGAGTAGTTTTGTCTTGTTGATCAGCCGTTTCACTCTCTGAGTTTCCTTCTGAATACTTTTGTCTTTCTATTTTGTCTCTGAACTACTTTCTGATTTATCTTTAAACTTTCATAACTTCTTGCTTAGTTCTTGAAAACTCTTACTTCACTTATCACATTAAATTGAGATTTATGCATACTCAATAAATTCATTAGTAATACTTAATCTTTTTGTTATCATCAAAACATCAAAAGAGAAATACTAACAGAGTTTAGAAAGAAAAACCTTATAGGGTTTGACATAAGTTTTGAGTTTTGTAAAATCCATCTCAAACTCATCCGGTTACATCTCTAGCTTTCATATATCACTCTTTTTTCCAGTTCTTACATTAAGATCTCTACATCGAATGCAAGAAGGAAACTCGATTTTGCCCTTATCTTCTTATTTTTTTTCTCCTTTGTAGGCAGCAACAATGATAGAAGAAATACCATATCCCATTAGTCTCTTTCCATATTGATTTGCTTTGAATCAAATCCTTTCCATATTTGCAATTGCTTGTCATTTTCTAAAACAATATTCACTTGGTATGAAAAGTAAAACAAGTAATTATTAGAGTAAAATGTAAAATATCTATAATGTCCCATGTATTTATTACAGAGAAAAGATAAGTATATATGTAATGTTTTCAAAACAAGGGTATTTATGATAAAGTTAAAAATAAACTATTGAATGACAACATGAATTGCTATTCATCATTTTACGTAACAGCAATTCATTATCATTTGTCATTCCTCTCAAACGAATAACATAATATCAGCTTTACGTCGAACGAGAAATGAATGAATAACTATTAATGTCAAGTGAATGTGCTGTTATTCTTGGTAAAATATGTGCATTGGGAAGTCATCTTGCAAGAAAAAAATGGTAAAATATCATACTCTGTTTTTACTAAGAGAAACATAGGAGTTGTTCGAGAATAAACTAGCTATCTCTTAAACAGGAATGTCCTTATGATGACCCTCCAATTGTTTAATAATTTCCACTTTGGCTTGGAACATTTATTCTTGGTATATATTACAATAACAGTACTTATTTAATTCTAGTATAGGCAATTTACTTTATTTGTATCTATTCATTTAATATGATTTTGCAATTTTATAGCACAACCATCAGGCATAGAGGCTACCATACAAGCCTACAAAAACAATGCAACATGTAAGCGAAGAATGTATTAAAACACTTTTTTTAGCCGATCTAGTCGTAAAGCTTTTGAGTAGTGCAAGGTTGCTAGAAAATGATGGACAAACATTTCAAATAGTATAAAGATGCATTAGTCCATCATTATGAAGATTTGTGACAGCATTTTTCATTAGCCATTTTTTCCCCTTTTTTTAGTTAAGGTGGTTTGATCGACATTTAAATACTTCAACATACGAAGATCATGAATTTATTATTGGCCCAATTCTATAAAGTTTCATAATCCAAACTTGTATATAATATACAGTTGGATAGATTAATAATTGAAGAGTCAAAGAGTTGAAGATAGGAACGAACTTAACCTATTTTTGTATAAAGAGAATAGTAGTATTGAGAACTTTGAATTCATTTTGGTTTTTATGGTTATTTTTACTACTTCATTAATACTGTTTACCCTATATTTTTTACGTGAAAGAAATAACCTACCAATGATAGAAAGTATTAGGAGAAGTAGTAAAAACTCAATGATAGACTCCCTTTTTCAAATTAACAAATAGAATAAATGATATTAAGAAGTAATAAAATAGTTATAAAAAGTTTGATTAGATATTAAACTAACTACTTTAAATTTCAGGTACCAAATTGAAATTTAGGTGTAAAATTCAAGTTCCAAGTTTTACATTTACCCTTTATTACTTGTCCCATCAGCATAATGTTTAGTCCATTATTTTAATTACTTGAAATGTTAATTTTTTTTTCCTTATTTGAAATTATCTCAAATGTTTATGCCTCCTGTGTATTTTTCCAATATATAATATATGGTGTGTGTGTGTGTGTGTGTGTGTGTTATTTTACCAAAAAGTTACATATTTAATTGATAAAAAAAGAAATTAAAAACCATTTACTTTTCTGTTTTTATTAAATAAATAATCTAAGTAAATTGGGTTTTAATACTAATTCAATTTTTTTTTCATATTTTACAATCATTGTGTACTTTAATAAACATATAGAGTTTAAAAGATAATATAGTTAGAAAGGTGTTTATTTTTGTATAATATAATAGACATATACCGATTCAATTTGTTTTCTAGGTCCTCAATTCATATGCTTTGTTCACTTATCTTTTGTAAACCACATGTAACTTAAGCTATACATCGATTATGTGGCTGTAAGACATAAGTTGTTACAATAAAGCAATGCTCTATTATGTATTTTTGTTAATGTTAATTCATATAGTTTTTAAGTATTTTATTATTGTTAATGTTGCGATTAGTATATGCAAAATATGCAATCAGATACCTCAATTTTGAAATTGACTATTTTAATACTTAAGCTTTGAAATTGATTAACTTAGTACCTAAATAAACTTTCCATGTACGTTAATAGTATCTCTATCATATTGGTTCAAAATGTTATGTTTAATGATAGTGTTAGTCAATTTAACAGATGTACTATTGACATGTACAGAATTTTTTTTCTTGTATTAAATTGATGAATTTTTAAGTTTAGGTACTTAATCGCATATATTTCAAAATTTCTGCTACTATTCATGATATTAACCCTTTTTTAGAGAAGGAATATAGAATAACCTATCAAAGGTAATTAGTTACTTTATAATTAATATGAAGCATCATCTTAAATGGGATTATAAATAAATAATCAAATATTATTTCTTTTACAGGTAAATTACAATGAAAGACATCAACATTTGAGGGTAAATTCATCTAAAGTATCAACGTTTCGAGTGGTTAAAAAAATGTATCAATGTTTGAAAACAAATTTATTAAATGTATCAACATTTTGCAAAGTGAGTCACTTAAGGTATAAATAATTGACCATTGGTAAAAATTACAGAAACTTAATTGAAATGTTGATATCATAATTGAACTTTACAAAATATTGATACCTCATTTGACTCAATTTGCAAAATATTGATATTTTTTCTTAACCACTTGAAATGTTGATACCTCAAATGAATTTATGCCAAAATATTGATACACTTTAGTGTAATTTACCCTTTCTTTCGCTAGTTCATGTCTAATCTAATTCACCGCAAGTAGCTTGTGTTAATCCATGGTTAAGTGGAGCAAGCTAAAAGTAGGCTGCTTTTTAAACGGGTTAAAATTTTCACCCTTCACTCTTTAAAATAAATCAAGCAATCCGACCCATGTATGTAACCCATGTTGCTTGTATAGCTCTAGTAGACAACATGCGGAATAGTATTATCAACTTGTTGAAATGGATTGTGAAAATTTGCTATATCCCCACGCATGCAATGAAATTTATGCTAAATTTCTTTTATCCTTCTCCTTCACTAGTCATTTATGAAACATGATCTTTGTTTACAAGAGAAGTGCAACTATTGTCTTATATAATATAGCCAATGAGACCAAGTGTCATCACACAAGGGTCAAAAGCATTGCTACTAACTTTGATCACATTATGAAGTTAATAATTAGGAAGCTGTTTTGATCAATTTACTTAATTCTATTTATATTGTATTAAATATCAATATCTTGAATGAATATGAGATTAAATTAGTAAAAGTATGTACTTAGACATTGTTTCCTATAGAATTAATCATAGAACCAGAGTAAAGAATTGTTAAATCCAGCTTTTATGTTCGTTGACCATGAAAATTCTTTATGATATCTCTTAAATATAAGATGATGAAACTCTAATTATTGACATGTTTTTTGGTATAATAACTTGGAGTTCATTAGAGTTTTAAAGTTAAGCATGCTTAGTACAGAGCACTTATAGGTTAGGGGACCTCTTGGGGAAAAATTCGCACATAGATAAAAATTTCGAGGGTAAATTTGCATAGGTAAGACTTAAAGGGTAATTTGCAATGTTGTTGTTTTGTTTGAATGGAAAATATTAATTATCCTTGTTAATGCAAATTTATGAAAGTTTAAGAGTTCCGAAAGTTTACTTTAAGGGATAAATTTATACTTAAGTGAAAGTTTAGATGGGTAATTTATAATTTTCCCTTTATTTTTTATATTGCACATAAGATGAGGGGTGTTAGTCTCGACAAAACAATCCAGATGGTTTAATATATTGTTCTTAAAAAAAGAATCTCTCTACAAAAACCTAGGATCATATCCTTATCATCCTTTTTTACTAGGTAAAATTTTTCTAAGTCTTCTTGTTTTCATTAGGTTTAAGTTTGACAAGGATAATATTCTACAGTTAGCAATTCATTTATTTTCAATTAGACCCACTTACTATCAATTATTTGATTGAGCAGGGAATTTTGAAAATAATATATCCAAACACATAAGTGAAAAAATAAAGTGCATTCGGAAAATAAAATAAATAAATAAAGTGAGAATAACTGAATATATGGAGAGAAGAAAGCAAACACGAAATTTATATTGCTTTGCTCTTATGAGTCTACCTTTTCTTCCAGCTACGTTGCTTGGCTAGGATTTAGTCATCATATTCGGTTGTTTCACTATACAAGCCATAACAAACGAGGACGTTGAATTGTAGGGTAGGCGGCATAGGGGCTGTTCTGGGACATAGGGTATTGCTTCAAATTAAAAATTTGGAAAACAAAATAAATAAATGAAGAGGAAGGATCATGATCATTATGGATTCTCTATTAGCCATTTCTCAATTAACATAGATAAAAAAAAAGATTAATATCACTAATTGTACCTATATTTTGATAAAATATGAAATTAGATGCATGAATTTTGAAATTGATTAATTTATTACCCAAGCTTTAAAATTGATCAATTTAGTACCTGAAAGAATTTTTCGTGCATACCAACAACACCTCCATCAAGTTTATTTAGGTACTAAACTGATCAATTTGAAAGATTTTTTTATACTAAATTGGTCAATTTTAAAGTTTAGGTACCTAATTATATATTTTGTTATAAAATAAATATAAAGAATAACTAAAATTTTTTTGCTTATACATGTAGTAAAATTTATCATATAGATGGAAAATACTATCCTCTCACATTTTTTCATGCCCATCCTACTTCGAATTCGTAAATTTAGAATAAAACTATTTATTTTTTTCAATGAAATTAGTTCTATTGGCAATTTAATTCGTTTAAATTCCTATCTAATTGCGATCACACCATTAAAATATTTAATATTTTTATCCATCCATGGTCACACCACTCAAAAAGTTATATATTGATTATTATATTTATTTTTATTGCCATACAATGACTACATGGTTCATTAATGAACCGTTTCCTCGTTTTTATCATACAATTAGTAAATTATTGAACAATCCAAACTTATACATGTTTGTTATTAAACCATTGAAAAAAAAAACATCATATTAATTTTTATGATTATTTTAATGATAAAATAATAGCTCAAACAGGCTATCAATGAAACCCCAAAAATTTCACAACCATAGAAATAGGATTTATTTTTGTTAATTTCTCATGAGAACATTTTATCCATTTTGAATTCTTGTATGGCAAGGAGGAGTCACAAACTCCCAAAGCTACAAGGCCGGATCGGAGGGCCTTTAGTCTACAAATGTTAACCGCAAATATACTGCTTTCTATTTATTCCAATACTACTAGAAAAAGGAGGAAAAATACCATAGACTCGGACAAGTGACAAATGCTGGGGCAACTTCATAGCCCGCGAAACAAACAGAACCCTGGCTGAGCTCAGCCTTCAGGTCAGCATTGCATCACATCCGGCATCAGAAAGATAATTAAAAAAGCAACGAAATCTGTACAAGTAAACGAAAATTTTAAGGAATGAATAAAGTATGATGGAGATCAAAGGACATTCAAAAGAAATGAATAAAGAGCCTCCAGCAGTCAGAGAACCTTAAACATGCCCAATTTGACCAGAAATAATTTGTCAGAAAACCCAAAATCAGGCAGACCAAACCTTTGAGGTCAACCATTTAACAAATGCAATTAAAATAAGTATTTTTCTGTCCCAATCAATCATAATCAAACATTTTAAGAGTTATAATTATTAATAAAACATCTAACTGTTATAATTATTAATACTTATACTACATTATTTTATTTGCTTGCATTATACTAGTGATTGGTGAAAACACAATTAGCACATCAATTTTAAAACAGTAAATGTTTATCCCTTGATCTATCAACCACACCATATGATGACATGGTGAAAATTACTACAGATGAGGAATTGTATTTTAACTTTGATTTTGAACATATTTAACCAAAAAAACCTAGTATATTAAATACACACCATGTACATCTGACATGAAAAAAAATTCTCACCAAATGTGATGTTATTACCTATCTCAGGACTTAGCCATAAAACAAAAGAATGACAAAGCCCAGAAATCAAATACAAGTGCAACCTAAACTACTATGAAAACAAAAAGAAGTACTAATAATATCAGCTCCTCATTGACCATGATGTAACAAATGGTGTGCAATCTGGTCCCTAGTCTTTGATGAACCCAAAGATCTAACTCCATTTTCAAGAACCATCTCATCATCAAAAATCTCAAAATTGCACTCAGGATCCATCTCGTCATTCCTCATCTCACAGATATTATGCAATACACAACAAGCTCCAAGGACTCCAGGCAAGTCCTCAAGTTTCATCTCGGTCCTCTTCTGTAAACAAGCCCACCTTCCTTTCAGCCTCGAAAATGCATCTTTAGCCACCTTTTGAACTCCCCCAATTTTGTCATTAAATTCATGCTGAGACCAAGTTAGGTGCTGGTGTGTGTAAGGGACCAAAACCCAATCCAACAAAGGATGCCCTGAATTCCCAACAATCCAAACATCCTTTAGATGCCCTTCACTGGCATTTTTGTACAATGTTGACCTCTCCAATACCATGTCGTCGGTCATCGAACCAGGCATTCCAACACATATATCGGTGAAAACGCCTTTCGAATCAACCACACCTTGGACTGTGATTGAGTAGGAGGTCTTTTGATTCCTCTCCGTATGCCTCTTGTTATAATACGCCGCGACGCGGACTTTTGGAGCAATGATGGGGATATGAGTAGTGTACAATGAACCACCGATGTTGGGTATTCCTGAACTGGATTCAAACTCATTCTTTATCACGTTCACCTTGTGATCATCGGGCCATCTTATATACTTCGGCAGCAACACATTCTTGATTGCGGAGCACACCTCCAAGACCAGCTTATGGCAGGTCGATATACCCAACCCAAACCGCTTTGAAACCAATCTTAGTGCGTCCCCTGTTGCCAGCCTATATATGCAAACCGCAACCCGCTGACGAACAGGGATCGCATCTCTCAACATCGTGTTCTTCTTCATCACTACGGGCTCCAGCTCCTCGCAGATCATATTGAAAGTAGCCTTGCTCATACGAAAAGCGCGGCGGAACTCGGAATCCGGAAATTCCGGATGGTCACACTGCTCCCACCAGGCCTTGGACCGACTCTTCACCCATAACCGCCGCTGCGGAGTAGCGCCAGAAGAATCAGCGGGATTGCCTGAATTCTCCTTCCTCGCTCTCTTAGGCTTTTCCTCGAACACTTCATCGGCGCCCGTAGAATTCTCATGAAACCGACCAAACGCACTTCCAAAATCACTTCCAGAGATACCCATTTGCTGATTAGTGTCCCAAAAGGCCTTATCATCTCTCCCCTCAAAAACCCAGTTCTGTTCTCTCTCCCCACCATCATTTTCCATAAAAAACAGAGAATTAAACTTCGCTTCCGTCAAAGAATTTCCATTGTTCATCTTTTTCTCATCTTCCAATTCATCAAACTCAATACCACCACTACTCTCAAACCTCTTTCTCTTAATTGGGTTCACTGTGTTTAAGCCATTATCCATATCCTGAAACAGGTTAAAGATATGGGTGTAGTCTTCTTGGGTAAATAAGGGAGAAGGAGAGAGTCCAATTTCCATTGAATAAAAAGGTAAAAGAAAAAGCTGAGAGCTTTGAAATGGTTAAGGGATGAAAAAAGATGGGTTGTTTTTGAAATGGGAAATGAAGTTGGAGGTGGTAGAGAGTATATATATGGGTATGAGGAAGCGTGTGTGGAAGTGTGAACACAAAATGTGGGGTCGGCTTTTGACGGTGAATTGACTCGGCGAATCCCATTAAAATATTGAAAAAAAGGGTGGATTTGCATTACCCTTAAGAGATAGAGAGAGAGGAAACGCGCCTACGCGGACGCGGTTAACGAGGTTTGGGGCGATTAAGAATTAAGAAAGTTCCCGTCAGGATTACATGTGGGGCAGCATTTGGTGGTTTTAACAGTCGGATAGAGAGAGAGAGAGAGATGATGAAAAGTTGATGGTTTTGGAATAGGATAAGAGAGAGAGAGAGTCTGGCGTGGAAAGAAATGACTGTAAGGCCACCTAATCCTAGTGAGAAGGTTGATGGAAACTTCTTCTTCCTCTATTTTAATATTATTTATGAATTTATGAGGAATTTCTACAGTTATTTTTTTATACCTATCTTTAAAAAATATTATTAAATGAAAAAAATAGATAAATATTATATTTAGTATTTGAAATTTATTAAATTTTGTAATTGATGATATGGAGTTTTGTTTTCTTTTAGCAAATTATATGAAGTTTGAAAATACCAATTTAATATCTAAATTTTATCAAATATATAGTTACTTACCCAAACATTTTTTTTTTAAATTAATTGGACCCAGTTTAAATATTAAAAGGATTATGAAAATCTACTTGGTAGCATATTAATATTTTTAAACTTTTGTTATTTAATTTTGAAAACATAGCATAATTCATATATCAAATGTCATATTCATCCATAAAAAATTTCAATAAGATCATAAATTTGATGATCCTACAAATAAAGAGCCCTAGCTAAAGATTTATATTTTCCTTTTATTGTTTGAGGATGTAAATTTTAAGATGGGTGATAATCTTTCTCAATTTATAATTTATCCCCTAAACTTCGTGGCATGAACTTCCCAAACCATGAATACAATACAATTGTTAGTAATTTGGATATTGAGTTTGGGAGTACTTTCCAGGAAAATAATTAAATATTTTTCTTCGTTTTTTTTTTTTGGGCCAGAATTTGAATTCGTAGTTAAGATAAGGTTTTGTGTTTTAAGATCTGGTTTTCTCTATTTTGCCAAGCAGGTTCAAAATTTGTTATCCCACGAACAATGTCTCCATCATATTCTAGTAAATAAACACTTGTCACATATTAAATAAATTTTAAAAATAAAAATTTTAAAATAAAGAAACAATCATTACCACTTTATTAATATGTGGTGAGTATTTATTTGTCGAAATATGATGAAAACAACATTTCTAAGACAACAATTTTTTCTCCCTAGCAGTGCTCTTAAAAATTTAATTCACATTAGATAACACTCATATCCCTTTTGGGAAATTCTATGATCCCGTTAATAATGTTGACGAGACCGGTCCCATCGATATCCAATGGCTACATTATATCCAAATCATGATCGAATCACTAAAATAGTTAATATTCTAATTATTATATTTATTTTAACTGTTAGAAGGTTGATTAGCATCTAAAGACTATAAAAACTTCCATCCGTTTTAGAATTACTTCATTTATAATATGCCATTTTGTCACACATGTTGTTATCTTAATCGTACGCAAAACTGCCTATTATAGTGCCTTCAATTTTTGGTGTTGTTTGGTGGGGGAAAAGTGATTTAACACAATATAATTAAGAATTTACTTATTTATTAGGTGTATGTTATAATAGATTTGACAACAAATAGTGCTTGAATGTCATTTGAGTAAGCCTCTGCTAATGCTTTAAAGGAATGTCATTACTCATCAAATGTCTACAAGATTCGGTTTTGAATTTATGATGAAATGAAAAGATAGGAGGTTTGACTTTTTTTTTTTTAAATAGTCTATGGGTGGGATTGTTTAAAGAGAGAGAGAATCCATAGGTGGGATTGTAGAGAGAGAGAGAGAGAGAGATGGATATATGCACCATTATTTTAGTTATGGCAGCAAATCATATTTGAATTTTACATATTTTATAATTAAACTATTGATTTTGAGTTATTGCAATAATCGCCTTTAATATCTTCTAATCTATAATTTCTACAATGAATGATGGAAAAACTGTGTTTTTTTTAAAAAATCTTTATTATAATATATAATTTCGAAAACTTTTTCTCTAATCTTTTGTATTTTACCTATTTTACATCTATTTAAAAAATACTTTTTTTTCTTTTTTTTTTTTACTTTCGTTTTTTCTATCTACACATTCATTACCTTTTATGTAACATTTATTACTGTTCAAATTAATGACAGGATTATAAAATTTTTCTAAGTATGCACGCTATATATATATATATTATATTTTAGAAATTAAAGGAAAACAAAAAAAGGGCTTTACCTCTTCCTTTTATGATTGCATTTTGGAGTATATATATACATGAAATTTTGCTTGTATAATTTGTATAAATGCTTGCACTACTTTTTGTCATTGCCATGAAAGTACAATGAGACTTACTGAATTGATTGATTATAAACAATCTCAATCATATGTGTTTTAATTTATATATATATATTTATGTATTTACTTTACTTATGGGAAAGCATTATTAGAAATAACTAATTAAAGCTTCAAAATACCACAACAAACTTTCTTGTTTTACATATTGAATTGCTTTCTATTTATAATTTCTATTTTACTAATCTATTGTATCTATTATAATTTTAGAAGCTTTTCTATTATTCATTCTAATTATTGGACCTTTTTCATTTTGAATGTCACCTATTCAAAGGATTCTAACAGTAAACTATTATAACTTTTAGTTTCAATTATTTAAAAAACGTATTTTAAAAATTTTAATTCATGAAAAAGGTATATCATACATTTTTATTTTAGCCATCATACCTCTTGGTTTTAACCATTTTAGGAATTTTTTTTTTCCAGAAATTTCTAATAGTTGTCACATTTAGTAAATAAATATCATAAACTATAGAGGTTTATCCACACATTGTGCATGCTCAAAACTAGTTATCTATTATATATAAATGCATCATAATTATTTTCATGAAATAATTTTCAGTTTAGGACATTTATAAAAATTAATTATTTATTTAAGGTTAATATAAAAATAATTACCAATATACCACTCCTAAATCGCAACTTAAAAACAGGATATACAAAAGCTACACTACCGTACGTATATTGCGACTTCCTTTCGCGATATACGTGTTATTTTCAAATGTATATCGCGTTTGGTAGTCGCGATATATCACGATTTCTTTACGCGATATACGTGTATTGCGTTTTACACACGCGATATAGCGACGGTAGTGAAACATCATATTGCGAGTGTATATTGCGATTTGCATATTAAAAAACTTATCCCGTTTATCAAACTTGATTTTGGTATGGTATATTGGTAATTAATTTCATTAAAGTTACATATTAGTAATATTTCTCCACAGGAACCCTAGACATGTGTTGAACTCTTATTTTCATTCTTGCAAAACAAATATGGCATGTACTATATATTTTTTGCCATCAATTATTTCCATTGAATAATTACCATATTTCAATTTTCATTCATGTAATCCACTTACCAACTTTTTAAACTATCACTACTAGGAATGCAACCGGGACGAGTTTGGAATGGGTATACTAAAACCCAAACCCAAACCTGATACCGAATAGGATTCCTAAAACTTGTCCCAAACCCTATAGGGTTTTTGTCCATGAACCCAAAACTCGCAAGACAAACCTTATAGGGTATCCAAACCCAAACCCGAAACCCGATATAAAATGAGAATCATTGCATAATAAAATATTTAAAAACGTCATTATAAATGATTTTTTTCATCTTTTTCTATTTCCAATCCATTCCTACTTTATAAGCAAAAAAAAAAAAAAAAAAAAACTCTTATCATTACTCATGCAATCCTTTTTATAAAATTCCAATCATTTTTATGAGAAGAAAATCATTGAATGAAACAGTGCGACAACGGGAGTGAGAGGCTTGAATTTGACGAGAGTGAGCCAAGAACAAGACTGAAAGTGGAGACTATAGAGTATTAGTCTACCATCCTAGGGTTTTTTTTTACTTTTTCTAAATGATTTAATAAAAAAGAAAAAATAGCTTTACAATTAATGGAGTATAGCTGGTTAATTTCAGAGACTGAGGCTAAACATAATATATATATTTATATATTTAAACGGGTTCGGGTTTCCTAACGGGTTTTATACTTATCTAAAACCCTATAGGGTTTTATTATTGATCCAAAACCCATCTCAAACCTTATAGGGTATTTATCGGGTTGGGCGGATCGGATACCATATAAAAACCCGCCCGCTTTCATCCCTAATCACTATATGTACCATGATCTCCCAAATGAGAAGTACATTTGATTACCTCATTTATGTCATAATGAAAAAAAAAAATATTATATTTATTTTGAAATTCATGGTCATGTATAAAACAATTTCATCTATTTTTATGGTGGTACAAAAAATTTGAGATGAGAGAAAAACAAATTTTGTTAAGCAAGATCTAGACTGACACCACCTTGTCACCTCTTCATACCCACTCTAACTTTATTACCATCACTATTGCCATCATCACCAGCTTCACCATCACTAAAACAACATTAGTACTAAGTTTTCATCATTATTGTAATATTTTTATCAACATACCACCATCATTATTTGTTGCACCTCCATAGTTCTCACACCATCACCATTATGTCAATATTATAAACATATGATAATATCAATAGTATAACTATTAAAATTATTATATTAATGTAATTGTTGTGCATACAAATATAAAAAATCTTGTATTGTACTAAGTGTAGCAAATTTGGCTAAGAAACTAGTGCGCACCTTTACTCTTGTATGTTGTGCTGTGTTGTTAATTGTTTTGTTTTGTACAGAAAATCAGATGCTAGCAAAAAGTGCCTTCTAACCATAATAATCTATATACATATATTAAACAAACACATTATAAGCTAATAAACTAACATTTTTATATACTTTCATTTTTGTCATTGCTAATTATCCATCACGTTCTTTGATAATAAGGCAATTAGTGTTCTACTATGGGTCTGCTTATTTGTTGGCTGATTACATTTTTTTTCTGGCTTTTTTCTAATAAATTGTTTATCAAGAAATAGATATAAATAATAAATAGTTGATAGTTCTCATTAAAAAGATCAAATAGATTAAATATAGATAAATTGTATATATAAAATTGAACATATTTACACATATAATTTCGATACAAATACAAATGAAAAGCAAACCATCCAAATAGACCCTATATCACAATATTTAGGCTATACATACATATATCTATGTGAAATTTTAAGGATAGTTAAATAATTTTAAAAGGCAAGAAGGGCACACATTTAATAATAAAATACAAAGAATAAATATATTTCTCAGATTTTTAAATAATAATTAAGAGAATTTGAAAACACTCCACAAGAAATTGGCCTTTTTTATAAAAGCAAATTGAACACATTGAAACATTTTAGAAAACATATAAAATAAAATTGCTATAATTATTAAGGCATTTAGTTGCATTTTAAACACTAAATGACACAAAATAATAAATAGCAATCCATATATCCATCTCATATTATTTAATAGTTTATTTCACCAAACCTTACATGAAAAATGATGCTTGTTATATCCCTTTACATATGGGTTATGAATATATTAAATATTCTGTTTTTTTATAGTAGGGACACAATAAATGGTTTACTATCTTTCTACCCTAATTCTCTTTTGTAGAATTGATGCATAAAAATTAAATTATAATTCAATTTTCATTTGGCAGTTAGGCACTTAGTCAGGGGCAAATGAATAAAGTAATAAATCCACGTGCTATCTTGATATTCTGAGAAAAGCGACCTGGTTTGTAAGACATATCTACTCAAAAGGGTTAGTCATGACATGTGCTAATTATGTTTAGTGCTTTTGCCACTCCAGCGATTTTTAATTTTTTTTTTTTTTTTTGAATTTTGCCGTTTTGTCTCTTCTTCTCGTTGGACTGATCTTTACAGAGACGAAGTTATTTGTCATGTACTCCACATATCGCTGTAACCATCATGTAACGGTGATTGAGCTACTTGTTGGCACGTTTTCAACAAGTTTGAAATGGATACCAATTTTATAATTTTTTTTTCTAATTATATTAACTGATCAACAAAGTATATAATTTTTAAGACATGATAAAAATTGACCTGTTTGAATTATTAGATTTTTATTTGCATCATATTAGTATTAGTTTAGTATTGGTTTAGTATCAGTAATAATAAGATTATTTGACTCACTCATAATAACAACAAGAAAAAGAAGATCACATTGATTTCAAAATATATGTCTATGTATATATATTTAAAGCCATTTTTTCTTTTCTTTTTTCTAAATTATATATATATTTTTCTCGAAAACATATGTTTCTATGTTTAGTTCTTTTTAAAGAAAATGTATGCAAAATATTTCTTTTTTCATTTTCGATGCATTAATAAAATATAACAGGTAAATTATATCAAAATATATTAATGTTTGGAAGTAAGTTCATTTAAAATATTAACGTTTCAAGTGGTTAAAAAAAGGTATCAGCGTTTCATAAAGTAGTCAAATAAAGTATCAATATTTTATAAAATTCCTTTAAGGTATCAATGTTTCATTAGTTTTCAATTAAGTTTCTAATTCATTAATGGTCAATTATTAATACCTTATTTGATTAATTTGCTTATACTTCTTTTGAACTACTTAAAATGTTAATACCTTAAATAATTTTTTTTAAACTTTAATTTTTTTTAAATTAATTAAAACGTTGATATTTTATATAAGATTTCATTCAAGCATTGATATTTTTTTATTATAATTTATCCAAAATATAATCCATAATTGCACGAAAATCATGAATTATTAAAATTATGACATAACATGAGGTGTCTGGAGTGACGTACCAAGTAATGATCCCTTAACGATCCCCTAAGAAAAGTTATTAAAAATGTGATGATACTGGTCCAGTCTTCCATTAATTTAATTTATGTCAAGTCCCAAGATACTTCCAAAAGAACCCCTAGATCACGAGTGACGCAGGAGAAAAACAATTTCCACGTGAAGTTCTCACGCATGATGCTAATTTTCGTCGATAACGTTCCACCTGTGTACCATGATTAATAAATGTCAACATCGTTTGCCATGTCACAGCTGATATCATAAATTCCCCCCACCCAAAAAAAAAAAGAAGTGTATACATATTATTTATTTATTTTTCCCTACCTAATCAGGAAGGAGGAAAATGATAAAACCACGCGGGTATTTTCCACATGTCGACTGATAAGTGACCACCTTGTACTTGTCAATTCAACGCAGATGTAGAAGGATTCCTTGGTCACCGTGTTGTTATTCTTATCTTTAAACTATGTTCAAGTAAAGGGCAACAATTATGAACGAAGAAAGTGAAGAGAAAGACTTCAAAAGGGCAAAAAAAAAAAAAAAAAAAAAAAAACCTTATAATATATGTCTTTTAATTTTAGAAAGACTGGAAGAAGTTGGAGAAGCGTTGCAATCAAATCGAAACTATTCTTGAGTTATTTAAATTTGATTGTTGATAACTCAAATTTGATTTGATGATAATTTAGATTCAATTTGACTACAATTATATTGAGTTTCGGTTCGAGTTTTAGTTATTTGAGTAGTTATCACGTTTGAGTTTTAAAATATATGATTTAAGTAGCTCAAGAGTGTATCTAAAATTTTTTATATTTTTTATAGAAAAATTATAAACTTGTGTTTTTTTCATTTTCAAACCTATTTTCATATCTTTTTTTTCCTTTCATATCTATTTCTCTACATTTATTATATTTAAGACCAAATCAACTTATTTTTTAGTCTAAATGAATTTTATAGGAAAAATTATGTCTAATAAACTCGAACTCGAGCTTATCGAGTATCAATTTGAATCAAATTTGAGCTTGAAAATAAAAACTCAAACTCGAATTTTGATTTTTTTCATTCAAATGAAGTTCGAGCTTCTTATTGTATCGTCTCAACTCGACCTATTTATAGCCCTAAGATGAAGCAAAATTAGTGACATAAATTTTTTTTAAAAGATATAATATAGAAGTTTTTTTTTTGCTAATTATATAATAAAAGTTTTCTTATCTTAGAGTTTTGATTTTTATTTCCAAAAATTAATTATCGTTTTATCCATAATAAAGACAATTATTTTTTTATGAATCAAGAGAAAATTTCCTCCAATATTCTCTCTCCCCTGTTTCGGGAAAAAGCTTGCAAATCTTTTTGTTTTCCTTTCTTCTATTAGCAGTTAGCCCAAACGTAGTGTTGGCCATGTTGGGTGAAGCAATGATTGTTGTTTTTAAAGCTGTAATATATATTATTTTAGAAATTTTTGTGATATGCTTTCCATTTTTATCAATTTTATACTCACGACTTTTCAATGGACATGAAGAAAACCTTTATAGAAATTGTCAATAATGGTTGATGAAACTTATAGAAAGATATTTATTTATGTATATCAGACTTATTAGACCGTCTAATATTATGTTTATAATAATTAAAAAAAAAGTATGTGGATATATCTTCAAAAGCTTTTGAGAATGGATTTAATCGTCCCAATACAATAATTAAATTTTGATTAGTAATTTATCAAGTGGGTGTAATGTTTCAACATTTCTAAAGATATTACTATTTTAAATAGTTAAAAAGGAACCAAGGTTTTATAAATTAGTACAAAATAAATATCCCTATTTTTTTAATCAATTTGCCATCACTTAAGATATTGATTCTCTTTTATTAGTCATTTAAAACTTTGATCATTAATTTAGCCCACTTTGTGTTGACACATTTTTTTTATAGTGCTATTGAATTGACTTACAAGTAAACATGCATTTTGAAGTAATTTATTCGTCATAAATACTAGTAATTTTTTTATGAAAATATATTTTTTAAAAGCCACCTATTATCGTCATTAATTACTAAAATACTATTATGACTCATTCATTTGGCCATATAGAACAAGGAAAGAGTTAAATTCTAATTCAATGAGAATGTAATTAGGTTGTAATAGTTATTACAATAAAAAAAAATAAAAGATAAAATATTTATAATGCTCATTGTCTTTATTTTGAAGAGACTATAATTATATAGATAATATTTTTAAAATAAAGATGTTTATAACAAATTTTGAAAATAAATCGTTAAATAGCTATTCTTGAATATTGGGACATATATTATTATTTATTATTTTATATAATAGTAATTTAGTATAAAATCATTTTTTTCAAATGAATATCATAATTATAACTTTACACGATAAGAGAATGAATAACTATTAAAGTGAAACGGCTCTTAAGATGTATGAATTACTTATTTAAAAATGCAACAACTTGTTACTAAATAAAATATATATATATATAAAAGCTAATGGTATACAGCTGAGCTACTTGCTCTTTGTTTCCCCCTCTCTCTCCTCCTATCTCTATCTCTACATTAATTAGTAATGTAGGCAGCGCAGACTGCAGATGAGACCGACGGAAGTGTTGACTTTTCAGATGGCATCTCATCTCACGGGTTTTGAAAGTTCCGTGTGGTTTTACCTTCACACGGAGCTCAACAATTGAGACTATTCAGCCAACCGGCCAGATGTCAAACGCCAGCAGCGATAGAGTGCAAACTAATAGTTATGTTATAATTTATTTATTATTGTTAAAAAAATATATAATTTATACAAATATTGAGTTGAGTTGCGTGGACGGTATTGGTTGGAACTTGGAAGCAGTAAAAAGGTGTTTAGAAGTTTCGTAAAATAATAAGGAAGAAAATATGTTGCCTTTCATGATTAAAAAAAAGGGGGCAGGGAAGGATCTAAATTCTAAACCTTTCCCTTTTCTTCTTCTTCTTTTTATTGATTTATTATTTTTTGTTCTTCTTCTTGTAGTTGTCATATTTTCAAAATTTTTATTTACGGATTTAAGTTTTTAAATATGTATTAAAACAGAGATTCCATCGTTCTTCATTAATAAACCATTATAATTAGATTGTGAAATATTTTTAGTTTATTTTTGTTTATGTTTTTAATAACTTATAATTCCTTGAATATCTAGAGAGGAAAATTTCCTAGCTCATGATTTTGCTTAAGAGAAGCAGTTGCAAATCAAGATTTCAATTTTACTAATGCTTTACCAGGCCTTATCTTTTGTTTTCTTCCCTTTTATATCTAGGATCTTTTACGTAAATCCAATTGCTCTATTTTACATATAGACTTACTTGATTATCAGCTTTTGATTACCTAAGGCTGCTGTTTTGTTGTTTTTGCGTTTTCACATTATGATATATGTTTATATGTTTTTCTTTACTTTTGATTAATGAAGTCTTGATCCCACAAAAATAAAATAAAACTCTAGGTCTTAAAATAAAAATCCCTAGAATACTTAAGTCCTTCTAATATATTTTTTTCCTAATGTAAATATTATAGAAATTTTTCAATTTTTAATTATCATGGTCAAGGGTTAAGTGTAGGAACATGGATTTCTTAAAACTTATAAGACGCTCATAAATAGGGTAAAATTCAAGATGATCGATAATTGTTACACAAGGTAAGCTAGGTTTTTGTTTTAAAATTTTGGATTTTAGTAACATGATAGGTTAATGAATGTAACCATGTATCCGTTCAAGGACCTCTTCGCAACATGTTCTTCCGTATTACATGTTCTTAGTAGGATGCATTATAGTTTCTTATGTAAGATATAACCAAATTAAGGGTAGGTCATTTTGAAAATGAGCTTCTTAGCACAAACTAACTTGTTTGGGTTGTGGCTGAAGTCTTTAGACCCTAACAGACCTACTTTAGGCCTTGAGCCAATTGCATCGAGCTGGTCGAGTTGTTCCAAGGGGTAACTGATTGGTCACTTCTTACGTACCACCAAGTAGATATTCTAAAACTCCCTTAAAAGGATTTTGACTTATTAGGTTAGCCTCACATTCATTAGAGCAATTAGTAGATGAATCCAGCTGTATCTAGCTCATATCCAAATATATAAGAAATTGTCATATTGTGAAGACATGCTTTCCTAATATTTTGGGATACGCTTTTGAGATATGCTTGCTCACTATAGTGATCCACTTTCTTATTCCATCAAGACCTCATATCCCATAAATAGGCCTCTCGATAAGTGCGGAATAATCCTTATTAAGATAGAATATTTTGAGCTTAAAGTGATGAATTTCATGAATAATTCTGCGAATATGGAACTCAATTGTTTAGAATCGTGAATTTCATGAATAATTCTGCGAATATACCGAGTGCGTGTGTAGTAATAAAATTTTGGTGAATACTGAGTCGTGTTCACAAGGAGTACGAGCTGGCTCTCAACTGTATTAGTCCTAATTGTAGCTTGGCAAAATCAAAAAGAAATATTTTTGGATATAAGACTAATCTAGAAAGAAATAGGGATTTCTAACGCCTGTAATTGATTTAGGTTAAAAGCCAATAGATCTAAACAACAATTAAATGTATGCTATGACTAGAAATACACTTGCAAATCCAAATTGTTAATGGGTTTAGTATTTTAATCAATCAAACACTAGATAATAACTCCTTTTTCCAAAGAAGGCAATCACCCTAATTAGCTAATCAATATTCCCTATTCATAGGAAAGTGATCAATTGGCTATCCTTATAATTTACCAAACCCAAATGGAATTCAAATCCATATGTCTATGTGATCTGTAATCCAAATTATCTAATCACATAATCTATCAGAAAAAAAAAATTTCTAATTACAATCCTAGTTTATCATGAATTCTAGAATCAATCCAAAATACATGATATGTGAAATTAACATCACTAAATCGAATTCAAACAAATGATCTATCAACAGCAGATAAACATTAATCAGATAATTCAGATCAACAACTCAAAACCCTAATAAGATCAAAAGGAATAAGTATTAAACATCATCCAATAATTAAATATAAAAAAGAATGAAATCACCTTAGCAAGAAAATCTCGTTCTTGAATCCAAGTCTAAATGATGTTTTCCACTTGAATCTTGATGTAGAATCCACAATCAAATTAAAACAAAAAGCTTTCTAGTGTTCTATGCCCTAATTCTATTAATGAGCAAGGAAAAATGATGTAAAATTTATGCCTATGGTTTCTCTTCTCCAACAACAAGATCCAACAAGAGAATATGTGTGTGTGTGTGTGTGTATGAAAAGTCGCAGGACACATAGACTGCCTCTGTACATCGGCGACCTATATTTTAATTCAGCCGGCCTTCAATGAAAAATAAATTTCTGAGAGTGTAGATGGATGTACGCTGACATCAAGGTTGACAACCTTGATTCTTGAAATGCTAGCCTTCATTGTAGAAAAATTGTTTCCGAGACAAAATCACCGCCGGCGTTTGGGCAGTGTTCGAGTGGCCTTAGACTTATACCGGCTTAAATCTGATGGTGTAGAACTTCCAGTAGTTGGTGTATGTTGATGAATTAAGGGCTAATGTGATTTTGCTGATGAAGGTCGGCGGTGTTTGTTTCTTCATTGAAGGCTGCCTTTGTTGGTGATGAAGGCCGACAGCTTACATGCTTTCATGACTGACCTTTATTCTTTTCCTTTTCAAGTTTGCTCAAAACTCCTTCAAATTTTATATATTTATAATTTTAAGTCCTCTAAGACCTGAAATTTCAAGTTAAGAATACTTAAGTACCAATTCCTTTCAATTTTTATAAAATCAATAATAATTTAGTACCAATTGTTCAATGAAAAGTGTGTAAAATATGACTTTATCAGCATACCCATTAAAAGCATTATGTGCAACGCATGAGACTCTATGAGAAAGGTTGATGTTAGGTGGGCCAATTCTAACATCTCTACTCCAAGCCCATTATACTAATTCTCCCATGATCATTTAATATGTATATGGGTATAACTCTCTAAGCCCTATCACATTAGCTTAGAAAGTTAAATTCAAATCAAAGTTAGATTTAGAGCCCTTTAAATCAAATTTAGTCATTATCACAATAGTCAAACGACATATACGTGATTATCATAATTGAATCCATACACCTACATAATTCATTTAGGAAAATTCAAGAAAACAAGTAGAAGTTGAAGATCAAGAAAAAGTAGTAGTGGTGTTTGGTGGAGAAGCTTCTACAACCTATTTGAGAAGTAGTTGTTGGGGATTTGTTGATTTTTTGATTTATCAATTTTCGTAAGTAGATCTAATTTATTGATGTTTATGTATGTTGATTTGATAATTGATGCTTGATTTATGTGTTGCAAGATGAATAAATAATGATTGTGAAGTAAGAAGTTGAATTCTTGAATGTTCATGTTGATATTTAATATGATTCAATGTGTATAAGTGATACAAAATAATCTTTGATTCCTAATGATATAAGAGTTGGAATTGGTTTGTATTTGGGTTTGAATTTTCGAAAATTGTCTAGAAATTAGTTTAAATGTTTATGGAGATCTTCAAATCTTCAACCTCATACTTAACGTATTATTCATGAAAATTCAAGTTAGATCTTTAATTCAAGCCAAATTTAACCTAAAATGTGTATTTTCGCAATTTTTAGATTTTGATTGTTGTTAAAGATAACTCATAGATTAATATGGCATCAACATGAAATCAATATCATAAATATAAAGTTTCATATTTAGCATTAAATATTTGAATCAAAGTTGGTTTGTATTTGTAGAAACTTGCTTTGATTTTATTGAGTGAACCTTCATTGTGACCTTTAATTTTATAAAAATTTAAAAATAATTATAATTAGATATAATAATGTTGATAATAAGTTAATTTGATGAATAATAAGTAAATAAAATATATATGATAAAATAAAATAAAATAAATAAAAATGGTGTGGTTCATGTGGGTCGAGCCGTTTCACAATTGAACAAACTCCAAGCATGGTTCAAAGGGGTTAGTTCGCTCTGATTTCTTCACCCACTGGACCGGTTTATTCTCAGTAAAATTTAATTAAATAAATCTAACTAAATAAAATGAAAAGATAAAATAACTTGAACAGGTTAAAAACTAAATCAATTTAATAAATAGTACATAAATCTAGTTTTCACTTAATCCCTTGGAATTGTTTTGTGAATTAAAACTTAATAGTTGATTGGACTTATAATTAATATGATTAGACATTAGTTAAGTATATCTTTAATAGATATCAAATCAAACAAATTTAATTAAAAATGGGTTTAAGGATTAATAAAGTAATTAAAATATAATCAACTGGTTAATCTTGAATAACTTGGCTAATTAAATTAAAATAATAGTTAATAAAGATTGTCTCTTTCTTCCTTTCTTTAGTTCTACTTTCTCATGATATCAGTTCTTTAGCAAATAAGTGCCTTCTATATCAAACTTAAAGTATGTAGTGACATGCTTATTGCTTGTTTATGATAGACATCTTAAAATGAATTAATAATTAAAGATGACTTTATAAATTTCTTGAGGGTCATTGGTTGTTATTTTAATCCAGGTCAATGAATAACAATCTTGCTAGATGATGTCAGCACGATGCTTAAACATTTACTATTCGTTCATTTCGCTATAATTGTAATTCTTTTATAGTCTTATTCCTTATAAATGGCTATTACAACATTTACTTAATCGTAATAGCAATTCCATAAGGAATCCCTATTACAAAAAACATTGAATAGCCATTTCTTTCTCAAACATATGAATGGCAATTCAATATAGAATTGTTTTTTTTTTCCAAAATACCCCAATTTAAATAAGAAAAGATTAATAAAGAATAATCCTATTATAGCTCTATTCCATTCCCTAGTGATAAGAATTCTATTATATACTTATTCATTTAGTAAAGTGAATGGGCCATTAGGACCCCAAAAGTGGCTCAGCAGGTAGCTGATAAGAGAAATGGTATCGAGGTAACACATACCTATGTTTGGTGAGAAGTAATATGGTATAGGTCACATTTATGAAGCTGACTAAACTACACTACCACTTAGATTAAGCTAGGAGATAAAGGTATTCAACCTGCCTTTATTAATCTCTTAAGCAATTGTTGCTATTCAGAACCCTTAGGTTCCTAGAGGGTTGTTGGAGTGTAAGCGCTCCACTATTGATTTACCACATCTAAAATAAAATTCTAAATTGTTGATTGTTGCATTGTATTTAGATTAAGTTCGTGATCATATCATGCGTGATTATATTGCTGTTGTGTTGAACTTTAACTTGTTCCTTTCTTTTTTTAAGTGAAGATGATGATCTCATTGACGATTGTATAATTACTTGGGAAACAGCTCTGATGTCGAAGAGTGGTTAGATGAATTCAAGTTGTAGACACGCTAGCTAATATTTGCATGTCAATGTTTACAAATTCTAATTAAGAGTTTTCTTAATATAAAATTAGCTAGAAACTCACTTAGTTAATTGTAGCCTTTGTATATAATGCTTGAGTATTATACGTAGTAGAACTATTAACTTGTGGATCCTTTTTGGGGCAAGATAATAGTTTCCTAAGAGGTGATCGTAGGATAACATTAAGATTTATCACCTCCCAACCCTCTGGTAATATCATCCAATCTCTTCTACACTTTCTTTCCATTATGTTACTAGAATCATTCCTTAAACTCTAACTTAAGCATTGTAGTGACCCTCTCAAACAACCTCCTAGCTGTTCCACTAATGACAATCTTGTCTTGTAGGCCCTTGAATCATCCTTTGAAGGCCTTGCAAGCCTATGTCTTTACCCATGAAAGTTTAAGGTGAAAAGTACCATACTATTGGATGATCAAGAATTAAAGTAAAGTCACAAATGAATCACAAAACACTCTTATTCAAAAATATAATTTTGAATTTATTCAAGCGTAATTAATGAAGCGATTCACTCTCTTTTACTCTTTTTATTTTTTTATTATAAAAATTAGAATTAAAATAATGCAAATAGTTTCATCTACCTTAGGCAACCTCACAAGAAGGATGAACTTCAATACAAGCTCTTAGTTTTGCAATGTTAGTTGTTGCTTATATGGGAAAATCCATTGAGAGTTACTATTGACCAGTTTTTAAAATAGTGGGTCTTTAAGCTTTTCCCAACCTAAAGTAATGTAACTTGTACATAACTTTAATAGAGAGTCATCATTTGAAATTTTATAACGATGCCTATCTACTGTCGAGTCACTCTTGTCATTTTATAATCATTTACCTATTATGAAAATAATTTTTTTTGTTTGATTTAGGAAGGATAAATAAAGTGTCAAGTAAATATAGGTTAATTAACTTGATACTTTTATGAATCTTTATTTGAAATTCTAATTCAATACATAGTAATAACTTCGAATTTCTCAAGCTGGATGAGGAGAATACTCTGTGTACATTTCTAGTGGTGGGATATAGTATATCTACATATATCCCAACGAGCTATTCATCGAATTATTGCATTTGATCTTTGATTTTGAAGAGAAGGAAGAGACCTTTAGAAAATTGATTTTTATGGTCCATTAAATACTCATACCTATTTTAAATCTTCCTCTATATTTTCTTGAAAAAATGCACTTAACCTAAGGAATTATTTAGTTATAAATAAGGTGGGCTTTTTGTAGCATCTTAATTAAATTCAAATCAATTAATGATATACAAAAACAAAACAAATAAGGGTGGGATGGTTTCTACATAGTTTTGTAAAAATAAAATAGCTTGTACTATTGGCTCCACCCTCTCTCTTTTCCTTTTTCCCAAGTTTCGTTCTTTTCTTTTTTTTTTTTTTTCTTCTTTGCTCCTCCTCCTCCTTCTTTTTCTAGCTTTATTAATATAGATTAATAGAAGAAATGAATAATTAGACCAATGAGAAATAACAAATTTTGATCTTACTATGATTCAAATGTTTGTTGGAACATCATTAACTAACAAATGAGAATAAAAGAAAGAAGAAAAATGTTAAATTTGATACCTAAATGTTGAAGTGATCAATTTAATATCAAATCAAATTTTTTTTAGCTATTTTGACTACCTTACTAACGTTGTTTACTTTGTTTGTTGAGGTTAAAAGACAACATATTATTGCTAAACAATGTTAGGGAAGGTACTATAAATTAAATGAAGGCTTTCTTTTATATCAACAAATAGAGTAAATGGTTTTAGAAATGCAATAAAAATAGTCACAAAAAATTTGATTACGTATTAAATTGACCCTTTAAAATTCATGTACTAAGTCAAATTTCCATGCAAGTTTTGATATCAAATTTGACATTTACTCAAGAAATAATTTCTTTTTATAAATCTATGCTCCTTTGATCATTTTATAGAGAGAATCATTACACAATGACACTAATGATAATCAAATGGGAAATAAAACCATGTGATAAATAATGATCTATTTTGATTCAAAATTTTGTCTCTTCTTTTCTCCTATTATTATTGCTTTTTCACTTGAAACGAAGGACAAGAAGGAACAAGCCTTATTATTCCCACATCTTAGGAAATTTTTCTTGAGACTTCAAGATAGGTCACTCGATATTTTACTTGTGCTTAGCCTTTTCCAAACTACTAAAACAAATGTTTCTATAATAAAATAATTCTTGATAGAAATAAAGGATATAATTTACATGGATATAGTGTCTTCCTCCGATTGCTTTGATGGTATTTACATTTTCCTATCACTCATAGTCAAGGGAGAAGTGGACTTCCATGTTATCACACCTCTTGTCAAGTTCATGCTAGCTAATTTTGAGGATCCTCGCTTCAACGTAAGAGATACAAATGTTGCTCTTTAAAAGAAACAAGAGACGCTATACAACTTTTTATTTTTTTGGCCCATAAATTCCCATTGATAAGCATAAACTATACACACTTACCACTAAGCAACGACAATGAGATAGTAGATGATTCACAGCATTATGCACAAAAAAGAAACAATGGCAAAACTTCCGAAGAGGTGCTTCAGAAGAATTCACCACCTCCACGACGAAGATCTTTTCACACCAAGTGGAACAACGGCCTTCCATGGATTTTCTTAAGATGAATCCCATGACCTCCAATCTTGTATTGCAGAGCGCAATGAGTGGTTTGGTATAATTGTAGTATGCTGAAGCTTCATCTTGGTCACGGGTGAGACCATATGCTTATTAAGCCAGGCATTTATTGCTCTACGTTCATATGAAAAACCATCAGCGGCAATACAAGGATCGTCCATCACCTCCTGTTTTGCCCATATATAGGATGTGCATATCACATCAGCAAAAAGAAAGCTTAGTTATATACAAACCCATGTTCACAACTCAATAATGTAAGATGATTCAAACATAGAGCATAACTGCATATTAATCAAACGAGAAAGTGCAATAGTCACCTGCAGAATTGGACAATAGAAGTGGCTTGGAGCATTAACGTTATTTCCTCCAGATCTCATGCTAGCATCTGCAAAATCGACAAGTTTCTTCAGAACCGGCAGCACTTCACTTTCAAGATCTGGCCTATCCCTGCATCTAAGTCTAGAGCATTGGAGGGCAATTTGAGCTAGCTCCTCTGTTTGGGCAATTGGCCAATCTGTCACCGAATCGTCAAGAATGCTTGGGAAGGAACCATTTGCAATGGCCGCCTCAAACTTTCCAACAAGTCCATTTGGGTGACGAGCGGACAATAGCTGGAGAATTATAATTCCAAAAGCATATAAATCCGACTTTGGCCGAATTGTGCCTGTTCTTTGGTATTCTGGATCCATATAGAACATGGTACCAGCTAACATGAGTCTCCATACTGTGTGACACTTTCAGGTACCACATCAGAAAGTAGTTTTGCTAGGCCAACATCTGCTATTTTGCTCACATAATTTCTACCCAATAGGATATTTCCTGGTTTTAGATCCCTGTGGACAATGGGCTCTGGTTTTGAGCAATGAAGAAATGCAAGTCCACAGGCAGCCTCATAAACTATTCGAAAACGGACAAACCAAGGTAGAATCGATTTTCTCTTTTGGTGGTGAATATACTCATCCAAGCTTCCATTTTCCAGGTACTCATAAACAGGCAACCCCTTTCCGGACAGGCCCAAGCAGCAACACAATGTGAGCATGCCGAAGTTGGCTAAGGATCTCAACCTGAAAATTTGATAAAAATGCAGTCACTAGAAAGAATCAACTTCATGCACAATTGAAAGTAAATGAACACTATAAGAAACCAGCATATTTACTTAAGAGTGAATCCCTGACCCAAACCATAAAAGTCCTCTTAAATTTCCAAAAATATCATCTTCTGTTGTCACAATATTGGTTGATAGTGTATTTTTATTTAGATGGAGCTGTGAATAAGCAAAAATTCATCCAGTTGGTTAGAATACTTTTCCTGACCTCCAAGAGGTCATGAAATTGATAAGCAGTACTTCGATTTCACCAAGCACTTTAATACTCTTTCCAGCACTAATTCTTCTGAATCCACTCTGCTCGGCAATAGGATGGCAAACATGGCATTGCCATGCTGTGGATATTTCTTAGAACCTTTTTCTTGTGACAGTGTGAGTATTACGAGATGGAATATTTTCCAAAATATACATATTAGGTGATGGGAAGGTCACAATTTCGAGGTGCAGAGACAGCTCCTTTGCAAAAGGCAAGGGTAAGGTTGCACGCACATGCACCTTCCTGCTCCATATCCCCACGTAGCCAATGTAGCCTTCACTGCACCCGTTATGCCCTTTTACATCTGCTCTCTTTTCCCAGATCAGCAACTGCAGGTCCTTGCCACAATGGATGGCTTGACGACCCTTTGAGGAGTGACCAACTTAGAATGCTCTTATATCTGATGATGTACACTTGACCTCTGTTAAACCCCATCTTTTATCAGAATCTCTTAAAAACTTCATGATGTTTGCACTTTTACCAGAAAACATACCAACTTATCTATAATAACCAAAATTTACTAAATGAAAATGCCAAGACAATTAATTTGACATAGTTTTATGAAACAACTATATTCAAAGCTGACAATCTTCAGCTTGGGATGTGAGAGTTGCTACTGAAGCCAAATGCTAAAGAGGATTGAATTGCAATAATTTTTGAAAGCTAAAGTTCACAACAGATGATTGGTCTCTCAGTCAAATTTCAGGGGCAGAATGCACTACACCTTCCATATCACATGCCTTAATCATCAGGATTGTGCTTTTGGCTCAGTAAAGTTTACTGAGCAATGCCAAATCATTTATTTCACCAACTATTCTCCAGGTCTTTCTCCATGTAAACAGGGGAAAACCATCCCGGAATTAAGTATACCATGCTTTTGAGAGAGCATGTGTTACAAGCAATTCCAATTCAAATATTATCCCTTACGGGCGTGTCTATTCAAGGAAAAAGAAGAAGACAACAATTGCTTCATGTGTTGTGAAGTGGCTTCTATAGTTAGGCTTATGGCTTGTGTAGGTTGTGCCCAAATGTCCAGAGTGTTTTTATGTTGCATTGTTGTTTGGCCATAAGTGATGTTTTTATATTATAACATGCATTTTGGGCAGGGGCAGTTATGGTCTGTCCAAGTGAGGGCAGTGAATAAACTAGCAGTTATACTCAATAACTGTCATGTAACTTGTAATAAATCAGACTTTGCCTTTGAAATAAAATATCAATTCTTATTCCAACTTTCTAGGTTAATCTTGATTAGCTAAGAGATCGTCGGATTCTCTCTAATGAGCCCGAAATTATTGTCAACATAGGGAAGCAAGAAAGAAACACTTGATCCCATAACAAATTGGTATCAAAGCCAATTTACATGGAAGAAGTTAAACAACTTCAACAGCAATTTGAGGCCTTTATCGCCATGTATAAGGAGGATTGAGCCCAAGTGGAATCCATGTCACACCAACTTGCAAATTTGTCGAGGGAAGTTGCTTCAAAGAAAGGAAAATTACCAGAACAGGAGGAAGTCTGTGTGTTTGTAGGTTCTGAAGGTGGTTCGACGATGAGTGCATATAAGGAGAAAGGAGTTATGGTTCTACAGATGGCAGGTTAGATTTTCCTAAATATGATGGAAGGGAAGACCCTATTGGATGGATCAATCGGTGTGAGCACTTCTTCAAACATTAGAAAATGCCAGAGAAAGATAAGCTAGAGATTGTAGCAAATCATTTAGAGGGAGATGCTCAATTATGGTCCGTGAAACTTAACGATTGCCCTGAACTGAAGTGGGAGGAATTCAAGGAGTACGTCATGCTAGGTTTGGCCCACCCCTATGTGATAATCCATTAGGGGAACTGGTCAAACTAATACAATGGGAAACGGTAGAAGATTATTAGAGAGATTTACCCAAGTGGCGGCCTAAACTCAATCGCTTTCCATGGAGCAAGAAGTTGCCTTGTCTTAAGTGGGTCGAAAGAGTATATAGTGCTGGATGTGGGACTTCTAAAACCTAAGATTTAACTCAAGCAATCAGTTTCGTGCGGATTTTTGAAAGGAAAGCATAGCAGCCAGGACAGACTCCAAGTTCTTGAAGAAGAAATCCATTGTTGCTGCAACATCAAGGAAAAGCCCTTACATCAGGCGGTTAAGCAGACCAGAAATAGAGGAGTGGAGGAGGAATGGGCTTTGTTTCAACAATGATGAACCCTTCACGGTTGGACATAGATTTAAGAAGTTATTTTGGTTGGAATGCTTAGAGGATTTGGAAGATTGTGATGTGGGAATAGAAGAACCAGAGATGGTTAGAGTAGCCAAAACTCAAGCAATGAAGTTAAAGGGAAGGAAGCGACTGTCCTAGATTCGAGGAGTACGCATAGGCACAGCTTCATAGACATATCAATGCTTCCTTATCTTTCTCTTGAAATGGAACCCAAAGATTGCCTAAAGGTGTTGGTTGCAAATGGTGACAACATTAGGAGTGGCAGGGTTTGAAATAGAGTTGAGGTTTCATTTGATTCTAAAATTTTCAGTATTGACTTGTATATGTTGCAGCTATGCGGGATAGACGTTGTACTGGGAGTAAATTGGTTGAGTTGCCTGGGGTAATTGATTGGGATTTCCATGCTATGAGGATGCAGTCTATTGTGAATGGTGAGGAGGCAGAGTTGAAAGGATAGGAGGAATCACTGCTTGATTTTGTTGTTATTGCAGCCATATTGGAAGTGGAAAGACAATCCAATTTGCGATTTCTTCTAACCGAGTTTGATGACATCTTCAACACTTGAGTTGACTTCCCCCATCACAATCTTGTGACCATAGAATCCGGTTGATTCTAGGAACAGCCCTTATTGCAGTTCGTGTTTATCAATATCCATATTAACAAAAAGATGAAATTGAACAGCGGTGTGAGGATATGTTATCAAAGGGAATCATCAGGCCAAATCAATCTCTCTCTTCATTGGTGCTCTTAGTACAAAAGGCGGATAAATCATGGCACTTTTTTGTTGATTATTGAGAGCTTAATGAAAAGACTGAAAGGATAAGTTTCCTATACCAGTTATTGAAGAACTACTTGAATTGTGTGAGGAAAAATATTTTTCAAAGTTGGATTTCAGTCTAGGTTATCATCATGTACAAATGAAGGAGGAAGACATAGAAAAGACCACTTTTCATACTCACCATGGGCATTTTGAATTTTAAGGGAGTTTTGAGGAAATTTCGTGTTGGTATTCTTCGAAGACATCTTAATCTACAACAAGACATGGGCTGAACATTTACAACACCTCCACAAAACTTCTTCATTGATGCAGCTTCATCAAGTTTTCTTAATCGTATAAGTGTGCATTTGCCCAACAGGAGGTTGCTTAACTTGGTAATAATATTCCTAGAGAGGAGTTAAGGCGGATCTAGCCAAGGTGGAAGCAATGTTAAGGAGGCCAAAGCCTCTTGATGTCTGCGTGGATTTCTTGGTCTCATTGGATATTACCGAAGATTTGTGAAAAACTATGGTAAGATTGCTGAACCTTTAACAAAAATGCTTTGTAAAAATCAATTTGTTTGGACTGCAGCTTCAGAGAAGGCATTTGAAGAGCTTTGAGCAGCAATGACAAAGGTACGAATGTTGGCATTGCTTGAGTTCTCCCAAATGTTTGTGGTGGAGTATGACACTTCAGAGGTTGGAATCGGAGCTGTACTACAACAAGATGGTAGATCGGTGTCTTTTTTCAATAAGCCTGTTGCTCGACATCATATTAAGTTACCAGCATATAAAAAAGGATAAATTGGTTTGGCTAAGGCTATCAGGCATTGGCACTCCTATTTATGGAGTCGAAAGTTTCTGGTTCTTACTAATCATTATAGTCTAAAATTCTTGCTAGAGCAGCAGATTACTACTTCGCCACAGCAGCACTGGATCAGTAAGCTTTTGAATTTTGACTTTGATATTGAGTATAGGGCTGGAAAAGAAAACAAGGTGGCTGATTCCCTATCACATAAAGACATTCAAACTGCTGAAATTTGTGCTATTTCAAGCCCTCAAATGATCAAATCCATCTATGAATTAATTAGGGAAGAAGTAACGAGTCACCCAAGTTGCAGGATTTATGTCAGCAAACAAAGAATGGGTAGAAAAGTTCAGATTGGGCAGTCCGAGAGGATTTAATCTTTTTTCAAGGGCTAGTTTATTTAGATGCACAATCTCTTATTGTTTCATTGGTGTTGGAAGCTTTCCATAACAGCCATCATGAAGGATACCAAAAGACTTTATATTGCATTTCTAGGGACTATTATTGGGTTGAAATGAAAAGACATGTACAAGACTTCGTCCGTGCTTGTCCCACTTGTCAAAGAAACAAAATCAACAGCTACTGCCCGCTGGCCTACTTTAGCCACTTCCGGTGCCAACAGCAATATGGTCCGACATCTCCACGGATTTCATTGATGGCTTACCATGTCTCATGGCAAATTGGTCTCATTTGTGGTTGCAGATTGATTTTCCAAGTATAGCCACTATATTCCCATGAGTCACCCTTATACAGCTGTCACAGTTGCCAGGAACTTCTTTGACAATATCTTTAAGTTGCATGGACTGCCTAAGTCTATAGCGATAAGGATGTCACTTTTAACTGCATTTTGGAGAGAGTAATTCAAAATAAGTGGGACTCACTCAGTTTTTTCATCAGCATAACATCCACAAAGTAATGGCCAAACCGAAGTGGTAAATAGGACCATTGAAACGTATCTTCGATGTTTTACGGGAGAAAGTCCCAAGAAATGGGTTGATTGGATATCTTGGGCAGAATATTGCTACAATACAAGTTACCACGCTTCATTGAAGTCTACACCATTTGAAGTAGTTTATGGCCGCCCCACCCCCACGTTTACCGTCTCGTCATTCTGGAACAGCCAAGCTTATGGCAGTGGAAAATGCATTGTTGGAGTGTGAGCAAGTGTGGTCGGACCTAAGACAACGACTATTGCAAGCTCAAGATGATATGCGTACTCAATATGATAAGAAACACCGAGATGTCCAATTTAATGAAGGTGATTGGGTTCTTCTTAAATTGCAGCCCTAAAAGCAATCTTCAGTAGCTGAAAGACACAATCAAAAACTGGACACAGTTTTTTGGACCATTTTAGATAGAGGCAAAAGTGGGTAGTGTTGCTTATAAGCTCCTGTTTCCACCTCATGTTAAAATACATCCCGTCTTCCATGTTTCTTGCCTTAAAACATAGTTAGAAACTTGCCTACCTGTGCAACACGGACATTTAGTCCCAACACCTAAAGCTATTCTTAATGTACACAAGGGCAGTTCAGGTATTGAGATCCTTCTCCACCGGAATAAGTACTATCCAGCCGAAGCCTCGTAGGAAGATGTGCATATGAAAGTACAGCGATATTCTTCTTTCGTGCCTGAGGTCACGCGCATTCTTGAAGGAGAGGGTAATGTTACAAACAATTCCAATTCAAATATTCTCCCTAAAGGGCATGTTTATTCAAGGAAAAAGAAGAAGACAACAATTGCTTGATGTGTTGTGAAGTGGCTTCTGTAGTTAGGCTTATGGCTTATGTAGGTTGTGTCTAGGTGTCCAGAGTGTTTTTATGTTGTGTTGTTGTTTGTCTAAGTGAGATGTTTTTATATTATAACATGTGTTTTGGGTATTTATGGTCTGTCCAAGTGTAATAAATCAGACTTTGCCTTGTGAAATAAAATATCAGCTCTTATTCCAACTTTCTAGGTTGATCTTGATTAGCCAAGAGATAATCAGGTTCTCTCTGACAAGTCTGAAATTATTGTCAACATAGGGAAGCAAAGAAGAAACACTCGATCCTATAACAGTACAAGTTCTTTGGAGGTGAGTACATAGATTAATGATAATTGAAAATGGCTATTACAACACTATAAGACTTCCAATTTGCTTCTCAAGTTTAAATCCTTGTAAATTTAGATAGAATGGTACCTCTCTTAGAAATTCCACTTTCTTGTCAAGTGCATCTGTTTGAAAAGTCTTGATAGCTACAGTTGTATGGTCTAGACAGCCTTTGTAAACTTTTCCATATGCTCCCTCACCAATCACATTATGTTCAGAAAAGGAGTTTGTTGCTGCCTCTAGTTCATCCAGTGTGTACCTTCTATACCTCATATCAGTAAAGAGTAGTGCATCTAGTGTTTTTTGCCTATCTAATGACTCTTTGAAGGCTTTTAGTTCAGCAATCTCTCTTTCAAAAGATTCCTTTGCAAGCAAGCGTTTTGCCTCTTCAGCATCCTTTATGGATTCAATATATTTTGCTTTCCGCTCATGAGCAATTTTTCTCAACATTTCTTCTCTTTGTAAAGCAGTGTTTACTCTTCTGGCTTCTTCTGGGCATTCAGAAGAAAGTATATTGACCTGCAACAAGGCAGACAAGTTAAGAAATCCCAGGCAATGAAAGACCACGATGCATGTTTTAGGTTACATTTTATACCCAAAATTGCCACAAAGAAACTGGATGAGCCGAAATAAGTTCAAGGCAAATTGTGAAACACAGATCTTTTCTTCAAAAATAAGGAAACAACACATAATTCAACCATCCCTGTTTATATGTAATGTATAGAGCACATTAATAATAGTAACTTTGCTTACAGCTGAGAGCCACCTCACATACTTAGAGTAATAAAATGTTGTAGAGGACTAATGGGGAATTCTAATGTATATTTCAAAAGGGCAGGCAAGGCAGGTAGCATAAATAAGGTTGATAAGAGAGATTAAGGGTGCAAACGAGCTGGATTGGATCGAGCCGAGCTTTTGCTGGCTTGGGTTCGGCTCAATTATATCCTTAACGGACTCGAGCCGAGCTGGACTCTTGCCCGTTTAACTAAACATGCCTAAGCTCGTCTCGTTTAGCGTATATAATTATATTAAGATATATGTTAAATAAGCTTTTAATAGGCCTGTTTACGAGCCTAACAAGTTAAGCGCAGGCTCGTTTAGCTAAATGAGCTGAGCTTAATTAGTTCACGAGTAGCTTGGTTCGTTTACAGCCTTAACTAAGGGAGATTAATGATCTTTTCAAAAAGTAAAAGCGTGCATGGAGATGATTTACAAGCATGGTGCATATGATAATATATATACTCCAATTCGAGAGGAAAGGTTGAATATTGTAGCATATATTGTTGCAAATATTTCATGCATTGGTATTATTAGCACTAGCAATTCATGCTACCATACCATATCCATGTCTACATAGGTTCGTGTCTAAAAAAATTTTAATCCGAGATACAACTCATTTATTAATTGTGTATGAAAACCTAAATCCATGACTCCGACCCGTTTATACCATGTCTTGTATCTCGTGTTAACCGCTTATTAATTGATAGGAAGGATTTAGTACTGTTTATTAGTGTGAAAAGAAAGATTTAGTACCGTAATGAATAGTGGATTTGGAGAGTTAATGTATGATATTAGTAGATAATTGAGGGTAACAGAAAAATTGAGCATATATTTTTTAACTAACAAATATATTATCTTGTCATTACAACCAACAAATACAACATTCTTAAAACCCATAATACAAGAAACATAAAATATTAAAAGATAAAATCATATTAAAACACAATATGTTTGGGCATTATTCATATTTTATACATATTATATGTTATATATGTATATATATAATATTTACAACACATGTCATTTATATATATATTAATATAAATTTGTATAATATGTTATATATGATTGGTATATTACGTTCCAAACACACACATAAAACATATTCAATTTATGTAACAAACAAATTATAATATATATCATGTGTTATAATTTATAGATTTTATATGTGTAAAAATATGTTATATACATAACCATATATACTAAATATCCATCTTAATTGTTATGTGGTATACATGTGTGTGTGTGTGTGTGTGTGTGTGTGTATAGATTATGATATATATCTATATGATATATGTTACGCAATTTTTAATTTATATGTACTATTTAAGTTATATATATAAATATTACAAACTATAAATGTTATATATAAAATATATAGTTTAATCATGTAGATATATAATTTATATATCAATATATATTAATATATTATGTTGTATATGATCTATACATAACATCTTCATTTCATGTAACAAATAAATTAATACATATATTTATATATATAACATATAAATTATGTATCTGTGACGATATTATATATGCGTAGAAAAGTATATATAAACACATATAAATTATAAATATTTATATTATATATATATGTTATGTCACATACATTATGTTACATATATTTAAACAATATAAGTTAGATGTAATTTATACTTTATATGCACTCTATAAGTTATATATATTATATATATATATACAATCTATCCATTTTATAAATTTTTCATATGCAATTTCTATTTTAATACAAATATTTATATAATATATTACATGCATAATCTTTATGACATATAGATTATGTATTTATAATCTACAAATTTAAGATATATGAGTGTTATATCAATACATAAAATTGTTATAAATATTTTGTTTACATACTATATGCTATATGCTATATATGTCGTGTATATATATGTCATACATGTATCAAATAAATTAACCATATATTGATATATAAATTATGTAAATTTTATTTATTAGATAAAATCTATATTTCATATATATTATATGTATGCTCTATATATAATTTATAATATACTATACCAATATATGTAATTTATTTCATATATATAATTTCATTAGGGATAATAACATTGTATTAAAAACAAAAAGAATACAAAACAATAATAATATATTTTAACGGGTCCGTAGGTTTGTAAATGGATTCGAGTCTTAAACCCAAACCTTGATACATTTAAATTCATGTTGTTTACAAGTCTAACCTGTTTATTAACTGTGTTAATTTTCATATATCCAAACCCTTCTATAATCGGGTCATGCCATATCGGGTTCACGGGTCAGATTCCAAATTGCCAGCGCTAGGTATTATAAAGACAAAATGAGACAATAGTCTCCAACTTCCACAAAACCCTAATTCTCTATCTAAAATGAATACACATAAAGAGGAAAGTCGGCTACTTTTTGTTTCCATTTGATACTTAAAAAATCACACTAATCTAGAAAAGTCAGTACAAAAAATCACATTAAAAAAAGAAGGCCTGGATAAGCTTGATAGAAATTGTAAAGCTAACAGAGCATTACAGAAGAAAAGATGGCTCCAAAATTCGACACAACATTAATATTTTTTAAGAAAATATAAATAAGAAGAAGCCATTCAACGAGGAGGCAATAAAATGTACCCTATTAATTCATGATTGTTCACCTTTTCATCTTCATGCATATACTTATTGAACATACAGGCAGTGAAATAAGAAAGCTATTCAATGAGGATCCAGAAAATGAAATCCTATTAATAAGCTTGTTGACATGTTCATTCTCACACATGCACGACATAGAGGCATTCACAGGATACACAATTATATATGTATTTTCCCATGCGAGAGATGCGACAAGTGTCAAGTCAAGACAATAGAGCATTTTAGTCTTTAGAAATTGCAAGACACAGCATTTTGGAGGGAGAGAAAATAGACAGGCACAATGAGGCTGGTGGTGGTGTTTGCTGGGTTGGAGGTGGAGGTGGGAACTGGCATGGGTATCAGTGGTTGCCAGCCTTAATTTGTATTCTCCTTTTTTTTATTCTTTTCATTTTATTTACGTTTTGACTTTATTTTACTCTATTTGCTATTAATTTTCATGTTTTTGATCAAACCGTCTTATGTGTCAATGCTATTTCAGATTTTCTAGTGTCCATATCTAAAAAAATTATAGGCTGCACTAGAGTCAAGTCAGGAAAGTGCACAATTTTATAAGTTGGGGCTGCCAACATAGTTTCAAAAGCGTGCTAGGGTGGTTGATCCAATATACCTCCAAAAGTTAAAATAAATAAAATAATCTTCTTCACTCTCTGTATGTGTGTGTGTGTGTTTAATTTGTTACCATTCATTAAATCAACTATTCCAACACATTCATTTATCACAATCAAAACATGGGCACAGGGATGTTTGTGGATTTAGTGAGACATTTCAAATTGATTGCAAAAATTAAAACCAGGTTTCACCACCAATCACAGCCACCAACATTGAGGGACCAACAGTGTTGTTTCCTGAAGCGAATTCATAAAGCACTGAACAGAGATTCTAACCTTGTTTTGGGTATGAACAAGCTCCTCGCAAGCTCTTTTATACATTTCAACAGCATCTTGTAACTCTAGCCTTAGCTGCTCAACTTCAGCATCCACATTGGACTGCAAATGCAACGATAAAGATCAGTTCAAAAAAATAATCGTGACATTTTCTATGTTACCAGGATAGCAGGCAGAATATTTAGAAAAATCTAGAATCCCTGGAGGAACACCTGTGCTGCTATCATGGAAGTCAAGGCATAGCTAGTTTGTGGTGATTAATTTCATCTCCGTCTCCTATACTTGTACTGTTCCTTTCTGGATTACTGGTGACTGGAGAATCCATGAGTGCAGAGGCTTCAAAACTTAAGTAACTGTGCTCTGATGGTGGTGATGCTCTTACTGAATGATAAGTTTCAGAATCATCAAAGAGTGAAGTTGTGCCGGATACTTGTTTACTTTTACCGGAACAATCATCTTCAGTCTTTTCCTGAGGCAATGTCTGATCCATAGAACAATTTTCTGTAACAATAAATAAATAAATAAACAAAAAGAAGAAAGCCTTTTTCATCATTACCTATCCACCACAAGAACAGGGTCAGATGAAGCATTTACCTGATTTCTTGATTACATTGCTCCCATCGACCACATAAATATCACAATGCTCTGGTGCACATCTTAGAAGAGTTTCAGGTATCAATTGACCTTGGAGCTTCCTGGAAAAAAAGAAACTAGATAAATCTAACTTGGTAGGACAGGTTATATTTTAGATGCAAGTGAGAGCAATAGGAAAAATAAGCACATACAAAAGTCAAGGAATTTCCAAAAATTTTCCCTCAGCAGTAAAACATTAAGTGCAGGGTGGGGTTATGGGACGTGCCCTTAACATAATGCATCACCTTTTCATCTATTTTCTTTTAAAGTGCAAAACCACTCCCTAAACTATTGGTTAGGTGCTGATAAACCTTCTAAACATTCAAGGATTGCCTTCACTTGGTAAATAACTCTTAAATTATTGCTAGAAACCCAAAAGTTATGGGGTTTTGAAAACAGTTTAAGGTTATTTACACATTTTCCGAAAGTAAAGGGGAAGCAAAACCATATTTTGAAAGTTTAGAAGATCTACTTGCACCTACCTAGTAGGGATTAAATTTGCAATTTGCACTTTTTTTATTCATTCACTTCTACTAGCTATTAATGCCTCCATGTATATATGCCATCCTCATGAACTTTTGTGTGTTTCACTACTTTCAATAACAAGAATTGCTAATTCGCAACCTTATTTGGTGACATTGATTCATATGATTTGCCTCCATGGGCAGGGTTGATGGTAAATATCTTCTGCCTTCTCATCATAGGCTAGTTATTTTTTACTGTGTACAAAACCACAGCAAGGATCATTGTATATATACTGTTATGTGCATGGATTTAAGACCTAGCTTTGTGTGATAACTGTATAAAAAGGTATTGAAAGCTCAAAGAGAAAACCTTCCAATTTCATCTACTAGCTACTCCTAACGACTCAAGAATAATTTTACAAATACAATTTCTTGCCTGTATTTTAAACAAATGTAAAGATTGACAGCTCGTTCACTTCACTAAATAAATAAGGCTGTAACGGAATTCTTATTAGAGAGGAATGGAATAAAGCTGTAATAAGATTTTTCTTTATTAATTTTTCATTTAAATGGTGGTATTTTGAAAAAAATACAATTTCAGTATTGAATTGGTACTCATAGATTTGAATAAAGAATAGCTATTCAATATTTTATGTAATAAAGATTCATTGTAAAATCGCTATTTAGTGAACTAAACGCCGTAATAACTCTTCGCAATGAATAAGAACTGTAATAGAATTACAATTATAGTGAAATAAACGAGCAATGAGTCTTTCAAACAGGAAGTTTGCATAAGTTGGGATACTTTTACAAGCACTAACAAGTGCTAAAAAATAAACCTAAAATATACTAACAATAGCACATAAACCATAGTAAAAGGTCAAGAAACATATGGTTTAGACATGTTCTCTTAGAGATACAGTAAATTTTACTGAAGAAAGCTAAAGAAAATAATCAAAGGGGAGAAAAATTCCTTTTACAAAATGTAAAGGAAGCAAACTAGAAAAGCAAGATATTGAGAGTATTTAAAGCAATAAGCATGCACCAACCAGTGTTCAAAGCCTCTGCAACTGACAGACTATCAAAGATGCATCAACCAAGCTTAGGACTACTTTAGACATTTCATATACATTTATGAAGAGATCAAAAATTTTTGAAGTTAATTCATGCAGAATATATTATTGGTCATAGTTTTCTTCTTGGCAACTTGGTGTGACAAATTGACAAATCATAAATTAATCAGGAAGAAAATGAACACGTAACAGTTGTCCTTGTCTACTAAAGCAAAAGGAGAAAGGAATGAGAAGAAAACATCAATTCAATATGTGAGATAACCCCAGAAAAGAAGACTAATAAAACCCAACCCAAATACTTTAAAGGATTTCTAGTTTGTATTAAAAAAATAAAGAAACAAAAGCATGATGAAGAGCTTGGAAATGTGTGACACAGTGACATGTTACCTCCCAAAAAAGCTTGAAGAGCAAGAACCCAGGACCAAAGTTTTCATTTGCGACTCAGATATAAATTGTAACAGTGCGGTTGCGGGTCATCATCTTCTAGCACCACAGTTTCCACCTAGAAATGTATGAACATCGGAACAAGAAGATTACCACCAGTATTCCTGACGGGCAGTAAGATAATAATTAACCATGATAATCATTCTCTAGCAGGGTGTAATATCGGTCTTTGTGCCTTCCTCATGGATTAATCAGTAGAGTTTCATGATGGCCACAAGGGAAAAAGAGACCAGTGCAGTTCTATTGTGAGGTGCAGCATTTCTCTTTCTCTCTCTCTCTTTTGTTGGTGGGAGGGGTTAGGTTGAAAGTTCATTAATGAAAGATGTACAAAAGAATATAGCCCACTATACAAAACAAAAAATAGAGTATAAGAGTATAAATGAACTAGTTTTAGTATTTGCACCAAAGCAACATGCCATTGTAAATAGCAAAACTAATTTACCAATTAAATATTAAACTCTAAACAATATCCTCTAAAAGCAAATAGAAGATTACAAGCTCAAAAAAACAATTTAGTGGTCTAGCAGTGGTCATCACTATCCTAGCAACACCATCAACTGCAGTTCCTTTTAGTCCTAGTCTTCTCATGATTTTGTCTGATAATTAATATACAACTGCTGCACATGCTTTCTTGCTAAATGAATTAAATCCTCGTGGGACTTTGGAAAGAAATCCTTAGCTCTTTTCTTGTAAGGACAAAGCTCAATTGAGTTCCCTTGCTACCTCGTCCTAGACAGATCTAGCAAAATTGCACTTAAAAGAATAGATGTCTGAGTGACTCCAAACATAAATTGACAGAAGGAACAGGCATTTTAGATTACTATATGCCAAAGCAAACTTATGAAAAGTGTGGTGTCTTTGCTGAGAGACCAACCAAGGGTACACATCCTTTGTGCCAGATAAAGAAGATCCAAGAGACCCTAGGGTTTGTTTGACAATCAATGAGATAAGCTTCTCCCTCCCACCAATCCAAGAGCATCATGGATGTTAGGATTAGGCTTCAAGGAGGGGGAATATCTGGAAATGATGACTTCCAAATGGATCTAGATGGCCACACCAATCATTGCTTTGGATTAATGAACACAATCTTGTCTATTTGAAATTCATAAATTCTTCAATGGCAATCTAATATAGAGGACTTTTTGGTTGTCAATCATTGTACCAAAGAAAATAAAATTCCCATCAACAAATTTCCCAATTTAAAAGTCACTTAGATTTGTCTATAAGTGTAAAATTTCCCAACTTAAAAGTCAGTTAGATCTGGGCACCATAAACTGCGATAAGTTCCAACCCTTAAGTTTGCTTCTAAACCAACTCAGCCATAGCAAATCCTCTTCTCCATCTCCCCCACATAAATTCCACAAATGTTTTGGCTGTGCTGCATAGTTCCACTTGATTCCATCAATAACACCTAGATATTCTCACAATCACTTTTACTTTGATTTAACCATTATTAGTTTACTGTTGACAAACATGAGGAAACAAATCTTATTAAAAAGGCAATGTAACACAAAAACAAGCAAAATTCCCACCTTTTTGAGCTGTTTGCACATTTTCACAAAAGGAATAAACACTTCTTTATATCTCTCTTTCATCTCTTGTACAAACATCTGCACCACATTCTCATCCAATTCCGATATTGGAATTCGGTCGCCACCTGTCACAAACACATTACAGAACATCACCAATTCGTACCACTATTGACTCAAAAGTCAACAATCGCATTGCCATACTTAACCACCTAACTAGTTGAAGACAAGAACAAATGAAGTTTTCTGAGAAAAAAACTTTAAAGGTCTTAACACACCACATGAATTGATTAGTAGTATATAAGTTTCTATAGAATTTGACATATGAATAGTTTTCTGAAAACTACTCACTATTACCACCATTCACATGGCATTAAAAGTCACCAACGCTCATGGTACCAGTCAATAGTTTTTCCCACCACTCAATCGCGTACTGAAATGGATCAAAGAAGAATGAAAAGTGAAAAATTCATCGTACATGGCAGCATGTGACGAGCAAGACACGGACTGGAACAGCAAATGGCGAATGAACTTCACATACAACACCCTTGTGATTGCAGAGACACGAATGAAAGAGCTGATCGAAACTTTGTCGATAAACAAATCAAGAAAATGACAGGACATCCGTATATATATTACTATTATATATTTTTTCACTGTTTAAGCGAAGTCAACATGAAATGAAAATCACATTCGGAACAAGAGAGACAAGAGAGTTTTGGTAGGATACTGACATGGAGTAGGGATTGAAGTGACTTTGGGCATGACGTGGACTAGCACAAAATGATTGGATTGCGGCACTAAGTTGTCGACCGCCCAGCGGACGGCGCGTCGGCTTGTTTTTCCACCGCCACTGCCTCCTAACTGTCCTTTAACTGCTACAGCCACTGACGTCATAACGGGCGGAGAAGCCATGACGACCCCGATGGTTGCTTAGTGCGTTGTGATTGTGGCGGGACTCGAAGAGAGAGAGAGAGGGACAGGGAGAGAGGTGGAGACTTGTACTCGTTTGAGATTTGACTCGGGTCAGATACACCTACACGGAGCGGCCCAAAAAAATACACCTAGACGGCAGAGGAAAGGATAATGTTTCAATATTGCCTTTTCAATTAAATAAACGTTAAATTAAATATAATAATTAAATATTAATTATTTTAATGATCACAATTAAATATAATGTGGCCCTTAAATAAAAATGTTATCTATCCATCATAAAATTATTCCATAAACCACGAAATTAGCTTGATATTCACCTGAAAACTACTAAAAATAATCGAGTCAATTTTGAGCTTTATATGTTGTGAGTCTAATTGAACGCTATTAGACTGGAGCCAAATATATATATGGATATATAAATTAAATTTGAATTGAGTTTGAATATTAATATTATTTATTTAAAATATATTTTAATATATCGAGTCTAAATAAGTTTAATTGAGTCAAACTCAAACTTATTTTGTATTACTTCAAGTTGGACTCGAGCATAAAGTCTTAATTTTGGTCGATCTCGAGCTCAAGATTATGTTGTTTTGACTCAACTCAATGTCTACAGCCTAGTCTCACCAACTTTCTTTTTCTTAAAATTACTTGTTTGGGTCGGGAAAAGGAAAATAATATTAGAATTGTGCATGCGGGGTGGGTTACGCTGGCCAGCCCACATAATCTACAAAAAAATGCGGCTTAGGGTAAAAAATTTAGCCAGTTTAATATGCGAGCTAAAATGGCTTGTCTTACATGACTCGTGGGTTGAAGCGGGCCAATCGTTTTTGGGTCAGGTTGGCCCACGAACCCGTACTTAAAAACATAAAATATATATATATAAATCTTATAAAAAAAACCTAGTACGTTACTCATTTTATTTCCTCTTTACTCATTTTTTTATTATTTAGTTGTTGAATGTTGATTTTGTAATTTTTTTTGGTTATATCCTTAATCCTTTATCAATACTTTTTCTTTTATATTTATTATATATTTAGAAGCTTCTATTTAAAATAAGCAACTCAATATAAATTGATAATTTCCATGATGTATTTTTCCTTATCACACCAAAGAAAAAAATTGGAATGAATTTAATTTCTATTAGTTAAAATAAATCTTTTTTATGTTGAGATAAAAATTTTCAAAATATAAGTCTACAATTTTTTTATACAGAATTACCATCTAGGATTAGTATATAGGTAATTAATAGATAAAAAGAAATATATTATAAACTTAAATTATTAAAATTTTAAATTTAAATTTGAATTCTTATAAATTTTTTAGTAAAAAAATATATTAGCGAATTCGTGGGTCAGCCAGCATAACCCACCAACTCACGTGGAGCAGATTGGCTAAAAATTTTGACTCGCATAACCCTCGGGCTGAAGCAAGGCAGAGCAATTGGTTGCATAACCCATTTGCATAGCTCTAAATACTAATACTAATTTTAAAAAAATTACAAAAATACCACTTGGAAGAAAATAATCTCGTATTTAGGTAAGTTGAGCTCATCTCTTTAAGATAAGATGTTGTAAGTGGATAATCTCATCTCTTCAAAAGATGAGATCGCCTACTTATGATAGTATCTCTTGAAGAGATAAGGTTAGAGGGATGATATACCCACTTCCCTTCTTCTTTTTCCCTCATTTGCAAATTGGGAAAAAAAATTCTAAATCCTCCCGCATTGAAACCTTAATTTTGAAGAACCAACTCAATTTCTTGATCAATCTGATCAAATTAGCACAAGTTCTTGATCAATCTCAATTAATTGCATTACCTAAGCAACCATTCGTGCTAATTGCAAGTGATTAATGTTGAAATTAGTAGCGAGCACGACAAATTCATAAGTAAGTCTTAATCTCGTCACTTTGATTTTTTGCAATTCTTGATGCTGCATTATCGATTTCTAGTGATGTGTATGCCTGATATGGATGTTGATTTCAATTTATGAAGCCACATGTATGTTAATGTGTATAAATAATCTATATGTGATTAACTCTATAGCTTCGTATTATTCACTTTAATGGCACTAATAATATGATGTGTTGATAAACTGATTTATTTTATGGTTGATAGGCTTATCTATAAAACATGGTAACTGGTGTGTTTGCTTACTACTTGAGTTGCTGATTTAAAACATTGATTTTTTTTTTAATGCCTTGAACATTGATTTGATTAGTCCAATATTGTAAGGACTCGACATGTCCTACATCTAAATTCAGAGATGTCAAATCACCAACCACATATAATACCTAAAGTATTACACACGCAGATTTCCTTAAAATATATATTTATCATGAACATTACTAGCCAATTTTAAATTCTGAAATCATTTAATTAGATTCTAAAGACAATTGGATTTAACAGTGGTAAAAACAAACTTGTATAAAGGAAAAGCATACCATCAAGTATCACCTATACCTTTCATGATTGTAAAAAAAACTTTAAAATTCATTATAAAACATATAGGCTTCTCAACTAAGCCCTTAAATAAAAACAACTTTAGAAAAAGATAAATCTAGTTATTTAGACAAAATAAAAAAAATAAAAATAATCAAACAAAATAAAAACAAATATAAATAATCAAACGACCCTACTTCACTTCATACTCCTCCTTTAAAACCTCTAGAATTATCCATACCCAATTCAAACTTCGTCATCGTCCAAACCATCGTCATTATCAAATCATCAACATCATCATCATATCATCATCAACATATGGAAAGAAGACAACAGTGAGCCAAAACCCAATACATAGCAACACGAGCACACACGAGGTAATGTACAGGCTTAAACTAGTGCAATGTAGCAAGAACGGTTATTATCTTTAAATTAGAGAAAACAAATCAACACCGAAGCATTCACACTTCGGAACAATCTCTAGGAACCTAAGGGTCTTGAGCAATAGTAGTTGCTTATGAGGTAGATATACTGGATACTTATATCTTATATATTTAACCGAGAAAGACAAAATAACCTCATATAGGGTTTACAGGTGTTATAGCTTTACTTATCTTAGTTCATAACATCGTTTAGTTCAACTGGTCCCATAAATGTGAACTAAACCATGTTACTTCACCTTAAGCTTAAGTAAAGATTACACCGATACTATTTACCCTATTAGCTGCCCGCTGAGCCTCTCATGAATTGTCATTACATCATTGCATACCACTGCGTCATGGTAATAGGTGGCCTAAATGTCTAATTGTCATGCTTGACTTAGAACAAAGTTGTGGCTCTCCGGACCAAATTCAACAACACAAGCAACACTCAATTATTAAGTCATCTTTAAGTTTTAGTTCATTTTGGGTGTATACCTATCCTAAACAACCAACAAGTACGTTACTACATACCTTATACTATTCGAATCCAAGCAGAGATAGACGGTAGATCAGAAGCCATCTCAGAAGATAAATTAGGTATCCATGTCTGTTTAAGAATTAAACTCATATAAGCATTTAATTTAATTATCCATTTATATTAAAATCATTTTAAAATCCTATTTGATTAGACACTAAGCAGAAAACCAACCATGGCTGCGAAGATTGCCTCGCTAAGATATAGACAGTTCTCCATTATTTGTTAAAGTATTTCTTTTCTCTTTATTTATAAATCTTTTATTATAAAAACATCATCATAATATAGCTCACTTTCAATGTACTCATTTCCAACAAGCATACCTTTGAAACAACATACTATTCGTATTATTCATGGTTTAACCAAACACATAAATCTAAGCCAGTTCCAAGTTAAACCTATATTATCTTAATTTAAACCAAGTTGATTAAATTTAATCAATTTAATTCATTTTAACTCATTTAAGTCCATTTATTCAGGTTGAACTTAGGTTTATTAGCTAAGTTTATTTTATACTTAACTACATATATTTAACTAGTAAACACAAGTTTTCAACTTGATTTAGATATGTTGCAACTCAAAGCAATCATATTTTAGACCTTGATTCTTTTGGAATTTCCTAAAAATTAAAACAAAAAAAGTTATAGAGCTCTTTCTAAGTTTTTCTTAGAATCTTGAATCACCTCAATTTGAGTTTAAAATGAAAAAGTTGTGATCAAACATGAAACAATGTTGTGTTGCAGGGAACAACAAATCACACCTGTGATTTTTGAAAACTTCAAGATCAGAGGCTACTAAAGCATAAATCACGCCCGTGATTTTAGATTTTGAAGTTTTAAAATAACTGGAGGCTAGTAAAGGCAAGACCACGCCCATGATTTTTGAAAAATTTCCAAAACAAAGTTTTTTCTTGTTAAATCATCCTGTGACTTTAGGATTTAGAAGTTTAAAAATAACCCGAGGCTACTAAGATTGAAATAACGCCCGCAATTCATGAAAATACCAACATCAGTAAGGGCAAGATCACGCCTGTGATTGTCCATAAATTTTCGAAATAGAGTCATCATAGGTTGAATCATGCCCATGATTCATCAAAATTTTCAAAATAGAGCCTACTAAGGCTTGAATCACGCCCCATGATTTGCTCTTTGGCAACTTACACAAATTCCTTTATTTCTTTTCTTCAAAATTTATCTTCTTAAACATAACATACTTCATACCCAACATTGTATAAGCAACACACCAATCCATATCAAGTTTAAAAAACATTTATAAACATATTTCTACTATCATACATCATCAAATCATTTCATCAACTTCTTAACTTCTCACATGCTATAAACAACTTAGGTTCTTCAATTATACATATTCATATATTTCTTATTCACCAATTTTGTTATAAACCCAACTCATATCTAGCTCTAATTCATTATATACAAGCATATACAACAATGAAAACAAGAATATAACTAACCTATCTTTTTAGCAAAGACATGGATTTTGATCTTCTCTACGACTACTCCTCCTTAGATGTTGACCCACTTCATGCCTGTTCTTTAACTTCTATCTTGCTTCCTATCTTCAATTATTCCTATGATCTTGTTGACTTTGAGATTTTAATTTTTAGAGAGAGAAAGAAGAAAAAGAGAGAAAAAATCGATAAGAAGAAGAAAAAAAGAGAATAGGAAAGAAAAGAAAGGTAGGGAAACAAAAGAAAAGAAAAGGCAAAATGGATGAGGTTTAAGAGATTTTTAAGAATAATTATAAGTAAGGACTTTAGCTTAAACTTTTTAGATGATTATCTTTAGTTCTAAAAGTGTTTAGGGACATAATTTGATAATCTACATGTCTGAAATTAAAAACTTAAAATAGGGGTTTGGTTTAGAAGTTTAGTTTGTAAGGAATTGGTATTTAGTTTGAGTTCAGGTTCAAAAATTGATATTTTTACACAAACAGATAAACTCAAATTTAATGGGGATTAAGAAACTGGAATTTAGACTAAAGTTTAAGGGTTTAGGACTCTACTAAATATTTTAATAACATATTTATGAGTTTAGGAATTCAAAATCTCAAATTTCAACTTAATCAATTACTAATTTGATTATTTCAACTTGTTTAATTATATCCTATAATTTACTTGATTCATTTAATCTTTTAAAACTAAATTTATAACTTAGGTGAGGATTAAGGGTATTTCAAATATTGAATGTTGATTTTTCCAAATTAAAGAAAACAAAAGGAAAAAGGAAAAAGTTATGTTCACGAGAATTCTAGCATGGGCAAGTGAATGAAAATAACAAGATGTTGATGTTCATTTAAAGATAACCTTGCTTATGAAGGTGCCTATTTATCTTACAAATGAATTTAGCTAAGATAACATGTTATGCTAGTTAGTATAAAACGTAATCGATAATAAAGAAGTACAATTCATATTTTATTTCACGTTTTATGTGTTCATTGTTGTTTTTTCCAAGCCAATTGGGTAAAGGTGGAAATGGATAAGACTAAGTTTGTGCTATACACTCATGGGCTCAATATTAATGAGCATCCACCACCAACATCGACATTTGTACTAGTCTACCCCGATCATGATGGTGGTGAGAATGCTTTACAACCTCAACCGACACATAGATGCAAACCTCAGAGAGAGAGGCACAAACAAAGATGAGGTCGAGAGAAAGGGCGAGGGTGAGGCGAGATAGACCTAGACATATCAAGGAGGAGACTTTACCCCGCATGTTTAGCTTGATGAGCTTGGACCATCATCATCCTCATATTTGCATTAATTGGACACTCTTATGCTCCAGAGCTCAAATGTAGAGGTTCATATCCCCCTAGTTCCATAAAAGAGGCATCCAACTATAAGTCCCTAGATTTTTTAGTACTCTTAGATGAGAACCCTAAAACGAATACTAAATTTGGAACCCTAAAACCAACCCTAAGTTAAAACCAAACTCTAGAAACCTTAGACAAGATTAGATAAAGATTCAATACCCTTAGGATATCAGATAAATTAGGTAAAACCCAAAACCCTAAAGGTAATTAGTTTAGAAAAAATGTATCACCATCAAAACGATTCCAAATACGATAGCTTAATCGATCCAAAAACCCTATGCTAAATGATTCATCTATTTGAGCACTAACACACAAATTGAGACAATATATTTAAATAATATTTAATAATAAAATAATATAAAATAATTTTCTATGATATAGTATTAAATTATCAAGTTAAAATTTCATCAATTAATTTAAAAAATTACCATACTCGGCCACTAGCACACTGACTAGGATAACAAAATTAGATAACAATTAATGATAAAATAATATTAAATTATCTTTCTAATATCATACACTAATTTATTGAATTATAAAATTGTCAGTTAAATAATATTTTACAAGTATCTTGATTTCTATTGATAAATATTTTTCATTTCATTTACTATTCACATCAATCAACTTTATGTTACATTCATATTCTCTTTCTCCTTCTCTTCTTCAAGAAGAAAACTTCCCCCTCATCCTTCATCTTTTTCTCTATAAATACCTCATCTTACTCTCATTTTAACACCCTTTCACTTCTCTCTTACTTTTCTTCTGTCTCCCTCTAATCTAACTTGCACTTTATTTATTTTCATGTTCTTGTAATTTTATTTCTTGCAATTTATTTATTTTTTATAAAGACTTTTCCTAAATCAAACTCTCGAAAACTTGTCTACTTCAAGTCTTAAAAAGATAAGACTAGTCTTAAACTCTAGCCTTAGAGTTGTCCTTAGTCAAGTCTTACTGTGACTTGTTCATTTGAAGTCTCGATAAGGCTTGTCCTAAATCTAAGACTCCCATTTTACTTTGTGTTATTTTTATGTTTATATTTACATTTCATTGTTAAAAATTTGTTTTCATGTTCATCTTGATGTTTATTAATTTATTTTATGTTCGTGTACATAATATGCCCATAGTGATGTCGTTATGCAGATAAAATGTTTTTGTAAATTTAAAATGTCATGATGGCCAAAAGTCTCTAAATTTAAATGCAAGAACAAGATAATGATCTTAAGATTGTCATTATATTCACTTACTAATTTGGAGGGCCTAGCATAAGAAGGGAGATTCATGAAGTTATGAACCTACACATATTAGCAATACTTTGTTATGTGAAATATTTTCAAAACTCATTTTCAATACATGGGAAATTGCCTAGTAAAAAGGGAATCTGAAAACAAAACCTATTCCCTAATTTTTCCATAAATGCAGTTATATATAAGAGGCAAATGGGGTGTGAAACTTAAATTTTTTGCTCAAATCAACTTGAATTTTTTTTTTTTTTTTTGTGTTTTGAAGATGATCAAACAAAATAATAATTCATACTTACAATTTTATTAAAATGCCAAGACATTAAGAGGAATTTTTGGAAATTACGACTTTAAAACTCTTTTCTTACAATCACATAAGTTCAATGCTTTGAAAATAAATGATCAAATGGAGCTTGTCCATGAATCACCTTAATATATTGCAAATTTTAAAGAAAGTAAATCAAGTGTAGAACTTCATTTTTTTCAATCTTGATCCACTTATTTTGAAAACCAAGAAAATGATCTTTATTACAAAGGTTTCAATTTTTCCAACCCATACCATTAAAACATTTTAGCTAGTTTGCTAAGAGTCCTCTATAAAGAGATTATTTTTAGCAACATCACTAGGACTATGAATGTATAATGAATAATTTCTTATGTTTCAATTATATTAGGATAAAACAATAATAAATACATGTCCTAAAGAGTCTACATAGAGTAAAACCTTTAGAAAATGTCAATGTGAATTTGAGGTAAAGTTTGGACGCAACTGGCCTTGTTGTTTCGAAACCTAAAAGACCTTAAATAATTAAAATAACATTGGAAGTGGATAGAACATTCGGAGTAAGTAGAAACCAACTACTTATATGTGAAAATCGAAGTTCAAATGAATTAACTATGACTATTTTTAGATTTAAACTAGGCTATTGGAAAATATAGCGATAATAGAATCCATAGAAGTATAAGTTTAGATGAAGTTTATCTGAAACACTCGTTTTGGGTTTTTCCTTATTCAAGTAATGAGGATCCCGAAGCCATGATTCCCAATGATCACTTTCGTTGAAGATTTTACTATGGATGAGTGAATTTTTTCTTATGATTTCGTTACCTTGTTTGTACTTATAATTAGTTGCACTAGATAAGATAAGAAAAAGATAAAATGAATATGTATGGGGTTCATGGGGATTGCTTATGTTTCTATGTATGTGATAAAAGATGTTAAGCACATTGGAACCATCATTATGATTATCTACGTATGTGGTATATTTTATTTCAAGTATTGAGTGTATGATGAATTGCTTGATCACCCCATAAGAGAATTACAAGTACTATTTGGCCTTGGCAAAAAAATTAAATGGACATGCATTGCATCCTCGTGTCATATATAGAAGACTGTTACTCCTATGTAAGGAATTGGAGGGGCTATAAATGATCATGCCACGAGTATAGTCCTGTTCTCGCTTAAGGAACTTAGTCGATTAGGGAAATACCTCATAAAGGAGCCATACCAGGGCAATGGCTACGGGCTAGTGCCTAGGGACTGGCAGCGAAAGATGGAGAAGATGTTTAGACGAAATTCCCTAACCTTTGTCACAGAGGGAATAAATCCATTCCACATATGGTTTCCATATAACTATATATTTATGTGTCCATATGTTTGTTGCATGGTATATATATCATATGTTTAAAATTAATAACCTTATTTGTTTATGAATGGTCAGTGCGGATGAAGGGAAATACCTCACTAGGCATGTTGTTACTTACGCACCAATAGATTTTTGTTATTGCGGGAGTACTTGTGGCTTTACCTTAGATTTGAGGTGCTTAAGGTAAAGGATAGTGGCCCTGGGAGCATTTAGAGAAAACCTATGGGAAGTTAGGATCTCTTTTAAAATCATTTTTGTAAGATTTTAGTTTTATTTTGGGAGACTTTATGGATGATTGTAATATTTTAGTGTATTTGGGGATTTAGTGGGGGTATGCCCTTAAGACGTTGTAACCTATGAATATTTAAATTCAGCTATTAGTTCTATTACTTGTTAATTATATGTAATCTTATTGAATTTCACTACTTCTTTAGCATCCCTTTTATTGTGAAGTACTCATTGTGCATAACATATAAGCCTTTGTGTGACGAGGTTAGTCATTCCTAGATTTTAATATTGTTTGGTGAATTGTCACATTTAAGGTATCCATTAGGGCGTAACACCAGCACCACCAGATGATATAGGGGATGACTTCCTCAGGTAAATTTAGACCCTATCCTATTTTCATTAGTATACTGCATATGGTGGAGATAGGATACCACATCGACTTACGTTGATTTATCTATGGAGCATCCCTAGCAAGGTCCAGATCAATCTAGGCATACCATATGGACATTTGTTAGATAGAGGTGAGAGAGGCATTATAGATAGGAGTAAAGATTATCCTTTTGTTGATTATGTTTTATTATGGTAGTTTGTACCGTGTATATATATTATATTGTATTTTATTATTTTTTTACTAGTTGTTTGTGGAGGATTAGGTACTAGAATAATGTTTTGGTAGAATTATTGTATTTTGATGCTGTTGATTTTTGGTGGTGGAGGATTGATTGAGCCAAGGAATATTGAATTAATACAGTGATCGTACATGACTTTCATAGGTGAAAATTGCATTAATGAATTGTTATATCAAGGATTTAAAATAAAAATGCAACAATTGCTGCAATTTTAATTTTGTCAAAAGATGATATTTCTATAATGACCTTATCTCTTTAAGAGATGAGGTCAATGCATTTTGTACAACCTCATCTCTTTAAGAGACAATGTATATGAAGTAGTGATCTATTGTCTTAAACAAATAAGATTAGCTATTTATAACGCCGTCTCTACAAGAGACTGGTTAAACTTACCTAAATCTAGAGTTATTTTCATCCTAATGGCATTTTTGTAATTTTATTTAAAATTAATAATATTATTTTCCTTTTCCTGCTTGAGTCTATTCATATAATTTTTACTTATATATATAATTTATAGCCTAAGATGTATGATTGTGAACAAAAAAGAAAAGAATATATAAAAAGAGTAAATTTGTCCATTCATTTATTTGCATTTTTTGTTATGTAAATCTTAAGATATCTCAATAGATGGATATTTGCACTTAAGTTTTGTTTATTAGGTGACATTTCAAAAAAATTGAATTATTGTTCAAAGAGTAGTAACTCACAATTTTGTATCAATTTATCTTAGAATTGATTGAAGCCATGAGCTTGACAAAGTAACAACAGATGTACAATTTAATAGTGTGTAGACTTGCTCTAAACTTGCTACAAATTTATACAAACTAAGTGTAGCACAGTTAAGCTCCCAAATACTACCGAATAGAGTAACAAATTCCGCATATCGAGCCTCATAGTGATGTTTTAGCCGTTGACTTCAGTTTCTATTGAAAACTTCAACTTGAGTACCTTTACTGCTCATTAGAGGTTTAAGCAAAGCAAGATAACATTGGTCTCCAAGCAGACATAGATAATATGAGTGTACTTATCCTCAATGGGGCGAATGGTAGCAAGAGCATAACAAGAGAGCTTGAGTTGATTTTTCAAGCACCATAACCAACACAAAGCAAGCACCCAACTCAAAATAGAGGCATCCATAACTAAACTTGGAGTGCCCATGTAAACCTCTGTACATGTTGTTTGAGCCAGCCTCATGCTTCCTTGACTAGCAAAGTTGGAGTTCATGTCCAAGCTACACCACAAGATGTTCATTCAAGTCCACCGAGCAACAACCATAGTGTCGAGCTTCCCAAGCTATTATATAACTACGAACAATATTACTAGTAGCTTCTTACTCCTAGTAAAACCAAGCATGTCTTCGAATTGAGCAAACAACATGGCAAACTTTTCTACTACATGATTGAGAATAATGCAAGTGCTACCAACGACAAAGATGATGCTAAATACACACACCACTAAGTAGCTAAAATAGCCATGAATTTCCCAATTTATATTTTATAAATGTGTTATTGAAATGATATATGATTTTGAAATGTGATAAATGTGATTCATGTTGATGCATGAAAAATGAGTTGTATTGTTGTGTTAAAAATAATTAATTACCTTAGAATATTTAAATATTGGGTTCATAAAATTTTAAGTGCATTAGAATGTATGGAATATGATTAAAACAAGTTAAATTATGCATGTATTTAAACCAGCTTTTAGCAGAAAATTTTAGTTACAAATAAAGCCCAAAACCACCTTTAATTAGCCAAAAAGCAAGCTCATTAATCAACCAAACCAAGCCAATTAAAGACCTTAAATTGGCAGCCACTAAAGTCAACTATTGGATAAATATCAACTTTTAAAAGTGCTAAATTCGTCCAAAATTTTCAGACCAACATAACACACAACAAAAGGCTTCAAAACCCCATTTTTCCTCTCCCAAAAACTCTCCAATGGACACATCTAATTAAACCCTTCATCTTCCACAAATTAAACTCTCAAAAGCTTGCAATAAGACTCCTAAACCAAGGCACAAAGTCCTTATGGCAAGTGTGTTCCTCTTGCTTTATGTGTAATTAAGTTATGCTTGTATTAGAATAGGGTTTATATGCTAAATGGTGGTAGGATGATATTTTTTTTATACTTTGATGGTAGTTTGAGTAGCGTTGTGTTGCTAAAGGAGTTTGTAGTATGTGTTTTATATGTATTAGGAAGTGTTGGAATGGTTGTGTTAGGATGACAAAGGGTTGAGTGGTTAATTTTGCAAAGTGAAGGGTTGAATGAGGAATCTTGTTTGACATGGTAAACATAGATGTATGATGAGTTCAAAATGAAGATTTTGTGTATTAAAAGAAGTTAGAATACATATGGATTGAAGATTGGAGTTAGAAATGAGTTTGGAGGAAGTTTGGAAGTGAGAAATGTGGTAAAATTTTATGTTTTGAAACAGGGAGGTCTGCAATTTTTCAAAAAATCCATGCTGCAATGTACGCCGTCACAATGCTGCCGACGCAGGGGTCTACACTTTTGGCATACACGACAACACTACCAGTGTTGGGGGTATCCACGGGTATGGATCAATCCCGTGGAACTCTCGGAAATTTTAGAATATTGGAGTTGCAGTTTATATCGGCTCAAAGCTGCTGGCGTAGACTACAACATGGCCACGTATTGTTGAACGCTGCCAGTGATGGAAAGCGTTGAGTTTTAAGCATAGAGTGCACCGGATCAACGTCACCGACGTTGAAGGCCGACGTGTCCCCTGTAGTTTCCATTTTCAAAAACTTCCTCCAACATTTTCCAAAGTTTGATATATGATTAATTGAGTATTTGTTGAGTATTGTATGATATTGTGTGATGTTTAAATGCTATGTTATGACTTTGTAATAATTTATTTGAATTTCTTTGATTGGTTATGTATGAAACTAGTTGAGTTATGCTTAAACTAAGTAAGAAATTTAATATTTTCTTTATACAGTGATAGATCCTCGCTTTGCTAATCTTATTAGTTCCCGAGCTATTTCAGGTACGCAGTAACTTGCTTGATTCCTTGTTTAGGATAGACATCCTTTAATATTACTTTAAATTAAGGAAATTTAATATGAGTGTCTTTTACACCGTTGAATCTGGTTCGGAGAGCGGTACCTTGCTTAGATTGGGGACATGGTAGTTTTAGGTGCTTAGATCACCCTTGTCATTTTGAAATGACTTTCATAAGTGATTCAGTGGGTAATTGATGGGGTATTCGATATCGGTATAACACTTGCTTATTCTTGAAAGGATGTAATATGATTTAATTCAATGTTTATGGAAACACTTGAATTAGGTGATATTATGAATTGAGTGAAGTAAAGTCGAGAAACGACTGAGAACCCTAAATGAGATTATTTTTTTATTTTGGATAAAATTATCTAGGAGATATGAGTATTTGAGCTACTTATATCAACCCCTTGAGCATCGTGATCATTACTCAGGTTCTCCCAGAAATCCCTGTTGTTCGGAGTTTGAATACTCCAGTATTGTTTGGCTAACTAAAGATTAACTAATAATCTAATGACTGTTGCATTTATATTTAGTTTAAGTATATGTGGATCACGTCGTATTTGTATTCGTTACTTGTGTACTGGGTCTCTGGTACATATTTTAACTATTTCAGTGACGATCAAGATGAGTTTTACGCGAATATGGGTCGTGGTACCGACTTTGAGGATTTCTTAGATGACCTGGAGGATTAGATATGACTATGGACTAGGATGGAATTCCTATTTTGTAATAGACTAGTTATGGAATCTTTTGATGTTTATATTAGATGATATAGGTTGAATTACCGTTTGTGGCTTTTATATAAGGCTTGTAAGAAGACTTCATTTGTAATATCTAAACCTAGCTATATGTATATCTTGAACTTATTTCCATTGTAATATATGATAAATGTGATGTTGTGTTTTTATTACAAGTTAAAAAAAAAAAAAGAAAAATAAATAGTTTTCAAAATTACTATTTGAGTATCGAGGGTTTAGGCAAACAATACTTCAAACACTTCTTCTAGGACAACTTACATAGAATTCTGCAAGTTATATGTGGTTAGGGAGCTGTTATCACCTGTTTTTATTATAAGGGTGATAGCGGGTCCTTACAGCAGCAATATTACTCAACACAGTCGATTACCCATGTGCAGCAGGATATGAAATGGAGTGCTCGCACAGAAGTAATTAGAAGCACGATTATTAACCAGAATTGAGCAACTTCCAAGGCCAAGATGTAGTCTGCCATCCAGTGAGAGCGGCAACTTAAGAGCACTCACCCAGCATCAATTGGGCATACAATACAACAGTTGAACATGGACTGACTACCAAGTTGCTCGGCAACGAACAAAAGTAATGACCAAATGAGTAGCTATCTCAGTTGAATGTTGAAGGCTTAAGTAACTTTATCTTTGCTTCTTTTCGTTATTTAGATTTAGGCTGGACTATTCAGGGTCTACATACATACATCATACACATACCTACACAAGAAAATTACCCACTTCATATTAATATTAGTATTAAATAGAACAAAGGGAAGACGGGAATATATAGAGTGCAAAATTAAAGGAGTAAGATAGACGATAAGAACACTAGCATATTTTTATACTCTCCATCTTTTGGGGCCTTCCATGCCCAGAACTTCAACTCCATTTTATTTCTTTATGTAAATAGTTTTTTTGTAATGCCTTAATTTAAGGTCATTTATAACCCACCACATATCTATATCGAATATAAACATGCAAAGGCTCGAAACCTTCTATGATTGCGACAAACATAATAATTACTCCAAAGTTACTCATGTATTAATGACTCCAAAATTCATAAGTCCACTTAATTATTACCATAATCAGTTATATGAATATCTACTTATATTATTTAAGAAATTAACTAACATTTTCCATACTAAGTTACAAGGTTATCAGTTATCACCACAAGATATTCTGTAATAAACACTAAACACCTACTACTCTTCAAGCCAACTTCACATCACTAAGATCCATGTTTTCCACTAATCTTCATATGTTCTCTAAGCATCACCATAAGTATCTACTTATATTCTTTAAGAGATTAACTAACATTTTTCAGACTAAAGTTACAACGTTATAAGTTATCACTACAATATATTCTATAATAAACATTAAACACCTACTACTCTTTAGATTGAGTTCACATCAATAAACCCATGTTTTCCATCAATCTTCATATGTTCTCTAAGCATCACTTGGTGGGACTTTGGTGCTAGCGATATTCCTAGCTTACTATCTAATAGTAACTAGCGATACAATAGTCTACACAATTGTTACCTATACCTAAAAAAGTAAAGAGTGAGCTAAAGCCCAATACGGTATACCACAAACTCACACATACAATTTACAAGCACACATTCATATACAAACATAATATTAATGCAACAACCAATGTTTAGTACAGGTAATGATCATGTAAACAACATAGAGATAACTCAGTATCCTACCACACATAAATATAATAATATACATGTACATGGTGTTGGGTACTCCCTAACATTTAAGATTTGAAAACACAAAAATATTGGGTACTCTCCAATATTTTCGAAATCGAAACACCTAGATCTATGTAGACCATTTCCATGCATAACTCCATTCGAGATACTGGCACACATGGATTATCAGGTTGCTAAGATGATAGTGTGGATACCCTCCACCTATACTAGCAACCACACATAAGCACTAAGCACATTTATTTAGCTGGATAGTTAATTAATTCATTTAAGATTCTATCCTAAACATAAACAAACATCAAACAAGGTATACAGATACCTAAAAGTCATTTCATTCCAAACCAATATCTACTACCTGAATTACATATACATAAGTTGTTTAGAAACTTCTATGTCTTTAATTTAAACTCATATTCCGTTCTTATCACTCTCGATCAAACTCTGTTATTACCTACATTCTTAAGACATAAAGTATAATTAAATTATGAAGTAAGTAGTTTAGTGAATTTAGTAATGTTTAGACTATAAAAGTGTTTCTTTTTATGTTCTTTTCCAGGTGAAGTTTCAAAATTCACAGAGAAGAACATGGATAAAAACGCTAGACTGTGTATATGTCGTATCCTTTGCTACTCTCTTTTATTAAAAACCATAAAGAGAAATATGGCTTGATATAGGTAGTCGTGTATTAGTCATGTTCTTTTGGAAAACGCCATTTTGACCGCAAAGAGTACACGATCAAGAACACGAGGTAGTGTATTGGCCATGCACTTCTGGAAAAGCATTATTTTTACCAAATTTCTCCAAATTTGATTTGTTTTCAATCTAAACTTTTTTTTAAATCCTCCTATATGAGTTTTTATCATTCAAAAAATATTTCAAAATCCCTTTTACACTTGTTACCATCATTCCAATATTACAATTCAATCATCAAACGCATTCTCCACCAGAATTAATAAAACGAAAGTTGGACCAAGAGTCAGATGTCATTACCTTATGGTGATTCTCCCATCAGCCATCCTTTTAAACCTTTAGTTCTTTTTTTTTGAAGGGTTTTCTCAAGAAACCTCTTATATGAAACTCAGCTTCTACTGTAAAATTTTCTCATCAATAGAAAAACTCTGAAATTTACTACAAAAATGTTTGCCTCGTTGAGAATGATAAAAACAATGGAGGTATTTCACTTACCGTAAATTTTCTGAGAAATCTTTGAGTATTTTGAATCTTGTTTAAAGAGTGAAGAGGTGGTTTTCTATAGGATGTGGTGGAAAATAAAAAGAGTGATTACCCTCTAAAGTTTTTATACAACGGTTTAATGTATCTTTTAAAATTCTTAGTTGATGGACATATTACCCTTTCCTATCCCTTATTTAATGTTTGCATTTATTTTTGGAGTATTTCATTTTTATTAATGGATTCCACACAGGGATCAAGTGGGCAATATCATTTACACTTGGATTTAAGCACGAGATGTCCTTAATAAGTTGATTCCCTTCTTTTTTCTCATGTCTATTTTGTGGATGATATTGTTAAACTTATGTGTTCAAAGTATACTTTGACAATGAAATAGATTGCACCATTAATCACTTAATTGAGTTTAGTTACAGTTAATTAGTAAAACAAGTATGATGTGAGTGATCAAGTTAGCAAGTGGAAGTTATTTGTTCTTGTACTTGAGTTGTTGTTTATAGTCACTCCATAATTGAGGTGATTTTTCTTTGAGTAAGCCAACCATAAAATTATCCTGTAGAATGATATTTTTAAACTTGCGATCTTCTATCAACTTGTGGTACTAATTAATATGCAGCATGATGTCTTTGTCCTTGACAATCTCCCATTTGTGATATTTTCCAACTACAATTTTTTGCTTATGTGCATATCCAGTAACATACTTGATGATCATGGAATCCTAAATCTCCTTTGCTTCCTTGTAAGAGCAATAAACATTGAACAACTTATTAGATGGAGTGCCTATAATAATATGCCTACAAACCTTATTTGCATAAGTTCAAAGCTTAATTTTTCTGGGGGATGAATCCATAAGCTTAGTGTTGGTAAGAGCATGAACAACACCATGCATATCTAGAATCGATGAGAAGCATTAATGCTATCTCTTAAAGTTACTTTCATTAAAAATTTCAATTTTTGAACTATATGGAAATGACTTTGCATAAGGAACTGCAGTTGGAAATAGAGCTGCAGGTAAACAATCTCATGAACAGTAGTGATAACAACATTGATAACAGGAGGCACAGGACTAGCATTAGCAGATTGATAAGTGGCCTTTATTATCCTTAAGATTATTGGATGAAAATGTGCATAATAAAGTTTAAGGCATGTTAACCACTATCCTTAAGGATAATTGGCTTAGCATAGTGATATGCAAATAAAAATAGAAGGATGTATCTCTTAGGATTCAATAAGAACAATAGATAAAAATGAAAAAACCTAGCAGAAGAGAGAGAGAGAGAGAGAGAGAGGAGGGAGAGAGGGAGGGAGGGAGGGAGAGAGAGGGTACACTTGCCACTCAAATCACGTCTACAAGATGTGATTTCAAACAGGTATTTTGGTAATTATTTTCATTCAAAGCCTATTTTGGTATTATCTTACATTAAAGCTTATTTTGATAATTATATTAAATAAGGGTACTAAATTAACCAAAATTTCAAAAAAGTGGGTTCTTAAAAATTGCTTTCTCATTACCAGCATTAGCTAAATTGAAAATTCAAAATGGCCAATAGCAACTATGCAGCAAGGAGAGAAGGAGAAAAATAAGTAGTTATCATCGCATGATGTAAACTAAATTATCTACTAATGTACCACTTGGCAATTTGTTTAATAGATAGTAGTTTTTCTCCCTTTAGCCACAAAAATAAACCATTACATTTTCTCTCTCTCCCTCTAATCATCCAAAAGAAAAAAAAAAAAATTCTTTATAAAGGGTTAAGGAAGTCTCCAGTTTAAAACCCCACATTTGGATTTTTTTTTCATTTAACCATGTTTATCTTTTTCTTACAAAACAATTATGTCATTGCCTTACCTATCTCAATTTATCAATTTAAGAAAGAGACAAAGGAAGAAATCCATGTAAAGTTTTATCCTTATGTTGCAAATTTCACATGGTACAATGTATTTATAACATTATTAAATATAATATTATAAAATTAATGGGTTGTTGTTCTTTACTTACCATTCATTCATTAATTATTATATATTTTTTTCTAAGATAAAAATTTGGAAAATTTTATAGTCCTTTCATTAATTTTAACGGGACTAGTCCCATTGCTATCCAACGGCTCACACCATATCCAACCGTAATTGAAACACTAAAATAATTAATATTTCAATTATTATATTTATTTTAATGGTTAGATGATTGACTGCATATTCTTATTGATGGGATTGTAGAAGCTCCCTAAAACTTTAGGCATTTTCTCTCCTCCTTCTTTATATAAGTAATTCAATTTGTGTTTGACTCTTTGTCTTCTTTAATTTATAGTTTTCTTTAACCTTGTTAGTTTTTGGTTGTCTTTCCTACTATGCATGGTTGAATTTTATCATCACAAGAATTTACTAGAGTTATGTCTCTCATATATACATATATATATGTATTATTTAAGCTATATATAGTGTTGGTTTTTTTTTTTCTTGTTCTTTAATATTGTTATTTTATTATTATTATTATCTAAGCCAAACATATTACTATTGGTAAAACTCATAAAATTACTAAAATATTAATTATACAAAAAAATACGAAATTACTATTGCTACATTACATTTATTATATTCGATATAGTTATGAGATGAGTATTGCATTCAATACATGCAATACAAATTGAAAATATAATATCACATGTACATTGGTATCTATGTAATTTTTTTCCAATTAATATCAATATAATTTTTTATTTATTTCTATGGTAAAGAGAAATTATCTCTATTACTAGTTTTACTACTATTTAAGCCAAATATAGAATTTTAATTTTTTTGAATAAAATTATACTTTTTGTTCCGTAAGACTTCAAAGTAAAACATTACAATCTCAAGAATTGTTAGTAACTTTGATGTGGTTTTGAAATTATGAAGAACTACATTGATGCCATTTTACCTCTCCTATCCTACCATTTAAGAGCGGTTTCATCCTATCCTGTTTGCTCTTATAAATAAAAAAGACTTCTTTTTCAGAAGGAAAAAAAATAAAAATGGGACAAAAGAAGTTAGTAGGATTTTCAATCAATAATTGGGTATCATAAAGATTTGTAGGAGATAGGTAAGACAAAAAAAGAAAAAAATTTAAGACTGATTTTGCGGTGTGTTGATCTACTAGTGAGGATTGAGCAATGGGAAAGAATGCCAGATAAAAGTTAAAAATACCCAACAAGAAAATTTGTGTATGGAAAAAAATTTATTGAGTGATAGGATTTTTCTTTGTGTAGTGTGTATGGAAAAAATTATTAAATAAACAAATTTGGGGGTGTAACACTTGCCTTCCAATCCTAAACAAAAATGACATGATTTTAATTACAAAAGTACAATTTTGTTTTTTAACAAAGAAATCGCATGTGCCCAATTAAATTTTGCAAAAAGAGAACGCCCATAAATTGCATCTGGTATATGTCATTTGGTTGTGCACTAAAATTATTTGCAATTTAAGTACCACTGTTGTTTGAGAAGTTTGAAGCCAAGTTAAATCACATGTATTAGCTATGATTTAGGTACTCTTATGTTCAACTATGCTTGCACTAGTGTTGTATTTAAAACAGGTAAATTATATTGAAATGTATCAACTTAGGAGAAAAGTTCATTCAAGATATTAATGTTTCTAATGGTTCACAAGAGATTTCAATGTTTGAGGGGTATATTTGTTTAAAGTACTAACATTTCAAGTGGTTAAAAAGAGAAATCGATGTTTTCGCAAAGTGTGTCAAATAATGTATCGATAATAGATTATTTAAGAAAATTGGGGAAAATTAATTGAAAATAAATATAAACGTTAATACGTTAAGTGAACTTATCCCCAAACGTTAATATATTCTAGTGTAATTTACCTTATTTAAAATATGTGATATACTTGTAACTTTGAAATTGCATTTATTAAATTTTGAGTAAGTATTTTGGTAATTATTTTTATATAATTGGTATTTGCATAATTATTTTATGGATTTGATAATAAAAAAAATTTCCTTAGAAAATCTGACTGTATGATTTCAAAGATATTATTCATGTATTGTTACTGGTGATGAATAGCCAGTAGAGGGAGTGATAGAGCATGGTGGACCTATGAACACTGAATATTGTTAGTCAAATGTCGTGAGATTATCTAGTACAGTAACTCCAATGCTTAAGTTAGTTGTTGGGCTCAAGAGAGTAAAACGCTATAAGATATCATATAAAATATTATGCCCTTACCTTTGGGGGTGAGGGTCTATTTACAGGCTTTGATCATACCTTAGTTGAGAGTCGCATGATCTTGTTTAGCTAACACTGAGATGGGTAACCTTATACCTGATCTGGTTCTAGTGGGGTACGGAGATGGTTATGCATGGAGTTGTTCCCCTAAGGAGATTAAAGTTAGATGTGGAGGTATGATTCTCGTCATTTATGGCTAAGGCGATGGCAAATGAGGAGCTAAGGTCCTTGTTAGAATAAGGCCTTTGTGAAGCTCTAGCATGAGGTCAAGGTCTTCATGCGGTCAAGGTATTGCGGACTAGGGACCCTTGGGGAGCTTTTTGGCCCAAGTACTTGTGGGGCTCCTCGTGGGCCCATTAGCCCATTAGATTGATTTTGGGCCCATTTAGCTATAGCCAAATATTTTTCTATCAAGATGTATAGTGATACTTTTATATATTTTATGTAATGAGATGAAATAGAAAGAGGAAAGGTAGTAAAGGAGACTTGTTAAATAAGCTTTGAGCAGTGATTTATGTAATTCATTGTGTAATGATTCTGAAGAAAATTTCACTTGATAAGATTTTAAAATTCCTTGTCATCTAAATTGTAAAACTAATAAACGATATTTGAAACCACTTCTTTCTATCTAGAGCATTATATGATAATTACTGCACATATACTCGTTACTTAAAGCTCCAATTTAAAGGTGAAAAAGCTAGTCCTTTTATTCATGTTGTATTTGAATAAAAAATGGTATAGAAAATGGAGATGCACCTATCGAGCGGGTTCACATTAAAATATCTTTTGTGGATTTAATTACAAGTTTCAACAAACGAAAATATTCCTTCTTATTTCTCTATTTCTTTTAGAATCTCACTTAATTAATAATGTGTTTTTTTTTACTATGGTAAATATATGTATATATATATATTAGCTTTAAGAATGTATATGCAACAACAATTTGGTATAGAGAAAATTGATAGAATTACTTTTCATTTAAAAATATAATCTAAGTCTTTACATTTGACATTTATTAATTTTCAACAATTATAATATATTTGCTTATTGTGTAATGCAAAAAAAGGACACATATATTATTTGTACTTCAATGTGCATGAGCCCATCGCAAAATATCTAAGGAACAACTTTTGTATGCTTAAATTGTTGAAGGCATCTTGAATTTTTATTGAGTTTGCAAATTAATCATGTAAAAGAAAGGATATACTGTTATAAAATATTGGGACGCAAGATAAAGTAGGTGCTTCTTATATGTAATAATATATCCTTAGGCATATTTTATTCAAATTTTATCATCTCATATATTGTGAGCAAAGTTAGACCACAAGCAACCAAATATTGTTGCCAATTACACAACTACGACTATATTACTGGTTAATGTCATAAATGATATTTGAATTTTAACAAAATATGTAATTAGGTATTTAAACTTTGAAATTGATCAATTTCGTACTTGAAAGAATTTTTCATGTACACCAATAATATCCCTATTAAGTTCTTTCAGACACTAAATTGATCAATTATAAAATTTTTTCAGTATTAGATTAATTAATTTCAAAGTTCAAGTACCTTTACATATTTTGTTAAATTTCAGGTAACATTCGTAATGGCAAAGAAATGATTTTGGTGTATTATTATTATTATTATATTATTATTATTATTATTATTATTATTATGGAGTAATCCTATTTTTGCTTTGTTTTTTTAATTTTGCCAGAGATTATTCACTCAAGCACATCGATTTCATACACTTTTGCAAACCATATCATGACAGTTTCTCCTCAATACATTTTCCTATGAAAGGTAACATTATCCTATACTGATGTATTTATCTAGGATATATTTATCAAAGCGAGAAATTAGTGTACCAAATACATTAATAGTTAGTTAAATATTGAAAATTAGTATTCATATTCTGAGAGCTTTTGTACAACATATTGGATGTTTCTTGTGAAGGTAATGCTTTTACTAACCCATGCACTAAAATTTTCCATGAAAATCAAACTTAAATTTACTTCTTTTTTTTTTTTTTTCAATTTCTCGAAAATTTACTTGACATCTCTCTCTCTCTCTCTCTCTCTTTTTCTTTTTTCCTCTTATCATGTTTCAACTTCTTTGATTTGTTCCTCCAACTTATCATATATAATGCATAATTGTATCTCCATACTATTGGCAACAAAGAGTGTATATGTTTAAAGCTTTATTTAGCCTTATGTGTTTAGAAACTTGTTTTGTTGAATTTAGGAACTAGGCATATATGAAACCAGTTGTTTAATGATAAAATAAAATAAAGGAACTTCTATAAAGATAAAGCAAACATGTATTTAATTTGTGTCCATATATTTTAATATATTATAAGTTTCAAGTTAATTGAATCATTAATATACCGTGAGAGTCTCAAGTTCTAATTTATTATGTTTATGACACCAAAATTAAAAAGTGGATAAAGCAAACCTAAAGAAACATAACTCAAATTACAATGTACCAAAATGTTCCGCGTTCTTTCTTCATTTTTACTCACTTTGTTCTACTCATTTTGACTCTGAATACATGGCTTTATTGACCTATAGTGCAACTAATTGTACTTGAGGTAAAAAAACTAACCATAATGAATATCAAATTTAAGTTGTTGAAATAAGGAGAACAAAAATAATGAAATAATGCACAACAAAACTGATGAACTATAACATGATGGTGTTCTTCCACATATAAGACAAAGTTTTTAAGATTTAACAATGATAGATAGAATTATCTTACCCTATTCACATAAAAACTTCTGAGAGTTAGAACAAAAGATTTATAAACTATCCCTTGTTTCAAAAACTATGCATTTGCATGAATCAATAAAAATTCATAAGGTAAATTTAAAATAGAAGCAACAGAATTGAACATCTAGAAGAAAATGAAAAATAAAATAAAAGACTAAGACAAATTTCACAAATATAAAATGGAAGCCAAAGAAGTAAAATAAGTCAGTTCATATATGAGAAGCTGAGACGGGGATATAGCTAGGTAAGAGAATTTAGTGGATAAAAATGTGTCATTAGAATAATGGAAACAAAAATGACATTATAGGGTCTGTTTGTTTGGCTTTTTCTAACAGATACAGACACTTTTTTCAAACTTTTTTCTAATAAATTATATATCAAGAAATAGATATAGATAAAAAAAAGTTAGCAGTTTCATCAAAAGATTAAATATAGATAAAATATATAAGCAAATCGAACATATTTACACATATCATTTTGAAAAAGATACAGAAACAGATGAAAAAAATAGACCATCCAAATAGACCTTATGTTTGATATAATCCCAGCACTAGAGAGATACTTTGCTTATGGATTTTGGTCTTTGTCCCATCAAATGATGGCAGAACTGGATTGGAGTTTGATTCGGACATGCTAGGGGGTTAAGGGTCAAACAGGAGTCAACAAAAAATAAAAATATAAGTCATATTTTAGTTATAAAAAACAAATAAATATAAAATATGAATTATATTATAAAATATTAACATTATTTTTCTTTTAACTAAAATAGAAAACTTAATTGACAATATTCTTGACTGGCCATTGCATTATTCACCAATTATGATTAACTGTAGTTAAAATTCAAAACTCCTTGGCTCTTTCTGACTTCTTTTTTTTAATTTAATTTTTAAATTTTAAATTTTTAGCCATTGACATGGTTGGAACTTGGAGCCTTAGGCATTTCTTTTAAGAATAGGGAAAAACATCATTTGGTACCTAAGCTTTAATGAAATGGATAATGAGGTATTTAACTTTTAAAATGTTCAATCTCATACTTAATTGAACTTTTCGTGCTCCTAAACACTACCCACTTAATTGTTGCCTAACACTTGTTAATTACTTCAAGAAATAACAAAAGAGCGAGGTAGTAAAAATGGATTGAAAAGTTTAATTAGGTATGAAATTGGATTTTTTAGAAGTTTAGATACCTAAAGAGGCACGAAAAGTTTAAATTAGGTATAAAATTAGGCTTTTTAAATGTTTAGGTACTAATTGTCCACTTCGTCAAAGTTCAAGTATCAAAAAGGGCTTTTTCCCTTAAAAATAATGTTGAACTAAAATAATAAAAATATATATACCTTTGTTTCATGAGGCTTATGACTTAAGCAGATCACCTAGTGCCCATTCATCATCCTTACTTTCTTATCAAACTCGTAATCTCTCCCTCTCTCTCTCTCTCTCTCTCTCTCTCTCTCTTGCTTCTTCAATTCATCCATCGTAGTTCCCCTGTTTTTGCTAAAGCATGAGTTAGAAATTTTTAAAAAATTAAAATCTTTAATGCTTCTGTTAAGTAAAAATGATTTAGAAATAATATAAGAACAGACAAGACTCTAGTTAATAATTTAAAGTTTGCTTCCGCAAGTTTTGAAATCTAAATCTTGTTTTTAATTTTTTTGTGTATTGAAATAATAAATGTTTTGGTTGTATATAAATTAATGTTTATTAGATTTCATAATCTGTTTGTTTTATAAACAGTAAAAGTTTTGATTTTCATTTCTTATAGAGGTAAATTTTTCCCAAAAGTAGCAGAAATTATTTTGCAAGCTATCCACTATAAGTTTTAAAGCATGGCATGATACCCTTTCTCTTAATAAAGTTTCTTTATTCAATGTCGAAATGCCGATTCTCAATTACACCATACTTATTTTCTTTTACTTAAAAAAAAAATAATAGGAGATTTGGAAGTTTACACCGACTAAACATCATTGTTTTCAGAAAATGAGTACCATATTTTCAAAATCTACTTTTCTAACATAATCTCTGTTATGCACCCAAAATCGTTTCTTCAAACCTTCACTTTTCTAACTTGAAAAACTCTAAGAAAGTATTCACAAGCTTTACAACTAGTGTTTTGGAAAGAAAAGCGTAAAGTAATCTCAAAAAGCATGACATGTATCTTTATTTACTTTATTTTCAAAGGTTTCAAAAAATGTCTTTATCAAATACACCAGTATATGTGCACATTTCACCATTCATGTGTGAAATGTCATTTTTAACAGATGTCATATGTTAAAAAGCTAAAAAGGAATCTTGTTTGCTAAGAAATGATAAAAATGAGTAAAAGATTGCTTTGTGAGTTTGTTTAGGCTGAGAATGTAAAATGTCTATTAAAAGTTTGTGAATAAAACTAACTTAGTTCATCTGAACCAAATATGACAAAACATGTAATATAACAAAGTGAACCTATCTTAAAAGCTCTTATATTAGATCTAGAGGTAGGGATAAGAAGATAAGTCTCGTGTTAAGTTGGTGAGTTATATAGGTTGATATGTTGAGTTATCTGTATATGCATTTTGATGTTAGTATATATTCCGACCTAGATAAACCACTAGGTCAACCATGTCCCGATTAAATTGGTCGGGTCATTTGGTTTTAGCCGATTCAACATAAAAACGGTCCTCTAGCAAGGACCACATTGTATCAGCCAGTCTGGTTCGGTTTTAACAACATTGTATACGATACTTATGTAGCTCATAACAATTAATCCTAAGATTTTAAGGCCATAGGCTTAGCTTGGAATTTTAAGGAGAAAAGAAAGCCTCAAACCATGTAGTTAGAAGCACTACTAGAGGCTAGTTTTCTTCATCCAAAAGAGGGAAAGAAAAGAGATAAAGAAAATTTTACATAATAATGTAAATGAAGTTCAAACGATCGAGGACAAGCATAGGATAAAAGCTGCGTAAATGTTTGTATTTTTAACTTTTGATAATTTAAAATTGCATCTTTAAATTTTAGCAAATTAGTATTTATATGTCTAAAGTATGTGCAATTCATTATCTCTGTCAAATTATATTTGACAAACGTTTATTTTGATAGATAATGACAGATCAAGTGTCTAAACTTTGAGTTTTTAGCAATTTTTGACAATTTAGTATTGAATCTTTAGATTTTCGCAATTTTTGGCTAAGTGTCCGCTATTATCATATTATTAAAAAAATATCCACTAAACATTATTTAACAGAAATATCAAAATCATATATACTTTAAAAGTATAAACACCAAATTGTTAAAATTCAAAGATAAAAATAGAAGTTGCAAATATTAAATAGAAATATTTGACCGGCTATTATATCGAGAAGTGCCATTTAGGTTACATTGACTATTCACGTAGTCGAAGAGGCAAATGGCAATTTTCAAAAGTAGCCCATCTCATGATTTTTCAGAGATGCACAGGACTTCACCTAGTTAATTATAGGTTAAATATCAAATTCATACCACAAAATATTTGGTAGCCAAAGGTCTAATTTAATACTTAATTATATTTATTATGATTATATTTACTATATTTCTAATGTTGCTTGCTTTATGTGTTGACTTGAAAAAGATTGCGTATTATTGAATTTTTATTATTTTTCTTAATTATCGTCTAGCATGAAAAAGTTATTTTTTTCATATTGAGAAATAGAGCAAATATTATTACTTAGATAATGAAAATGTTATAAAAAATTTAATTAAATATTAAATTTATTACTTCGAATTAAATTAAATTTTTATAGAAGGTTCAATATCAAATTCAATATTAATAAAGAAAGAACAACATTAAAAATTCAATTCAATTTTTAAAGCCAACATATTAAATCACACGCAATTGCGTGCATAATTTATTACAGGAAGAAAACATACACTTTGAGACATTAAAGTATAAAAGAATAAAGAGCTTTTCCTAAAGCTGAAAGCAAGATTAATTATGAATGCTGATTAACCTGGAAATTCATAAAAGTTAAAAAGAAGAAACTTTATGAAATAGAAATAAAACAAAGTAAGAGATTAAAAAAAAAATTAAAAGAAGGGAATATTCTGACAGGGTGGTATTGTCTTTTCCTCGAACTCAACATGGCAATTAGGTGGCCAAAACATATTTTTTGACAATTAGACGTGCATTCATTGTCGTCTTCTAAGGTATTTGTTAAGCATTTAAAATAATTTATATTTTGGATAAGAAAACACGAGAAAACTAGTTTTCAAAAATAAAATTTTTATCTCTAAATGTAAATTTTTGTTGTAAAGATTATTGTTGTTAATTTTATTTGTAAAGATATAAGTTAGTTTGCTAATTTTTTATTATAATATCCCTAAAGATCAATTTTATTGTAGTGAAAAAAAAATATAAATTATTCAATAGTATTTGCACAACATTAGTAGTAATTTTTTTAATAATAAATTATCCAAACAAAGTTATCTTAAAAAGAAGTCATGAATATTATTGTCAAAATGAAATCTTAAAAAGGAGGCCATGAAGATTATTGTTTATTATAATAGAATAAAAGAAGTCCTGGATTCCTTTGCCTTTTATTATACAAGACTTTATCAAAATACAAGATAAACATGCTTTAAAGTATTCATCGATCTTCAGAAAATCCCATATAAATATGTTTCACATGGGATGTGCCTATGCCTCCAATGCCAGTACCATTAGTCAAGTCAAGCATCACCTGTGCCTCTATTGAAATGGTTTCCTTTTCCCACTTACAGCTTCTACTACTCTTTTCTCTTCCCCACTTCCTCCTATCCTCACCTATCAAGGTATTCCATTTCACCAAAAAGGATAAGTGGAGAGTAATTTTTATATATGAGCTTTTTGATATTATATATATGATGGTTCCAATTTACATTTTTATTTTCTTTTTCAATTTTTATTGTACATTTATCCACCATTTATATGCATAGGCCCCATAATTTTGGCGAAACAATTTTCATGATGTACAAGTTACACTCTCTTGTAAACTAGAAAACAAAATTAAAAATAATGAAATCCTAAAATTATTATATATCCAAATACAAAGTTATGCAATAGTTGTAGTGCTCCATCATACTTCGTATTTTAAAGTATAGAACCTGTTGAACCAATATTTGTTCAAACTCAAATATTGTTCAAATCATCAAGTTTACTTTATTAAGTTGAAATTTAACTTAAAGTAGTATTTAACAAGTTCATCACTTAACCTCAATAGTTAAAAACAAGATTGTATTTCTTTCAATTTATATTAACATTAGAACTCCATCAAATAAAAATCATCATATTCTTAATGCTTATGTCACGTTTAATTATACTTATGAGACTAGGAAGTTAAAAGTTGAAAGCTCAAACTTCAAATTTGCATTGATTGGCCACTCTAGCTACTTGATCTGGAGCTTCAGATGGTTGTAGTTAAATTAAATTTAAGCAAAATGGAGCCTTTCCTAATAACTTGGAAACCAATTAAGTTCATATACACTTTCTATTCGTATATTTGGCCTAGAATACCATACCTTTTAACATACTTGGGATTTGTTTTAAGTTCTTGGAATAATTGTATCTAACATATCTTTGTTCATTTAATGAATGTAGCCCTATGTTGTATATATGGGAAGCTCATCAAATGACGGTAAAGATGCTGAAGCTGCCGAGTTGGCTCATTTGGAACTTCTTTCATCACTTTGTCCAAGGTCAATCTTACCATGTTTTACAACATTATACATAAGAAGTGTACGTTTTCTTTTAACATGAATTTACACACAAGTTTCTAAATATTTATGCTTTGATTTGAATGCATATATGTAGGGTGTGGAACAAGGAAAATTCTTTACTCCGCCACTATTACCATTCTTTTAGGGGTTTTCTGCCTTGCTCACAGAGAGTGAAGCCTCTGCATTGGCTGGTAATTTTCACAAAGGGTTTTTACTAAAATAAATAAGATAAATTTATTTAATGTATGAATTAATTTTATTACTTGATTACTGTCTCAGAAAATATTCTTTTTTCATATGAAAATATTTTTAAATACTTGAGATGTACGGTAAGTTAGTGTATATCCTCTAAACTTTAAAATTGTGACTTTAGCTTCTTCTAATTTTTTGAAGTATGAACTTATCTTCAAAACTCTCTCTTGTGGTCCCAAAATCATAGTTATTCATATGCCATTAGTAATGTTTTGAGAGATAAATGCACATTTTGTAATTAGCAAGGCATGAATGTTATGAATATATTGTGGCTTATTGCTCTAATGGCTCCTTTATTTGAATATTTTTCGTTATTATACTGAGCCAATTAGGTTGTCTTAATTTCATTTCTATCTAAATTGTTCTATCAAAAGTTTATCTTATTATGATTATTACATTTAGAGTATTGTCCGTAAATGATGGTAACAAAATGATGACAAATTCTTTTATCATAAGAAGGGTAGGGAATCTGGACAAATGCATAACCATATGATTGGGGGGATAAATTTATTTTATTACAAATATAAGTATAAAACATATTTTTTTATTTAAATATTTTATAATAATCAAATTTTTTCTTGAGTGAGAGGAAGCTAGTGCCTTTTTTAGCCTCCATCTAGGATCATCCCTATAGGGAATATGTCCTCCATCTCCCTCCCTCTCTCTCTCTAGACACACACACACTTCGAAGTTAATATTGAGATTTTATGTAACAGAGAGTTGATGAGTGTTGTGTTCCTCCGCTATATACAGGACATGAGAAAGTGGTATCAATCTTTCCTGATCCTGTTCTTCACCTCCATACAACGCGTTCCTGGGACTTCCTGGCACTGGGATCGACCGAACGGGAGAAAAGTACATTTCAACGTTTATCACACGACATAATTATTGGGATCATAGACACAGGTGGTTTTACTTGTCAATCCTAAAGTGCATACACATTTTCGTTTTCGAGATTCTATCCTCGTAACAAGTCAAGGACATGGTCCTGTGAACATCACAGTAAGCAAGTTAAGCTTTTAAAGATCCAAGGTGGGCATATTTAAAAGTTATAGAATTTGAGCTTGAATTAAGCTTTAGAATCAAGTATGATTTATTTAGCTATATTGAATTTTATCTAGAATTTGATTTTGACTCATTTACAAATTGAGCTGAGCATTTTATCGAACCTAGTGAGTTTTTATTGAATTCGAAATTTAAATTTGAGCTTAACTCGTTTAGAATGCCAATTCTTCATTTTTTTTAAACTTAAAAATAACGTAAAAGAACACTAAATAATATATATATTAAATAAAAATTAGTCTATGTGTCTTGATTATATATTTATATATTATATATTGTACATATAAAACTTATAAATCTATTAAGACGCCTTTACCTATTCATGAGCGAACTTGTGAGCTTAAATTGAAGCTTATTGTTTAAATAAAGAAGCTTCATTTTAATTTCAAGCTCGAAATTTTTACTAATCGCACTTGAACCGAGCTCAACTTAAAGTGAGTTGAACTCAAGTAACCTGCAAAAGGTTTAGTTCATTTGTAGTTCGCTTCATGAATGATCATTGGTATCACCAAATTAAACTTATTTGCTTTACTCCTTTTATTGAAATATTAGGTTTTTTTTGTGAATGTTATATTTGGTACTGAATTTTGTTAATTTATGCAATTAACTACCTAAAGTTTAAAATTATCAATTTATCACCTAAATTTTACTCATTTTTACAATTAACTATCTAAACTTTGTTAAATTTTGTAAATAGCTACTTGAACTTTACTTATTTTTGCAATTAACTACCTCATATAGATACCATGAATAAACTTAAAAAGTTCCTAGATAGTAAATTGATTGTTGTGAACTTTAGGTAGTTAATGGTACAAATTGATAAAGTTTTAATACCAAATGTGACAGTTGCCCTTTTTTTTCTCTATCACGTATATAATTATGATTTGATTATTGAAATTGTTATTACATTAACTATAATATATAGTCATCTCAATTATAAGGTAAAGGACTATACAATCACAAAACGTTTAAAAGTTCGAAAATGATTAGTTTATACTCAGTAGGGGTGGGCGCGGATTGGTTTGGTTTGGTTTGGTTTTTCTTAAAACAAAACCAAACCATAATTTACGTTTTGTTTTTTTGTTTTTTTACATCCCAAACCAAATCATTAAGTAACGGTTTGGTTCAGATTAGAAATATTTTAAACCATTAAATAATTTTTTGGTTCGGTTTAGATTACGGATTAAATTAAAATTCTAACTAAAAATTCTTTTTATTCTAGTTTCTTTTTGCATTTACGTAGATACTTAAATATTTATATCATTTTACAAGTTTATATTATAAACCACGACAAACTACTTTATAAATTCATCATACTTTTAATATATAGTTCTCTATAAAATCAGTTATCTACTAATAAAATACATTTACCGACCAATATAGTAAGTCATAATTTATAGCTTTTAATAGAACCATCAAGTCAATTATCTACCAATAAATTTAGCTAAAATAAAAAACTATCTATTAACAAAATTTATCAATAAATAAAATGATCCACGGAAAAAATATATTAAACATTTAATACATAATAAGAGTTTATAATTGAGTAAATAAATTTCATACTTTATAAAGTTAAAAGTTATTAAAAAAACAATAGTTCATCATCAACAAAAATATACATATTATGAGTTTAAAAAAAATTAAAAATGAACAAGTTGATTTTAATCAATATTCACCAAATAATAAATATTAATTGAAATCATATGAACATATAATAAAATATTATTATATTTTTTAAAAAATGGTTTGTTTTGGTTTTATGGATTGGTTTGGTTTTATGGATTGGTTTGGTTTACCTTCCATACAAAATCATAAATTTACAGATTCGTTCGAATTGAAAAATTTTTAAATCAAACCATTAAAAAAATCATATTTTCGATTTAGTTGGTTTTTTTGTCCACCCTAGTTTACAGGACCCTCTTATCACTATTTTAAAACACATAGTTGGTCAAAATACATTGTTTTATGCTTGAAAGGAAAGATTATTGCATAGTTGAAAACATGAATAAAGCTTAACCCATTATACCCTAACACTATGTTTAGTTGAATTGAATGAAATCGGTATTCCAACTTTATTCCTGCATAATATCTATTTCTTTGTTTGGTTTAGGAAAAATTTTATCAAAAGAATGTCTATTTCATGCATTGCATAATAGATGAGGAATCCTTATTTCTTTCCTTACTGGAGGAATAACTATTGTTAAAAAAAGGTATGTTGTATTTTGAAAATACTCCTAAATATAAAATAAGGAATTACTATTTTATTCTATTCAATTGAACCAGACGTATCGTAAATGATCAGGTAGGTTTTAGTATTTTAAATCTTAACAACCTACACCCACGTATCAAATATAGGACATGTCATGTATTTATCCTAAAGCTTCTTAAAACCTATATTATGTGTACCATTATTTTATTATATATGGCCTTTTTTTTCTCATTTTAAATATAAACCAGCTACTATATACCCAACCTGTAAATGAATTGCTCATAAAAGACAATTATACTTGACAAATATATAGAACATCCGGCAAAGCCAGTATAGTCATAACCCACTATACTAGAATTGCCTTCAATTAGACAATTAATTATTCATTACATCTCCAAATTAAGTGGGTATTACATTATTGTTATTTTCTGTTATTTTGTATTTTCTTATTAATACATAATATATTTACATGATATTAAAATAGTTATATTAACCTTCATTTCAAATAACATGACAAAGGGCATAAGTGATCGTATATATATACTATTTGAAACAAGAAAAAGATACAAATATTTTTTTAAACTTTTTTCCAATAGACATAGGCACTTTTTTTAAACTTTTTTTATTAACAAATTGTTTATCAAGAAATAACAGATACAGATAAAAAAACTAACAGTTCTTATGAAAAGATCAAATAGATCAAATATAGATACAAATAAGACATATTTACACATATCATTTTGATATAAATACGGATACAGATAAAAAACAAACTATCCAAATAGACCCATACATAAATTTAAGCAAAAATATATCGGTCCCATAAGATACTCGAGACTTAAAAATTTTATATGTGCAAGATTTCAAGGTGGTTTCTAAGGCCATAAAATAAACTCTAATACAAAAACTTTTAGTGTTTGTATTTATAGGATAGACGGGTTTAACTTAAAATTTGAAAAGTTAAGTTCAACTTGAGGTGACAACAAACCATCTTAAGCTACACTTGATTTATTAGGGGAAAAAAAATTATCCTATTTGAAATAACTCGATTTAAATTTTATTAATATCTAAATTTAACTAGGGTTCGATTATTTGCAAGGTAATCAAGCTAAATATTATAAAACTTGACTTCAAGTTCAAGCATTAACTTGTTTTAGGTTGAGCTTAAACTTGACTCGATCACATTTGAATTGAACTTGAGTAGATATTGAGCTGAATTCAAATAGTTTAGAAATAGCATAGGGAAGAGCCTTGTTACACAAATTTCAGGTAAAACATTTAATGAAAATTCAATTTAATACCTAAATTTCGAAGTGATCAATTTAATACTAAAACATAACTTTTTACGACTATTTTTATTACCTTACCAATATTGTTTGTTCTGTTTACTGACGTGAAAGAAAGAGCTTAGTCAATAATAGTTTGTCTCTTTTATGTCAGTAAACAAAATAAACGGTGTTGAGAATGTAGTAAAAATCATCATAAAAAAATTAATTGAGTATTAAATTAATAATTTAAAATTCAGGCACCGAGCTAGACATGTACAGTTTCTTTTTTTAAGCCATAAGTTGGATTTTTTGCGGTGCTTATAGTCTACTTGCAAAGCCAACGGCTAACGGATGAAGCTGTCCTCATTCTACTCCATTCCCTTGTATATTTGCTAAACGAATGTCCGTCCAGAGGATTTTTACAAGGATTTATGAGAATTTACATACTTCTTAAGTATTCTTTTGAACTTAAGGTAATATTATATGTCCAAAAAAAAAAGGTAATATTATGAACGTAACTCCATATTGCTTCGTGCATTTCCATGTAACAAACACATACCTATATGTTGATCAACATGCGAGAGTGAAACATAGGGAACATTTTAACCTTACCTTAATTTCTAATCTATTGATTTTAGCATTTATGTAAGTACTAAACGCAATCTTGTCTTTTGGTCTAGGAATATGGCCCGAGTCACCAAGTTTCAACGATGATGGACTTGGCAAAATCCCTCCAAGATGGAAAGGAACTTGCATGGAAGGACCCGACTTCAAAAAATCCAACTGTAACAGGTGATATTGTCTTATATATATAATCACGATTATATTCCCGAAACTACTGGCTAAGCGTGCATACATCCTCTAAACTCTCAAAAATGATTTCACGTTTTCATAACTTTTGAAAATACGTACTTTGATTGCTCAAGAAATCAATTCGTACCATTTGCAAGTATCCAAAACTTTAAATCATTGAACTACATTTCTTGCTCATCATTATCCAACACAAGTTATTTTTCAACTCATCTTTCATATCCAATATAGGAAGCTAATAGGAGCAAGGTACTATGACACTGGATCCACTTCTGATGGAACAAAACAAGACAATGGGAGGCTCTCCAAGGGATTTCCTTGGCCATGGGACACATACAGCATCAACAGCAGGTGGTGCACCTGTTGCTAATGCGAGTTATTATGGCTTAGCCAAGGGCACAGCCCGAGGTGGTGGTTCACCATCCACTAGGATTGCTTCCTTCAAGGCATGTTCTGTAGAAGGTTGTTCTGGAGCAGCTGTATTAATGGCAATTCATGATGCAATCAAGGATGGTGTCGACATACTCTCTATCTCTATTGGCATAACTTTGGAGTTTGGCCAGCTTGATTACTTGAATGATCCGATCGCCATAGGAGCATTTCATGCAAATCAAAAGGGAGTTATGGTTGTTTGTTCTGCTGGAAATGATGGGCCTATACCTTATAGTGTTGGTAATACAGCTCCTTGGATTTTCACAGTAGCAGCTTCTAGCATTGATAGGAACTTCCACTCTGCAGTGGTCCTGGGGAACAAAAAGAGTTTACAGGTGAATTGAAAGCGTTCAAACATCTCAGATTTGACCTATGATCATCACTTAGCTTAGAAACATTCACAAATTTTTTGTGCTCTTTATCATAGGGATGGGCTATTAATTTTTCCAACCTCACCAAGTCAGAGACATATCCGCTTACTCTGGCAGAGGATGTTGCTTTTAATTCTTCAGTTAAAGATGAAGCAAGGTAACTTGAATCGATATTATTAAGGTTTATATCAGTCTAACTTAGACTGGTTCCCCCGAATGCAGTCTTTCGAGCTACATTTGACATTATAAAACTATTTTTAACACTTCAACTTGCAATAGTAGCAAGGTTTAATGTCACAAATGGTACCTGTATACAATTAAGTACTTAAAGTTTGAAATCGATTAATTTAGTACTTAAATTTTAAAATTGATAAATTTAGTACTTGAAAAAACTTTTCGTGTGCACTAATAGTACCTCCATCAAGTTTTCTCAAGTATTAAATTGATGAATTTCAAAGCTTTTCAAGAACTAGATTGATTAATTTTAAAGTTTTTGTACTAAATTGATCATTTTCAAATTTTAAATACCCAATCACATATCTTTCTAAAATTCGGATATCATTTGTGACATTATCCCTAATTGCAAATATACATCACAAAAATGTTGCCTGGGTATGGATAGAACTTTTGAACTTCTAAACTTATTTTACTTCCTCATAATTTTTTGAAAAAGTACGCATACATCTCAAACTTGCCAAAGTTGCCAAAATTGTCACTAAAAGGTCGATAAATAGCCATGACGTTAGGGCTCTAGTGACGGTTTGGGAGATAAGTGTATATTTTCAAAGGTCGTCGGGTGTTAAAGACATGCTTTAGGTGTGAAAGAATCCATCGATATTTGATCAATGGTTATAATGGTGTATTTGCAATTTGGCACTTTAAATTTTGTAGGTAAAATTTCCATTTTATTTCCAAATTTTATACTTCTAGAGCATTTGCACATTGGCTAAGTTCATCAATGTCCACAAAGCCTTTGAATTGAAGAGAGTGATAGCATTCACTTCCACTAATTGTGCAGGAACTGCAATCCAGGAACATTAGATGAAAAGAGGTTTCAGGAAATATTGTTATTTGTGTCGATGATGATTCGACAGTGTCCAGAGGTGCCAGAATATCAGCTGTAGTAGCTTCTAAAGCTAAGGGGATGATATTAATCGGCGACAAAGAGAAAGGATTTCCACTTGATTCAGGAGTTTTTCCATTCACACAGGTTGACAATGTTACTGGAGTCAAGATACTTCGGTACATTAAATCAACAAGGTAAGAGCTGTACTAAGCCGCTCTTGAAATGGCTGAAAGACTGAATTTTCTTATATCTGTGACAGACATCCAGCTGCAACAATCCTTCCAACGGTAGACGTTCGACACATTAGACCTGCACCTGTCGTTGCTTATTTTTCATCAAGAGGTCCTGGAGTGCTAACAGAAAATATTCTTAAGGTTGCTTCTTTATATTCATCAATGTCTAATTATGTAAATATGTACATGCAAAGTGCTAACACATGTGCTAGTTTCATGTTGGTGTGTTTAATGTTTCATTAGCACGACACGAGGTTCATATGTAAAATGCAGTTAATAGTTATTATTAGCCTAAAAATTGTGTTTTGTTGCAGCCTGACATAATGGCTCCTGGAGTTGCCATTTTAGCTGCAATGACACCTAGAAATATTACAGGGCGTGCTCCAATTGGGAAGAAACCATCTGGATATAGGATAGCGTCTGGGACATCAATGGCATGTCCTCATGTTACTGGAGCTGCTGCAGCCATCATGTCTGTACATGGTGGATGGACATCTTCAATAGTCAAATCCGCGCTCATGACAACTGGTAATGGAATTTGCATCCCGTCTATTTTTACAAAAATGAACTTTCTATTATACTTTGTGTTAATCAATCTAGTATTTGTACATTTTTTGTTAATTTATCTTTTTTATGCCATACTTTGATGGTAATCAAATCAAGATAACTATGAATAATTCAATCATGTCTGTGGGTAACTATTTGAATCCTTAAACAACATATAGAATTCCACATTGCTGCTTTTGTCCCTGAGAATTTCACATCTCATCATTTCTCCTGAAAGATGGGTATGCGGACATTAAGATGGAATCTTTCTAAATTGTAGTGCGAATTGCATATACACCTAACTAATTCCCAATTTCTCATATTTTGGTTGATGGTTTTCAGCAACAATCTATAACAAGATGCGTATGCCTCTAACAAACAATTCGGATTTCATTGCCAATCCACATGAGATGGGAGTTGGAGAAATCAGTCCCTATAGAGCTCTCCATCCAGGACTAGTATTCGAAACTACAATGGAAGATTACCATAACTTCCTGCGCTACCATGGCTACTCAGAAAAGAAGATAACTTCCATGGCAAAAACAAAGCACAAATGTCCAAAGAACTCCAAGGAGGACCTCATATCAAATATCAACTATCCATCCATTTCCATAGGCAAACTAAGTAGACAAGGAGGCAAAAAAACAATTAAGAGAACCGTTACTAATGTAGGTACTGAAAATTCGACATTTATTGCTCATGTGCATGGTCCTATGGGATTAATTGTTAAGGTTAATCCTCGGAAGATTACATTTAGTAGAGATGTTAGAAGGGTGTCTTATAAGGTATCATTTCTTAGCAAAGAAGCTGCTGGTGGATATAATTTTGGCTCCATAACATGGTCAGATGGCAAACATAGAGTATATACTGTTTTCACTGTAAATGTGGAGTAAGTGGTCAATCTTGTTGCCAGACAATCCTGCATGAATTAAATAGTATTCATCTCGCTCTAATAAAATTGGAAGATATTCATTCTTCCCTTTTTTCCTTGTAGTTTTTTTTTGCCCTTTCGTTTCAATTTTTTTCTTGTTTAGAAAGACCCAATTTTGGTTTAAATGTTGATGGGGATTTTAAAGCTAAGGCTATTATTAACTAAATTATCTTAAACTAATTTTTTGAATTAGTAGCAAGATATAACATTAAACAATTTGGATACTTTAGAAAGTATTGGATTGGTCAAATCCAGAAAGGATTTGTTAAATTGTCTGGTATATGTTTTACTTTTTTTCAACAAACTTAGGTATCAACCAAGTCCTTTATGCATATTTAGGCTTCATTCTTCGGTGCTAAACTCATTAAAGTTATTACTAAACCCTAATTAATCTTGTTTGACAGTAGTTAGAATGATCAAGATAGTTATGATTGACAACCATTCCATATAAATCACCATTAACGATTTACTTATAAAGGTAAGCCTTTTGTCCTACATTTTCTCTTACTCATCACATGTCATATTGGCACCAGCTTGTCGAGATTTTGGGGATGGCAAATTTTGATACAATGTGATAACATGAACATGAACACAACACTATAAAGAGCATATTACAGAGATGAGACATAAAGGTGACTTGGCACATGATAGGAAATATACTATTATGATACGGATAAGTATGATTACATTATAAAGACACAAAAGTGACGACACATGATAGAAAATATACTATTATGATACGGATAAGTATGATTACATTATAATTGATATGAATATATCTCCCTAAACTTTCAAATTCATAAGCAACCTCCTAAACTTTGATAAATTAACAATTAACTCTTTGGAAGTTGCAACTAACACCATTAAATTTTGACCTTAATGCGGAAACACTTCTTTGAACTTAAAGTATCTTTTAACAATCAAATTTTCATCTCAATATGTTTTTTACTTAGAAAAAATCAAATATACTTTATATTTCTAATCTATCAAGTTTGGAAAGTATTTGCAACAATTAACAGTTTAGGCATATTTCTGCACCAAGGTCAAGTTTTAGGAAATTATTTATAATTTCTCCAACTAGTTATTCATGTTCTCCATTCAATTTCATGCAAATCTTATATTAATATTAATTTGACGTTAGCGAAGATCCTTTTCCAAAGTATCCGTTTTCTTTTTTCTTATTCGTGATTCATTATATGGCAACAACTAACAATTTTTTACTCACACGAAGCACATCCATTTAAACTAGTATGCATATGATAAACATAATTCCATTTATCTATATTTTGGAGCAAACATATAAAATTATATGTCTCATGAATAACCTCATTGTCCATATTGAAGGAGGTGTATGTTTTGTCACATGTAGGTCTTTTATATTGCTATTATCTGTTATCCTCTATTAAAGCAATTGATTTTTGAAAAAATTAAAAAGGAAAAAAAAAACAACAAGTTAGTACCTGGAATAAATTAAATATCAATAAGTTATGGAATCTACTTATAGTTAGGGGACAACACTTGGTTTTTAAAACCAAACGTTAAATGACGACTTTGTTTGAATTAAAAATTTATTAAACCATTAAATAACGGTTTGGTTCACTCCGGATTATAGATTAAATTAAAATTCTAATTAAAAGAAAAAAAAGTTTGTTTGAATCTTTTACATTTGTGTTGATATTAAAATATTTAAATTACTCTATAAAGTTCAAATTGTAAATCACAACAAATACTTCATAAATCCAGCACACTCATAATTCATAGTCCTGCAATCATCAATCAATCATCTACGATAAATTACATTTAACTAATACATAGTAAGCCATTATCTATTATCCTCCACAAAATCACTCAGTCAATCATATATCAATAAATTAGGCAAAAATAAAAAATACCAAGAAAAGCCATTTATTAATAAAAGTGATTTGCTAACAAAATAAATTAAATAATTAATACATAATAACAGTCACATCTAAATAAACAGATTTTATACCCCATAGAGTTCAAATGATTAACAAAAAGACAACATTAAATTGCCAATGGAAGAATATATATCATGAAGATAAAAAACAATTTTAAAAATAACATGTCAATATTAACTAATATTCACCAAATAATAAATATCATAATCAAACCATAAGAATATATGTGTTCTTTAATATAACAAAAATTACAATTACAAGGAAACTCTTATTATAATATATATTTAAATGGTTTGGTTCAGTTTACCTATTCAAACTAAACAAAAATTTATGGTTTGTTTCGGATTGAAAATTTTTCAAGCCAAATTGTTAAAAAAAGACCATGTTTTTAGTCTGATTAGGTTCTATTTATTGGTTAGTTCAATTTGATTGGTTTTTTTTGCCCATCCCTTACTTATAGTAGGCATTAGTCTCCTAATAGAATTTGTTAATTTTCTTAATTAAGTTTTGATAATAACAAAAATGTTAAAGTATTGTCTAATAATTTTACCGAATGTGCTGATTTTATTATAATTAGGCTTAAAATGAAGTTTTAAAGCAGTGTCAGAAGCAAAGTTAGAAGTAGTGTTAGAACCTGCGTTAGAACTTTTGTCAGAATCTATGATAATGTATAAACAGGAAAAAGAACAGGTTTTGAGGAAATTGTTATTTCACTTCTTTCAAGTTGGTTAATTCATTTTATAAAGATCCAGCCCCACTTGTTGGGTGTATTTGGGTAATGCATTTAATGCATTTCACTCAAGGAGAATTAAATCCATGGGGATTTTGGGAGTTAAATATTTATACAATTTTTACAAATTCAAGATTTTTATGAGAGTTTAGAAGTTCAATTTTATGGAAGTTTTTTTAAGGTAAATGAAGATATTTGCAGCTCGAGGTTGTGATCAAAGCATCAAAGAAAGATATGTTCAATTATCTTATCTCAAGGGAATGGATTAGTGATAAGTCTATTTTACTATATTCTATTCATAGGAATTTAGGCTTAACCTGATGCATTTTTAGGTAAATTCCAATGAATCTAGTGCTTTTATCATTTAAATATTGTTTTTTAGCTCCTAGAATCAAAAGAAGTAGAAACAAAGTGATTTGAACCAAATTGAAGCAAAATAACATCAATCGTGCAAAACAATACTGATTGAGCCTTGAAAAAGTGCTTGTTAAGACCAAAACAGCAAGGCAAAATAAGGCAAAATGGTCCGCCATGCCTTACATCGAGCCTTTAACATGACCCTCGACATTTGTATTGAGGTGATAAAGCCCTGAACTTTATGAAAGAGCTTCTGTTGCGCCACAATGTCGAGCACTAAATCTACCTCGTGACTAAAGTTGAACAAAAATCATACTTTTGTGAGGAAAAGTATAGCTTGGATCGAATGTTAACTTTGAGCCCTCAACGATCTCAATTTATCCTGCAATTAAATCTGGACAGAAACTCGAGCTCTTTGAGAGAATCTACAACTTAGGTTGAGCCTTGACTTTCAAGCAACATTTGAATGCTTGACCTTACTCGCGAAAAGTGACCCTATGAGTTGGCATTTATGATTCGCGTGTGAAATAAAAAAACGAATTCTGTTATAAAGAATTTGCCATGTCAGCAAATAAAATCGTCATGATTTCTGTGCCTTTAGCCTATAAATAAACATGCACAGGCATGCGTTTAATAACACGTAGCATATGTAATAAATTCCTAATATAGTATAGAGAGAGAATTCTTAAGCAAAAAACTGTTTCTTCTTGCTGAGAAATCTCAAGTTTTTCTAGGTAAAATCGTTTTAACCCATTGTTTGTATTTTTGTAAGACTCTGAACTTATTTTTTAATATTCTTTGTTAATTCCATATCATTCCTTTAGAATTCTTGCTTAATGTATGCATATGTGGAGAAATAATCTCCTAAAGCTTACGGTTTGTGTATCTAAATCCTGATTCATGTGATTTCACATGCGCTTTCAAATAAACATTGACTGGGCGTTTATAATTAATAGCTTGAATTTATTTTTGTGGGCCTAAATGTGTGTGTGTGTGGTGCACATTTTAGATTCATGCTTGATTTCAATTGAATAGGTTGAGAGATCATTCTTTTGAATAGATTTGAGCTACTAATGGAGTTACTCATAATCGCCTTGAGAGAAGGATAGTAATACTTTCTATCACTTGTTTTTGAAATTCAGTAGATTGGTTTTGAATCAAAGGATTCTTAAGCTTTAAGTGGATTTAGACCACTGATAGTTTGAGACGAGATTTCGGTGGTCTGATGTTGATCTAGAATTATTGACATTGAGAGAGGCTTTAACTTACCCTAGTGAATTCAACAGTGCAAATACACCAGTAAATAACTCTCTCTTTGAGTTTGTCAAGAAATCACATGATAAGGAATTGGTGACGTAAATCCCCGGGCTCTCATTTTGCATTTTTACAAACTCTTCTTTAATTTTTCCCTAAGAACATTTGTACATTTTCATTAACAATAGGATAGCTTCTATTTTTATTATGATCTTCTAAATTTTTTTTAGCTAAATAATAGATGAAATGTGAGTAAGGTAGATACCAACGATCCCTTGAAATGCAACCAAACATTTTCTACACTGTTTCGATAGGTGCACTTGCTTGATATTAGTAGTTGCTTTCAAAGTTAAATAAAACCTATTAGTTTTATAAATTTTCAAAAACTTTAACTTCACGTTCTTTAAAAAATGGTTTTAAATCCAAAGAACAACTTACCAAAAGATAATAAGGATGAATCTCTCCATAACCTAACATCTTCTAAGGCAATATCAAGTTCGAATCTTATTTAAATTTCAAATGAGAGACTTCACGAGATTTACAACGAACAACTTCAACAAATAAATATCAGTATTTATTGAGAAGTTGAGGATAAGATATCTATAAGGAGAAGTTCAAAAATTCGAAGATTCAAATCTATCAAAACATGGAGACATTTTCCTTATTTCAAGATATAAAGATATTAACGTTATAATTTGTTAGAAGTAAATGATATCCATCAAGATCTTTTTACCCAAAGACTAGCTGTTATTCAAGATCATATAAAACAAGATAGCAGCTCAAAAATTCATGATATATTTAAGAAGCTCAAAAATTAAAAAGTAAAATTCTATATACTGCTATTCTATCAGAACATTTTCTAGAACTTTTGCCAAAGCCAACCTACATGCAATATTTCTTTTATGTGCTTAAATCTATGAGTTTCAATTTTAACTCACTTTGAAAAATTCTATACTCTATTTAAGAGTTAGATTGAGTGTATGTGAGAGGATTACACTTAGTATCTTGTAGTTTTGTAATTAGCCTAGATGTGAGGCTTGTGAGGCACAATAAGATAGCATTGATGTTTGTAAACTCTCATTTGGTTTATTCGATTAGAGTAACGACCAATGTGGATGACCGGATTAGTAGCAATACAGCTGGAAGACAGGTCTACCTCACAAGGAAGAACCTCTATAAATCTTACATCTCATTTATTTTATCTCACTTTGCTTTAATTGTTTATTTATTTGTTAAATTAGTTTATTATCATTCTAAGTAAACTTAATAGGTATTCGTATATAAAGGTTTAATTTAAAAAATTTTGAAATAGCAATCAATTCACCCCTCCCCTCTTGATTGCTTAGTCAAGACAAACAATTGGTTTCAAAGCTAGGGTCTTTTGATTTAAGAGTTTGATTGAAATGGATGATAACATGATCATAATTGTATTAAATCTCATTCCATTCTTTGATGACACCAATTTCCTTTATTAGAAATACAGGATGGAAACATGCATCAAAGCTACCGCCTTACGAGAGATAATTCAATATGGAGATAAGACATTGTGCTAGGTGATAACCCAATATTGACAGAAGAGGAAAAGAAAAAGGCCGAACTAAACAATGCTGTGAAAAACAAGATCTTGATAAGCATATCCCAATTTGTGTTTGCTATGGTATCCTCATGTTCAACTGTGAAAGAAATAAGGGATAAGCTATATGAAACCTATGAAGCAGCTACCACGATCAAAGACACTAAAAGATGAGCTTTTATGCAAGACCATGAGTTGTTCTGATTCAAACTTAGTGAAAATATTTATGATGGCTTTAATTGTTTTACTTTAATCATTAAAGAACTTACTTTGCTTGGAAAGAAATTTAATGACAGTGAATTGGTAAGGAAGATCTTGAGGATTTTTCTTAGTTCATGGGATTCAAAGAAAAATACAATCGAAAAAACTCATGATCTAGAAAAGCTGACTCTAAGTCAAACCAGAGAGAAGTTGCAAGCCTATGCGTCCAAACTAAAAGACCAGAATGAACTGAAGAAAGGCAAGAAGTCCATCGCATTTGAAGCTTCTGTTGAAAAGGAATCAAAATCTGACACAAGTTCTGATAGTAAAGATGATGATGATGATGATGTGAACTCGTTAGCAAGGAAGCTTTCAAAGCTAATAAAAAAAAAAAAGCAAGCTTGCTAATTGAAGTAAACAATTTATTAATGATGACTTAAGTATGATGCAGGAAAAGTAAAAGAAAAGAAAGAAAAGAAGGTGAAAAATGAAGTAGTGTGCTTTGACTGTAAAAAATCAGGACACATCAGATATGTATGCCCTATGCTGGCTAAAAAGATAAAGAAGTAAAAAAAGAAGTAAAGAGCTCTCATGGCCACATGGAGTGACTTAGACGAGTCAGATGCTGAGTCAAAAGCTGTATTAAAAGATACAGAAGAAGCCAACTTGTGTGTTTATGGTTCTTTTTAACTTTTGACTCTAAAGATGAAATACCCGAAAGTTTTTATAAGCAAATAAGACAGCTCTTAGAGGCTTTTCAATAGCTAATGAGAAAATAAAAACTTTGAAAAATGAAAAACAAGCCTTAAGTCAAACAAACTTTTTGTGTAGCTGATAAGAATGAAATATTAAGAAATTTTGCAGAAGTTTTGCACATCGATAATAAAAGTCTACTTGAAACTTAAGATATTCTATCAAAAGGAAATAATATTTTGCATAGAGAAGTTAAAGATATCAAACTTAGAATAGCTGAAGTTTCAATGGATATAAGCTCCGTGTTTAACAAGTTTAATGAAAGTGATCAAAAGTTGCAAAGATAAAAGGCATTGAAAATGTTTTACTTTGCAATTTGGGTAAATTAATATCTAAACTTTCAAACTTTGCATTTTTTGTGTTTCTACTTTTACTTTTTTGATCATATTAGTGTCTTAGAGACCCTAAAAGTACAAAGTTCGAAAGTTCATACACTAATTTAGTCAAATTGAAAAGAAGAGACGCTTTTAATGCCATTTGCCTAGGCTGCAAAAATTAACCTCCTCACAAAGAATAGGTAATTCTAAAGAAGGTTTGGGTTATGATAAAGTTGAAACATTTAATGAACTTAAGAAAACCGTTTTTGTGAAACGAAAAGAACGAATAACTAGAAACCTATTGATGCAAATAAAATGTTTGTGAGTACTAAACGTGTTATGCAAAATAGAGGGTATGCTAGAAGATACCCTATACTATATTACTTCTCATCAAACATAAATTGACATTATCTTGATATCATTTCCTTTATCAGTTATCTGCTGAGCCACCAAGGTGGCCTAAGTACCTAACTACCGTGTTGGCATTGTTTAGCAATGGTGTTCATCCTTGGATATGATTAAATGACATAAGCACAAGTAAGACAATAAATTATTAGGTCATCTTTTAATTTTAATTTGTTTAAGGATGCTTATCATAGATAAATAACACACAAGTCACCGTATACTTAATATCAAGTATGTTGTTTGGCAAAGATCAGGGGATAGGTCAGAAGGTAGGTTAGAACATAGGTTTGAAGCAACAATATCTATTCAAAACATAGTCAAAATAAGTATTGAGTACATATTTCAACTATCGATTTTATATTGATTATTCAATTGTAGTTACCTTTACTAAGGCAAGGTTGTATATATATTTATATATATAGGACCTTAATTGATATCTTAAATTGAATCCATTTGAGGGTATTAGGCTTAAGTAATTTGGATTAAGCCCATGAGTATAAGAAATTAATTGAATTTCTTAATTGGAAGTATTGGGCGTTTGGGGTTCTTAAACTAAGCCTAATAAGAATATAACTAAGTTTTGTACTATTTAGGGTAATGGGCTTTAATGAATTCATAATTGAGCCCATGAAGAAATATAGATTATAAGTTCGGTGAATTTACGGTTAAATATTGGGTTAAGCCTAGTTTGAATAAAATTAGATATTATACCTAAGAATTGAATTTATTTTAGTCTTTAGCTATTGGGCTTTCTAAATTACTAATTAGGCCAATTAAGTGCATTTTAGAGCTTTTGGCTCAAGAAGTTATATTTAAGGCTAATAAATGTTTCAATACCTAGAAATAAGTAATTGACTTAAATAATTTGGATTAGGTCCAATTAGAATAGCTATGGGTTATTGGGCCCATATTTGGTAATTCAAGCCTATGAAGCGTAATTCGGTAATTATTTTGATTTTTAGGCCTAAAGTTTCTAAGGAAGTCCATAAAGGTGGAATAGGCCCATTTAAGTTGAAATATGCCAAATTAGTTGAAATCAAGTTATTAGACGCTACAGAACTTACTAAGCCCATATTAGTTGATTAGCCCATTTTAATTTATTTAGTCAAGTTGGACCTAGATTAGTATCTAAGTTCATTTTATAATTTAAGAGCCTTAGTTGCTAATTTATCGACTAAACTCATTTTTAGTTTATCTAAGCCATGTTGGGCTTAAATTTATTAATTAAGCAAATTTTGGAGTTAAAAGCCTATTATAGTCTAATTTAATCAATCAAGCCCATTTTTAGTCCATTTAATTAATAAGAGCCATAAATCATCAACTAAATTTATTTTACACTTTAAGGCAAAATGAAATAGCCTAATTCTCAATATATAATAATTTAATAAATAAAATTTGATTTAATTAAATTATGAAGTTTTATTGAGTGTTTGATTGATGAGAATATATAATATTTGCTTGAAATATGAAATTTTGGTGAATATATCTTAGTTGATAATTATACATGCTAGAAATTAATATGTTAATGTGAATTAGTATTAATAGTGTATTTATGATTGGCGAGTTAAATGTGTTATATATGTTTGAGTTGATTAAATTATATTTATTATATGCAAATATGGTTGATAAGTTAGGAGTGTTAAAGTGTGATTGATATTAGTGTTTATTGTTGTTTTAATGCATGTAAAGCTTAAGTTTTCAAGAGCAAAACTCAACCCAAACCCAAACCCAAACAAAGCAGCAGAAATTTAAGTTAAACCAAGCCCAAGACAAGCCAAAAACAAAGCCCAAAGCCCTCTCTATTTCTCTCAAAAATCTGCCTTCAAAGTCAAATGTGTAATGGAGAAATATCAATTTCTTTTTGTTAAAAAATTCACAAGCCAAAACAGGTCAAGACGGACCAAACCCAACATCCCCGTTTCCTTAATTTTTCCTTCTTATTTCTTGCTTCTTTTGGCCAAGAGCTCCTACAAGAACCCACCCCTAAGCTAAGGAGAGTTTAAGGTAAGTTTACATATCTTTTGTGATGATTTATTTCCTTTTTATCCATGAATTTCTGTCAAAATTCATCTCTTGATAGGTTATAAGTAATATTGATATGTTGAGTTGATTGAGAAAGTATTTTGATCCTTGAAGTTGTAGTAAATATGTTGTGGTAAGCTTTAAAGTTGCTTTGAGGTGAAGTATTTGGGGATAGATGAATATAAGAAAAGTAAGAGTTATTTTGAGTAAGTTTGAGTTGGTGAATTTGGTGATGAAGGATTTAATTCATGTTAGCGATGTTTAAGAGTTGTTGATGTTGGGAATGTGAAGTTCATATGTGTTTTGAGTTGCTAAAGGCATATAATATGTTGTATGACGTTTGTATTATGCTTAGAGTAAGGTTCGAGAAGTGAAAAGTGTGTAAAATTCAAGTTTGAAACAGGGGACAGTTGAAAATTTTCAAACACCATGTTTGTGAAGGTGTACAGGTCATATGCTTTTGATACAACATGTATGGGAGGGTGTTTCACTCTCTGGAGCTCTAAACACCTTTCGAAACACCCTATATGACAAGGTGTTTCATTCACTGGACTCTTAATTTCGTTTTCCCTAGGTTCAAATAGCATCCCATACAGCATGTATGGTATCCTGTTTCACCTTTCATGTGTTTTTCCCTAGATTCAAACAACATCCCATACAACATGTATGGCATCATGCTTCATTTTTTGACCCTTCATGTGTTTTTTCTTGGGTTCAAACAACATCCGATACACCTTGTATGGTATCCTGTTTCATTTTTTGTCCTTTCGCAAACTTGTATCAAACGTCTCTACACCACCGACCTTTAGGATGTACACTGTCGCCTTCTTCCCATACACCGCCGGTGTTGAGCTGGCGTAATCCTTAAAAAAATATTTAACTTTGTTGTGATGATTTTATTACTTTATATATATACATATTTTTTTTTTCTTAATTATTTCTTAATTTGTGATTAATTAAAAAGCTTACATGAACCTATTGTGAGTATTAATACTAAGTTATGTTATTATCTGAGTTGATTTGAGATTAATGAATGTTAAATACTTAAAAACTAATAATGATTATATTCAATTGAGAAATAGTAATATTTTATATATATATATATATATTGTGTGAGTGATTATGAATAGGAATATGATTGTGAATTAATTCTGTTTTATGTGAAATGAGTTCTTTAACAGATTCTCGAACTTGACTGAGTTCGAATACTGGACTTTTGCTTGATAAACCTAATTATCAAGGTACACAGTAATGTGATTGTTAATTTTTAGATTACATAATATATATATATATATATATATTTCTAAACCAACTATAATCAAAGAGGAATAAAAAATTATCTGAATTGATTGTGCTTTTAGCCATTGAATTCGGTCCGGGGAGCGATAACCCTGCTAACAAGGTTAATATGGTAGTTTCGGCGCTAGGCCACATAGTCATGATGCAATGACCTTTCTTAGAGGCTTAGCGGGTAATTAATAGAAGGTATCGTATTGTTATAACATGTGCTTATTCTTAAAAGGATATAACATGATTTGGTTCATATTTATGGGGACGACCAAACTAGATGATATTGCCGATTAAGTTAAGTAAAGTTGAAAATGGTTGTAAACCCTAGATGAAATTACTTTTTCTTTATGAGGATATAATAGAGATATAAGTATTTAGGCTGTTTATATCAACCCCTCGAGCAGCTACGGTTACTCAGGACCCTCAGATTCCCCAAGATTAAATTTGGAGTTTGAATTCTCCAGTGTTATATTGTTGACCTAATTAAAGAGAAATAATTTATGATTGCCTTGCATTAGTTCAGGAATGTATGCGACATTGTATTTGCTTATATTACTATGCACTGGGCCTCTGGCTCACTTTTACTATTTCAGGTATCGAAGATGATGAGTTCTACGTTTCCATGAGTTATAGGACGGACTTTGAAGACTTTTTGGATGAGTGTGACAATTAAGATTCCTGGACTGACCTTATTGTTTTCCTTAAGAAGAGAAACCAAACGAAGCTTTGTTTTTTCTTGAAAGTTGTAATAATATAGACTTGGTTTGTTTACAATTCTAAGTTTGTAATGTAAAGTTTCTATTTAAGCTACTTTTATTGCATGCAATATATGGTTTGTAAACTCTGGGATACCAAGTTATTGGTATCCATATATTGTATATTAAAGTATCTACTCCTTGTATGAGTAGCTTTTGTTAAAGAATATATATCTAAACATGTTAAACAGGCAATTCACATAAACACTTCCTCTTCAGACAATCTTACGTATAATATAACTGTATATTATACGTGGTTGGGGCGTGTGACATGTCATATTTTAATATAGTACATGTTGGGTCCTTACACAAAATATGATTCAATTAACGTAAAATTAATTTTGAGCTTAAAGTAGTAATTTAGTCCAAACTTATATTTAAGCAACCTTAGTCATACTAATTAATTTAATTAAGAAAAAATTGACATTAATTAAATAAATTCATATTTTATTAAAATTTAGTCATTTAAATATTGTCATATTTAGTTTAGGTCAAATTCATGCAATTTAAATAGAATTAAATCAAAATAGGGGCAAAATAGGATCGAACAAGGCATGCAGGTTGCCCATGACAAGTTTGGTTCGGTTTAGTTAGGTTTTCTACTAGTTCGCTAGTCTAAATTGTAGTTCACTTCCTAAGATACTGAACCAAAAGGTCTAGGTGGAAAACTAGTTCAAAATGTTGTCAGTTCAGCATGTTGAAGATGGTTTAGTTTACTGTAACTTAAATTTCCCAAACAAATTTAAATTAATTTTTAAATATAGTTAATAAATTAAAAAAATATAAAAATTTTCAATTTTGCATATAGACATATTAAACTATCATCCTCGTAAATTTTGTTCAAAAATAAATTCATTTGATATTTTACTTAAATTTCATAAAATATATGCAATAATCAATTTCCAACAACATATATCATCAAATGCCAATTCAATAACATGTATAGTTTTTCAAAGATATTCAATAATATAATATATTAGATTCACATACTCATATACATATGTTGATCGTGATTTTACTAATTTTAATATATGACATGCATATTATATATAATTTCCAGCATATCAATAAATTTATTTTCCAGCATTATAATTTGTTAAAAACTAAATCAAATGCACACATATTGAAATAACCTAATTTATTTAATAATTTAATTTTCATGTAAATATAATATTAGTTCTAAATATTAAGTTTGAAATAATTTTGATATATAAAAATGAATGTGTAGAAATAGGTTTGATATACTATGTTTATTAATGTAAATTATTAATGTATGTGTATATGTGTGATGAGATTAATGCTATTGTTTTAAGTATATTAATGTGTTTAGTATAATTAATGTTTGTGTCTCTTATGAATTAATATATGTGTGTTATGTTTAAATTTATCAAAATAACTTTTGAAACGTCTAAATAATTGTTTGCAGAATTTTACAACAAGTTAAGCCTATTTTCAAGCTCAAATTAAGTTCAAATTAGCCCCAAATTAAGCCAAATTAAGCCTAACTCTTATGTACCTCAAAAGTCAAAGTTAGGATAATTATGAGTCCATATTTTGATCAAATAGACCCTCTTTTGGTAGCCCACAAAATTCCTACGAATTTTCACTCTTCTTTTCTTTTTTTATTTCTTCTTTCTTCAAACCATAAGCTCTAAACCTTAGTAAAAACTAACTCTTGGATTCAACAAATTTCTCCAAGCCAAAGCTTCTTCATGTAAGTTAATGCAAATTGTAAACTCTTGTTTATTCTTTCTTGTGATATAGATATAGAATCCATGTTAGAATGAGCTTAATGTCATATGAGTTTGAATGGTTTTATGTATTAATAAATGTTAGGTTGTGTTTTATTATTATATGAACTTGTTATATGTGTTATAGAGGTAGTGAGAAGTGTTGGCGAGGATTGAAGTTGATTTGAGTGGTTAAGTTTGAAGTGAAGAGTAGGAGAGGGTTTGATATAAATGAAGTAGTTTGATGTATTAAAATGATGTTTAAAGTTGTTAGGAGTGGTTAATGTTGATAGAAGATAGTGTATGAAGCTAAATATATGTTTGAAGAAGGATTAAAAGTGCTTTATGCTATAAATTTTTGAAGTGCAAAAGAAGGGAAACAAAAACTTTTCAAACAGGTCTGTTTTTGCATGTACACAGGCATCCGGTACTTTAACGCTGTGCTGAATGTGATCAGAATCAGTTTTTCTAACGCCGCTTATAACGCTACCGACTTTTGTGAAGAAATTAACCAGTGTTTATTTTTTTTAAATCCTACCCTGGCCACTAAGGCTTCAACGCCGCCGGCCTTTAATCGGTGTAGAATGCGAACATAACTGATTTTCTCAACGCTGGGCTTAACGCCCCCGACGTATAATTCCAACGCTGCCAGCATTCAGCTCAAATTTTCCTGTATAAATTGCCTGTATCCCCTGAGTTTTTATACCTTCAACCTTCTTCAATTGTCCTTCTTTATGAAATAAGCCTAAGAATGACTTGACCTTAGATGCGGTGAGTTTAGTCATGCGTATAAGACTTGCTTGAATTGTGTATTTTGTTTGAATGCTTATTTGATTCATTAATTATTTTGATGTTGATTTGACATTGTAAAATTATTATATGTCATATATATGTTGTATGTTTGTTTAAAGATGGATAAGTCAAGAAGAGTGACTCGACAATCTTCGAAAAGAGAGGGTATGCCACCTCTTCCTCAGTCTACTATCTTAGCTTTTGTGTTAGCTAGTATTCCGGCTTCCGAACAAGATACGGGCATTTTGAGTTTATGGTTATGCTTTTCGGTTTAACAAATGCCCCCGCAGCCTTTTATGGATCTAATGAACAGGGTGTTTAAGGATTATCTGGATCAATTTGTAATCATTTTCATTGATGACATACTAGTGTATTCAAAGGATGAGGAAGAACACGAGAAGCATTTGAAACTTGTCTTGCAAAGGTTAAGAGAACGGAAGCTTTATGCAAAATTTAAAAAGTACAAATTTTGGTTGAGGGAAGTTGCTTTCCTAGGTCATATTATTACCAAAGAAGGAATATTTGTTTATCAGGAAAAGATTAAAGCGGTTTAGAGTGGCCACAACCTACAAATGTTACGGAAGTACGAAGTTTTCTAGGTTTGGCAAGTTATTATAGAAGATTTGTCCAAGGATTTTCCAAAATTTCTTCACCATTAACCAAGTTGACAAGGAAGTAAGTGTAGTTTGAATGGGGTGAAGATTGTGATCAAAGCTTTCAGGAATTAAAGGAGCGGTTAATTTCTGCACCGATTTTAGCACTTCCAGTAAGTGGAAAAGAATTTGTAATTTACAGCGATGCTTCACTTCAAGGACTGTGATGCGTTCTGATGCAACATGAGCGAGTAATAGCTTATGCCTCCAGACAATTGAAGCCTCACGAAAGAAATTATCCAATTCATGATCTAGAACTTGCTGTAGTGGTATTGGCATTGAAGCTTTGGAGACATTACTTGTTTGGTGAAAGATGTAAGATATTCACCGATCACAAGAGTTTGGAATACATTTTCACCCAAAGAGAATTGAATATGCGACAGCGAAGATGGTTGGAGCTAATCAAGGATTATGAGGTTAAGATTTTGTACCACTTGGGGAAAGCCAATGTGGTGGTTGATGCACTGAGTAGAAAGAAACAATTGAATATAGCGACTACGATTACAAGCCAAAAAGAGTTGCAAGAAGATCTTCAGATAATGAATATTGAAACAACACTGGAAAAAGTTGAAGTATTGTTAATGAGCTTAACTGTACAACCGACGATTCTTGATCAAATCAAGCAAGGACAAAAAGAAGAGCGAGAGGGCCAAAGATTGAGAAGTGAAATAAGTGAAGGAAAGAGAATATGTGAGAATTGATGATGAAGGTGTTATAAGGTTCAATGATAGAATTTATGTACTAGAGATCTGTGAATTGAGAAAACAAATTATGAAAGAAGCTCATTCCTCTTCATATTTGATTCACCCTGGAAACACAAAGATGTATCAAGACTTGAAGCAACATTTTTGGTGGGAAGGAATGAAGAAGGATATTGGAAGATTTGTTTCTAAATGTTTAGTATGTCAACAAGTGAAGATTGAACATCAACGACCTGGAGGAGAATTACAACCATTAAGGATTCCAGAATGGAAGTGGAATGAGATAACTATGGATTTTGTGATGGCTTTACCAAAGACAGTAGCCAAGAATGAGATGGTTTGGATCGTTGTAGATCGGCTAACAAAATAGTCACATTTTATTCCACTAAGAGTTGGGTGTTCACTCGAAAAATTGGCTCAGATTTATATCCGAGAGATAATGCGGTTACATGATGTTCCGGTGACCATCACTTCTGATCGGGATACGAGGTTTATCAGTTGATTTTGGAGAAGTCTTCATGAAGCTCTTGGAACGAAGTTACAGTTTAGTACGACATTCTATCCACAAACCGACAGTCAATCAAAAAGGACAATACAGATTCTTGAAGATATGCTTAGAGCTTGTGCCTTAGACTTTGGAAGGAATTGGGTTGAACACTTATCTCTAGTTGAGTTTGTATACAATAATAGCTACCAGACAACGATTCAAATGGCTCCATATGAACCTTTATATGGGAGAAAATGTAGAACTCCTTTGCATTGGGATGAAGTGGGCGAGAGAGCGTTAATTGGTCCTGATCTGGTACAACAAGAAATTGATAAAGTTCAAATGATCAAACAAAGATTAAAAGCAACTCAAGACCGTTATAAAAAGTTATGCCGACTTGAGAAGAAGATCTTTAGAGTTTGAACTTAGAGATCATGTAATTCTCAAGATTCCCGATAAAGGAGTTTTTAGATTTGGAGTAAGTAGCAAATTGAACCCAAGATATATTGGACCATATGAAGTTTTGGAATGAATAGGACCAACATCTTACAGATTAGCTTTACCACTAAGTCCATCGAGTGTTCATGACGTTTTTCATATATCTCAGCTTAGAAAATGCATATCTGATCTCGACGCTATATTAAATACAAATTAGCTAGAGATACTACTAGATTTGACTACTGAGGAGAAACAGATCAGAATTTTTGGCAAAATGGATAAAGAATTGAGAAACAAAGTGATATCGATGGTAAAAGTCCAATGGAGTGATCAATTCGAGAGAGAAGCGATTTGGGAAGTAGAAAGTGTGATGAGATAGAAGTACCTTGAACTTTTTAGAGACTTGAGGTAAGTTAAGTTTCGGGGACGAAACTTCTTGAAGGAGGGAAGAATAAAATAACATAATTTATTTAATAATTTAATTTTCATGTAAATATAATATTAGTTCTAAATATTAAGTTTGAAGTAATTTTGATATATGAAAATGAATATGTAGAAATAGGTTTGATATACTATGTTTATTAATATAAATTATTGATGTATGCGTATATGTGTGATGAGATTAATGCTATTGTTTTATGTATATTAATGTGTTTAGTATAATTAATGTTTGTGTCTCTTATGAATTAATATATACGAGTTATGTTTAAATTTATCAAAATAACTTTTGAAATGTCTAAATAATTGTTAGCAGAATTTTACAACAAGTTAAGCCTATTTTCAAGCTCAAATTAAGTTCAAATTAGCCCTAAATTAACCCTAACTTTTATGTACCCGAAAAGTCAAAGTTAGGATAATTATGAGTCCATATTTTGATCAAATAGTTCCTCTTTTGGCAGCCCACAAAATTCCTACGAATTTTCACTCTTCTTTTCTTTCTTTGTTTCATCTTTATTCAAATCATAAGCTCTAAACCATAGTAAAAAAAAACTCTTGGATTCAACAAATTTCTTCAAGCCAAAGCTTCTTCATGTAAGTTAATGTAAATTGTAAAATCTTGTTTATTCTTTCTTGTGATATAGATATAGAATCCATGTTAGAATGAGTTTAATGTCATATGAGTTTGAATGGTTTTATGTATTAATAAATGTTAGTTATGTTTTATTATTATATGAACTTATTATATGTGTTATGGAGGTAGTGAGAAGTGTTGGTGAGGATTAAAGTTGATTTGAGTAGTTAAGTTTGAAGTGAAGAGTAGGAGAGGTTTTGATATAAATGAAGTAGTTTGATATGTTAAAATAATGTTTAAAGTTGTTAGGAATGGTTAATGTTGATAGAAGATAGTATATGAAGTTAAATATATGTTTGAAGAAGGATTAAAATTGCTTTATGCTATAAATTTTTGAAGTGCAAAACAGGGAAAACAAAAACTTTTCGAACAAGTCTGTTTTTGCGTGTACACCAGCATCTGTACTTCAACGCCGCCGGCGTATAGACGGTATTGAATGTGATTAGAACCGGTTTTTCTAACGCTACTTATAACGCCGCCAGCTTTTGTGAAGAAATTGGCCAACGTTTATTTTTTTTTTTAAATCCTACGCCGGCCACTAAGGCTTTAACACCGCCAGCCTTTAATTGGTGTTGAATGCAAACATAATTGATTTTCTTAATGTCGGGCTTAACGCCGCCGGTGTATAATTCCAACACTGCCGGCGTTCAGCTCAAATTTTCTTGTGTAAATTGCCCGCGTATCCCCTGAGTTTTTACAATTTCAACATTCTTCAATTGTCCTTCTTTACTTCATATATGGTCTTCTAATGAATCTATAAGCTATATAAATATGTTTTATGTATGAATTAAATGTTAAAACTATATGTTAGATTCATTGAATCTCCTTGTATAGTTAACTTAGAATTGTGTGTTGTATATATGTTCTACGTTCGATTTTTTATTATTTTAATATTTCTTATTTCAGTTAAAGGTTCTTCAGTTGATTCCCCTCTGTGTGAATATAGTAATACACTATTGGGTACAAGTACATAATAGCTTGCTTGTTGTATGCTAGGAATAGGCATTATTAAATTTGACTTAATTCAATTCGATTTAATACTTTGATGTAGTAGATGTCTATTACGCTGTTTAATCTGGTCCGAGGAGCAGCAAACCTGTCATGATGCAATGACATGTTAGTTAAACGCTTAACCTAAGTCATGATGCAATGACTTTACCAAGATGCAATAGTATGTTATGATGTAATAGCGATTTGTTTATGGTTAAGCGGATAGCTGATGAGGATAATAGTATATGAGTAACGTTTGCTTAAACTTAGGAGGAAATGCCATGGTTTAGTTCAAAGCTTATGGGGACTTGTGAAATAGATCCATGTTGTGGACTGAGTTTAAGTAAAGTCGGGTAACGGCTTTTGAGCCTTAAATGAAGTTATTTCTTTATGGAATAGATATAGGAGATATAAGTATCCGGACTGCTTGTATCGACCCCCTAAGGAGCTACTGTTACTCAGGAAGCCTAAATTCCCAGAGCGTGGTTCCGGCTTTGAATACCCTACTGTTGTTCTGTTAAAAGAAAACTTAATAAGATAATGACTTGATCATTGATGCATTTTATTCGATTTTAGTTTGCTTGATAATTTGTTATTGCGTACTGGGACTTTAGCTCACTTTTGCTGCATTGTAGGTATTGAAGATGAGTTGTATGATGATCTGGGATACGGGTAAGATTTTGAGAGGTTCATGAACGAATGGGACGAGTAGGACTCAAATGCTCTTAGTTTTGGGAGAAGCTTTTGTTTAAAGTATAATTCTCTGTATATGAGGCTTGTTAAATAAGCTTAATTTGTAAAAGTTTGTAAGATCTCTTTAGTTTATCTTTTTGTACCAAGAACAACTTGTAATTTTGTAGTGTCTTACATTGACAGTAATCCTTGTACATATAATGTATATATGTATGGATCGCTTTTATTTGCAATCTTCTTTTATTTAAAATTTTTTTTATAAAGTGTTAGTCGATTTAATCAAACAATTCTCATAAACTGTTATTTTTAGGACAACCTTACATATAATGTAAAAATGTTATATGTGGTTGGGGACTCGGTACACTAAATCTTGGGATTTAGCAGGTTAGGTCTTTACATGTATAATCAACCTACCAAGCCAAATATATATTACACATTATATACATCATACCTATATATTCATCTATGTGATTATTTTGTCTAAACATCATTTATGTAGATTTATGTATAATATTTGGTTTATATATACATGTGTATATTATCAACTATATCACTATTAGATCAATATTATCTTAGGGTTATTTTTACTATTAAAATTACATTCAACAACCAATTTAAATAAAACACTGACTAATAGCAAAATTCAACAATATGCCTTCACTACCCTACTCTAATTAGTTATTAAATCTTCTTCAAGCTACTATCCACTTGATTTCTTAATTTTAATCCTTCAATAAACCTAGCATTTAGGCTCTGTTTGTTTCATCATTTTTGAATTATTTGGGTATCATTTTCAAACTAATGTTCATAAACAAACTAATCCCATGAAAAATTAATAATTTTACTCATAAACTGACCAAATAGAACTGTTACTGAACTAATACTGTTATAGATAAGTTAAGATGCTAACCCGATACAAATGTAGATACTGACAAAAATCTGACAATCCAAATAGGCCTTTAATTGAAAAAGAGATTAGAAATGGGTATTGAATTAGGTAAATAATTATAGGAATTCGGTGTATGCATTTACTTATTTTGGTACTCAAATGGAGTAGGAATTTTTGTGGGTTTTAGAAGTTGAAGAAGAGATGTTTTTTAGAGCTTATTTTCTGTTGCTTGGTCGTGTTAAAGGAGGGGTGGTTTTAGTGTTTTGTGTTTTGTTTGCCAATGTAGAGGGTTATTTTAGTAATTGGGCTTTTGGTCCAATTTAATGCCCATTTTTTTGGGCTAGTGACAGGGCTTAGAAGTCCAAGTCCAATAAGGGATATCGTAGGGAGATTCGGCTTGGTAGCTCAGAATAGGGATAATTAGACTGGTTCATTCTACTCTCGGCTTAATTCGAGTTTCTAATGCACGAATAGTAGACTCTAAAAATGTCTTCCTAGGTTAATTTAGGCTTTGTTTAGCTAAATTAGGACTTATGTAGACTAAAATAGGCCATCGCCCTTGTTTATATTGAAAATAGACTTCTTTTATATAATAGAATTCATCAAGCCCATTTCCAACCCAACCCACTTCTATAAGAAAAGAAGGTTTCAATCTCAGCTATCAGTTCCTTAGGAATAATTCAAAGGCTAGAATCAATTTTCAACATCTATAGGATGCTGCTTTTCTCATTTATGGAGAATTCTATGCATTGCTAAGATCAACATCGTGGAAACTCTGCTAAAACATCTTAAGAAAGATCAAAGCACTTATTCTACAAAGAACGAGCCAAAACAATCAAATCTATCTAATTGGATCTTTTGTCACACCCGCGCACTCAAGAAATCGGGTTTGCTTGTTTTTTCCTCCATGCCTCTCTCTACGACATCTTACATGTGTCATCAGTTCAAGACTTTTCTAAGGTTGATCACCACGCCTATCGCACATGATCAACCACTGCAGTAACCCCACCATACAACCAAATAGAAGATTCTAGGTCAATGAGGTGTCACATGGGCATAAGTGTGAGGTGAGATTTAGTAGTTACGTTAATATTATTGGTGGAATATGCCTAGGACATGTGTCTACTTGATAATGAAGAGGATTAGATATTTCTAGATGAGTTCTTATGTATAATTAGGAGTAATTTAGGTCTGTGCTTCAGGTGGAAGACATGAGTATGTGCTATTATTTAGATGGGTTAACCTTAAATTATGGGTTGGATAATTTAGGTAGGTTGATAATTAATTTTAGGGGCTTAGGAATTAGATATAAGAATTTTGATTTAGGTAGATGGAGATTGGACAATAATTTAGGTAATAACTTGATGAATTATTTTGTTGAAATTGGTATTTAGCTAATTCTAGGTGTTTAAGGTTTAGGAGCTAATTTTTAAGTTTGAATTTCTAGAAATTTAGTTGTTGGAATTTGGATTAGTATAGCTTAATTTGATATTTAGGGTTTTAGGTAATTTAATTTGAGAAATTTAGCTCAAATTGATAATTGAAGTGATTTGAGTAATTTAGATAATTGAGTATGGTAATTGAGATGATTTGTTGAATTTAGATGGGTATAGGGAGTACCTATAATCTCTATTTTAAATTAAATTATTTTAATTCTAATTATTTAAATCCACTATCCCAAATACTATAGTTTGTTTATTTCATTTAACTACATAACCTAAATTCATCTAATTACCTAAGTTAAATTTTAGGTTCAAATTTACTCATATTTTTATAGGATTTAATTAACTAATTTCTAATTAGATAACTTATAATAGTGATATTTCAAAAGGAACATCTAAAAAGATAAAGCCAATATGTATTTAATTTGCGTTCATGTATTTTGATATATTGTAAGTTTCAAGTTAGTTGAATTGTTGAACAAAGTAATATACTGAGAGAGTTGCAAGTTCTAATTTATTATGTTTGTGACATTAGAATTAAAAGATGGATAAAGTTAGGAGTGTTTGCGATTCGGTTAACCTATCCGTGATCTTATTTTTTGAATCTAACTGTAATTATTGGTTTTTTAATCTCTTAATCATTAACCAGTCCATTATAAACGGTTAACTTTTTTTTATTGTTTATTGGTTTTTAGTTTTTAACCATTTAACATAATGACTTCAACAAATCAAATTAATAGTTTCAAAAAACCTTATTTTTTAGTCTTTATTATAGAGTTTTTCTTTAAACTATTATATACATTACAATAACTAAAAAAAGAAAAATAAAATTAAGAAAAAAGAAAAAAACAAATCTTTAGATGTATTATCATCACAAAATCAAACCAAACTAATTACCACATTAACTCCCATCAAATATAAGACAAAATATAGAACTTTAATCAAAATCTAATAAACATTAACATATGTAAATTATTTGTATATATATTTTTTAAAAATAATTATACATATATGTAAATTATATATAATATATTTGTAAATATTAAAATGGTTAACCGTTTACTGATGGTTTTTTATGGTTACAAATCAAAACCGAAATAGGAAAAAAAAAATAGCGTAATTCTAAATCAAAGCCCACAAACTTGTTAAGCATATTTTTCAGATTAATTTTTCGATTTCGACTTGATTTTTTGATTTTATCCAATTTTTTTCACACCCTGGATAAAGCAAACTCGAAGAAACACAACTCAAATGACTGTGCCAAAATGTTCCTTTCTCTTTTCATTTTTACTCGCTCTATTCAACCCATCTGGACTCTGAACTAATGGCTGTACTGATGACTAATTGTACCTAACATGATGGTGTTCTTCCACGTATAAGACAAATTGTCTAAGATTCAACAATGATAGATGGTATTATCTTATCCTATTCATATAAAAACTTCTGAGAGTTAGAACATAAGCTTTATAAAAATGCCCCTTGTGTCAAAAACAAAGCATTTGCATAAGCCATAAAAATTCGTTAGGTAAATTTAAAACGGAAGCAAAATTACTAAGGGAGCTTATGTGGTCCAGTCAGTTAATTTGACAGGATCGGTCCCGTCAAGTTTTAGATCGTTAATTTATTTAGAATTAATTATAACCTTTGATCATATTAACTTGTAACTTGTTGTACAGGTTAAACAAATGCTTTTTTTTTTCTCTTCCTTTCAATCAAGATTGTTTTTTCTTTTTTTTTTTTCTCTTCTTTCACTTTTTTATTTTCTTATATGTCTTTCACCTTTTCTATTTTTTGTTGCATCAATTTTTTTCTTGTAACCTCACTTTTTGCCTATTAATCTCAATCTTATTACTGCTTTTTATATATGATGCATTTGTTTATGTATATTATATATTTTGTTTTAAAGCATAAAATAGCATATCATATATATAGTGTGTGTGTTTTATATATGTTATATAGATATATATTTTATATGTTATAATAATACAGGATATATTACATATGTTTTTATAATGTCTTAAAGTTTGAATCGGTTATATATTTTATATGTTATATAGATATAGTTAATTAGTATATTATATATTTATTATACGAGATAAAAATGATACCATCATAATATTTTTATATTATAGCAATATTAAAATTTATATGTGTTCTTATATGTTATATAGAATGTTTATATTTTATATGCTATATTAATATATTAAAATTTTAATGTAAGAAAATTTGCATAGTATATATATTTATTTTAAGTTTATATGTGATATATTTGTTTATGTGCATTTTATATTTTTTTTTTTCAAAACATAAAATAAACATAACATATTATATCTTATAATAATATGTTAAATTAGGGGATATATTATACGTCATATTGATATAAAAACTTACATGAAAATTGGTACAATATGTGTATATATTATGTGTTGCATATGATAAAATTGTTTAAGTGTCTTCCATATTTTATTTTAAGACATTTTAAAAAATATCATATGTTCATATATCTTACATATCGAATGTGATATATAATTTAGATGTTATAGTAATATAGCATATATTCGTATATGTCCATCATATCTTTTAACATATAAGATAAATAACATACCATATGTTACATTAAATATAAATATTTATATATATCTTATATGTTAGTAGTATATTAAACTAGGTATATACAGTAATATATTAAATTAAGGTATATTATATGCTATATTAATATAAAAAATTTGTATATGATCTTATGTGTTATTGAGGATATATAATTTATATGTATAGTAATATGTAATATCTTTTTACATGAAATTGTAAAGTATAAATATTTAATATATACTTTACATGTTACACATATATATTTGTTTATGTATATTGTTTATGTTATTTTAAAACATAAAAAAAAATATCATTTGCTTATATATAACTTTATGTTATATATGATATACAATTTAGATGTTATGTAAAACATAATATATTTGCATATTCATATGTATTTTATATGTATGTTATAGTTACATATAAATTTGTAAATGCTCTTATATGTATATAAAGATATATAATATGTATATATATTTTAATGTTAGAGTATTATATAAATTTTGTATATGTTCTTATATTACATAGGATGTATGTATATTATTTATATTAATATGTAAAAATTTTATACATAAAATATGATATGTAATATATATACATGTTTTACAAGTTTAAGTATTAGATAAATTTTGTATGATATATATATTTTATACGCTATACAAGATATAACTATATTTGTGGTTCATATATTTATCATATAAGATAAAAGAACATGTCATAAGGTATATATATTCTTATATGTTTATCGAATATATATATATTTTAAAAATGTATATTGTGATATATTAAAATTTGAATATGTTTAAGTTATAGCTATATATAAAATTATTAAATTTTCATATATGTTATATAGGATATGATTATATGTTATAGTAATATATTAAATTTGATATGTTTTTAGATGACACAACAATATATAAAATTTCTAAATGCTCTTATAAGTTATATGGGATGTTATGTTAGACATATATTTATTTATATATCACGTATCATTTTTTATAATATAAAATACACATAATAAATATAGAAGTGTAATATATATATATTAATTATGTTATAGTATATATACATATATTTGTTATATTAAATAAAAAAATTGTAAATCTTCTATTATGTTATATATAATGTATAAATATTTTTGAAGTTACAATAATATATAAAATTCATATATATATATATATATTATAGTAATAGGTAAAATCTCTATAAATAAAACTTATAAAGTATAAATATATTTTAAATGTTATATATGATATATTTGCTCATGTGTTATAGTAATAAATAAAGCTCTATATACAAAATTTGTGTAGGATTTTTATGCATATGCACATGATATGTAATATCACGAATAATTTTTATTTAGGTTATAGTAACATATTAAATTTGTATTTGTTTTTATATGCTACAGCTAAATATAAAATTTCGATAAGTTCTTATAAGTTATATAGAATATATATAATAAATATGTTATATTAATACATCAAATTTAATACATATATTTTTTTACCACAATATAGTCATTTTACCACACTAGGAGGAAAAAGCTTATTTCGAAGGCCATTTTACCATAGTTGAATGGAAATCCTCATTCTAGGGGCTCTTTTACCACACTAAGGAGGGAGAAAATGAAACCCTCATTCCAGAGGCCATTTTACCATACTAAGGGAGAATTATTTGTTCCAAGATCCATTTTACTATACTAAGGGAAACATTTTACCACACTAGGGAGAAAATCCTCGTTTTATGGGTCATTTTACCATAATTGGAGGGAAAATGATCCATAGAACGAGGAATTTCCCCCTTGTGTTATAAAATGGTCCATGAAATGAGGAATTCCCTCTTAGTGTGATAAAATGGCTCTCAAAATGAGGAATTCCCTTTTAGTGTGGTAAAATGACCCTCGAAATGAGGAATTCCACCTAGTGTGGTATAATGGCTCTTAGAAGCCTTTAGAACAACGAATTTCCCCTTAGTGTAGTAAAATGACCCTCAGAACGAGGGTTTTCTCCCTATTATAGTAAAATGGCCCCTAAAACGAGGATTTTCACCATAATGTGGTAAAATGGCCCCTGGAACGAGGAATTTTCCCTTAGTGTGGTAAATCACCCAAAAAATAAGAAATTTGCTCTTAGTGTGGTAAAATGGCCCATAGAACGAGGAATTTCCCCCTTGTGTGGTAAAATGGTCCTTAAAACAAGGAATTTCCCCCTTGTGTGGTAAAATGGCCGCTGGAATGAAAAATCCCTCCTAGTGTAGTAAAATGGCCCCCAAATTGAGAAATTCCACCCTAGTATGGTAAAATGACTCTTAGAATGAGGAATTCCCATATAGTGTGGTAGAATGATCCTTAAAAGGGGGAATTCCTCCTTAGTGTGATAGAATGACCATTAGAACGAGGAATTCTCTCTTAGTTTGGTCAAATGGCCCTCGAAATGAGGAATTCCCCCTTGTGTGGCAAAAGGGCCCTTAAAACGAGGATTTTCCCTGTAATGTGGTAAAATGACCCATAAAATGAAGAATTTCCTCCTAATGTGATAAAACAGCTCTCGGAATAAGGAATTTCTCTTAGTATGGTAAATCACCCCTAAAATAAGGAATTTTCTCCTGATGTGATAAAACGACCCCTAGAATGAAGAATTCCACCTTAGAGAGGTAAAATGACCCTTGGAATGAGAAATTCTCTCTTAGTATGGTAAATAGCACTCAAAAGGAGAAATTCCTCCTTAGTATCGTAGAATAACCCTCAAAATGAGGAATTCTACCCTAGTGTGGTAGAATGGCTCTTAGAATGGAATTCCCCTTAGAATGAGGAATTCCCCTTTAGTATGATAGAATGACCCTTAGAATGAGGAATTTCCCTCTAATGTGGTAAAATGACCCTTAGAATGAGGAATCTTCTCATAGTATGGTAAAATGGCTCCGAGAACGAATTCCCCATAGTTTGGTAAGATGGCCTTTGAAACAAGGAATTTCTCTTTAGTGTGGTAAAATAGACTTTAAAATAAAGAATTCCCTCCTATTGTAGTAAATTCTCCCCTAAAATGAGGATTTTCCTTTTGGTGTGGTAAAATAGCCATAGGAACAAAGAATTTTCCCTAGTGTGGTAAAATAGCCTCCGGAACAAGAAATGTCCCCTTAGTGCGATAAAATAGCCCTTAAAACGAGAAATTTCCCCTAGTATGGTAAAATAGCTCCTAAAATGAGGAATTCCCCTCTAGTGTGGTAAAATGACCCATAGAACGAGGAATTTCCCCCTAGTGTGGTAAATAGCCTCAAAAATAAGGAATTTTCCCCTAGTGTGATAAAATGACCTTTAAAAAGAGAAATTCTCCCTTAGTATGGTAGAATGATCCTTAGAACGAGGAATTCCCCTCATGGGCTATTTTACTACACTGTGAGATGATTCATCGTTGTGGGGCCCATTTTACTATACTAGAGGAGAATTCCTCATTCCAAAGTCTATTTAACCATACTAAGGGGGGAATTCATCGTTTTAAGGTCCAGCTTACCATAGTAGGGGAAATTCTTTGTTATAGGGGACATTTTACTATATAAAGAAATAATTCTTCGTTCCGAGGGTCAATTTACCATACCAGGGAAGAATTCCTTGTTTCACAAGTTATTTTATCACACTAGGGTATCATTTCTCATTATAGGGACCATTTTATCATACTATGGGTATTCCTTGTGCCATGGGTCATTTTACCACACAGGGGATGATTCCTTATTGTATGAGTCATTTTACACTACAAAAGGGGAATTCCTCGTTTCAAGATCCATTTTACCATACTAGGAGAAAATTTCTCATTCCATGGGCTATTTTACCACACTAAGGGAGAGATTCCTCATTTAAGGGCTATTTTACAATAATGTGTGTGTGGTGTGTGTTGGGGGGGGGGGGGGGGGGGGGGGGGGGGGGGGTGGGCGGAGGAAGACATTTTTCTTTCCAATGGCCATTTTACCACATTGGAGAATAATTCCTCATTATAGGGGCTTTTTTGTCATACTAGGGAAGAATTTCTCATTTCGAAGGTCATTTTACCACACTAAAGCAAACACCGCATTGCGAGGATCGTTTCAACACACTATGAGGGAATTCCTCATTTTAGGGATCATTTTACCAAACATGAGGGAACCTCTGTTCCATGTGCCACTTTACCATATTATGAGGGAATTTCTCATTCCATGGGTCATTTTAACATAGTAGAAGGAAATTCTCATTTGAATGGTTAATTTACCATAGTGAGATGAAATTCCTCGTTATAGGGATCATTTTACTACCGTAAGGGAAAATTGCTCATTATAAGGGCATTTTTTAACAGTCGAGGGAATTGCTCGTTCCAATGGTTATTTTAACATAGTTGATGGGAATTCCTCATTTCACAAGCCATTTTTACTATACTTATGGGAAATCCCTTGTTCCACCGGCTATTTTACCATACATTAAGGCTCAATTTTTCAACATATCCTTATTTTTCACCATAAAAGACCAATTTTCACCTCAACTTAGAGCTTAATTTAAAAACATTAAGCTTATTTCATAATGTATATCATTTTCATCAAAATGAAGCTTAATTCTTTTGCTTAATGCTTATTTCACTAAATAAACTCTTACCCTGGTAGGCTAAATTCCTCCCCACAATGCTCTTTTTTTTTCCATATCATTACTCAATTTCCTATACTAAGGTACGTTTCATCATAAAAACTTCTATTTTCACAAAAATAGGACTTTATTCCTCGTTGTGAGGCTCATTTTAGCACAAGGGTACTGTTTTCAGCATAATATGGCTAAATTGTTCCTATAATTCTCATTTCACCATACAACTATCATATTCATAAAAACCTGACATGTATGTAATTAAAACTTCACATGTCAAGTCCTCATCTATGTATAATATACATAAATATTATATATGGGTTGTCGATAAAGGAAGGAGTTTATGGAAATTGCTTGGTCAACCTCTTAAAATACAAACTTTACAAATACTACTCAATTATGACTAGATAACATTATCTAAACACATACGGTAGTACTAACAAACATAGTATTTTAAAAGCAACAAAACCAAACTTGAAATATACACGATAGAAAACTTAGGTGCTTAATATTACAAAACATAGGCTTAGAGATAGCATCGATCTATACTATTACATTTCAAAACAAGGTCTTTCTTTTTCTCTTTTCCAAGAAAACAAAATGGAATAGTCTATCACCCTAGTCGTCCCACTCATCCAAGAATGCTTCCCATTCAGTACCATAACCCATGTCATCATAGTATTCATCATCACTAATACTTATAAAAGAAAAAGTGAGCCAGGGGCTCAGTACACAATAACACAAACAAAAACAAGATGGCACATAATCCTAACTAATGCGATGTAAGAAATAATAGAATTATTTATATTTATTTAAGTAAAACATTTCAAAACTGGAGTATTCAAACTCCAATTTCAATCCTTGGGAATCTAAGGGTTTTGAGTAACAACGGTTGCTAAGGAGGTTGATATAAGCAGCTAGAATACTTATATTTCCGACATAACTTTATAATTAATAATCTCATCTAGGATTCACAGTTGTTACTCGGCTTTACTTAACATAATCCATAATATCACCTAGTTCAACAGTGTCCATAAATGTGAACTAAATCATATTATTTATTCTTAAGAATAAGCATGTAAAGACCCGACATACTCAATTCTCAAATTAAGCACACCAAGTCCGCAACCACGTATAACTCTTACGAATTATACGTAAGGTTGTCTTAAAAGAAGGTGTTTATGTTGAACATTGCTTAACCAATTTTAGAATTTAAGAAATCATTTAGTTAGATTTCTAAATAACTGGATTTAGCAGCGAAAATCAAATTTTATAAAACAATTTAGAAATAAAAACATTTCAAAACTTCCACTCTTCTCAAGTGGAAAGGCTTTCACTTAAACAAATATTTACAAAAGCTTATTTACAAAAACATGGGCACTAACAAGCCCTTAAATGAAAATACAAATTTATAAATAAATTCAGTATTTATAAAACAAAGCAAAGAAGAAACAAAATACAAATATATCTCGATCCTATCACACTTCACTCATTCTCCCATATCTTCAGAATAGCCCAAAATCCGGGACAAACATCACCACATCAATCATCATCACCATCACCATCCTCATCAACAACAATAATAAGAACAACAACATCAACAACCTCCACATCATCATCAAGTCATCATCTCATCATCCATCATCAACAACAACAATACCTGTAAAAAGAATAACAACAACAATAATGAGTCGGAGCTCAGTACACAGCAACACAATCACACACGGAGTGGCACGCGAACTTAACTAAATGCAAATGCAACAATCACAAGTTATTATCTTTCTTTAAGGTAAACAAATCAACACGGGAGTATTCAAACTCCGGGCAATAAGGATAGTGGGGGATCCTGAGTAACAACCTTGACGCTCAGGGGGTTGATATAAGCAGTTCGAATACTTATATCTCCTAGATAAATCTATCCAATAACGAAACAGTCCCATGCCCCCAATCTGAGCAGGGTGCTGCTCCCCGAACCGGATACCAATTCACCCCAGGCTCACCCAATCTGTGAGGGGGCGCCCCTAGGCACTCATGCCACCCTGGGCAGGGATTGGATTTAACGGTGTAAAACACAAATCAACACTCATCAATTATTAAACCGTCTTCAAGTTTTTAATCCATTTAGGGTGCCTATCCTATTAATCATCACGCAAGTTACTGCGTACCTTGAATATGAAATCCAAACATAGCCTTGGAAGGAATTTCAGAAGGTAATCCAGAAGATAAATCAGATATCTACTTCTATTAAGGAAAGAGTTCGTATAAGAAACTAAACTAAACTAATCATCCACTTCATCAAAATCATATAAGAACTTAAGCTATTTATCCATTCATCTCAAACTCATTTTATTAAATCCTATTTGATCAGACACTAATGTGGAACCCCACTATGGCTGCGAATATCGCCCCGCCAAAATATGGACAGTTCTTGTTTGTCTGTCAAAGTATTTCTTTTTCTCTTTATTTATAGTGTTTTATTACAAAAGCATTAACAAAGAATTCATATACCAAAAATATTCATTTTCCAAGTAAACACACATTGAAACAACATATTCACCATATTATTCAAAGCTCATCCTAATTCATTCATCTAAACTAATTAATAGCTATTAACCCATTTTAGCTTAACATTAGCCAAATTGATTAAAATTAGTCATTTGATTCATTTACTAAGTCAAGTTGATTAAACATAGACAATCTAATTCATTTTAGCTTAGTAAAGTTCATTAAGTCAAATTGGACTTAGATTAATTACTAATTCATTATACATCTAAGATCTAGTCACTTAATCCCAATTTAGCTTAAACCTAGCCAAATTCATCAAAGTTAAACAATCTAATCCATTTTAGTTCATTTAGTCAAGTTGAACCTAGGTTTGTTAACTAAGTTCATTTAAGTTCAAGCTAATCATAAGAACAAATAATAAACAAATCTTAAACTTAGCATGAAGGAAATTCAAATAAAATTCATATAGATACATAAATCATCATTTATATACTTACCAAGATCATTTAGTTTTGTTAAGTCATCACAACATCATAAATCAAGCAATGGAAGTCATATATACAACATAACTACTTTTAGTTTAATACTCATGAAATTCAATTATTTGTTGAATTTATAAATCTATCTAAATCATGCTTAATTATACCCCTCAATCATCATTACACATCAAATATAACTTATCTATCTCATTTTAGCTCAAAAAGATCCATTTCCTAAGCAAAAACATATTTAACAAACAAAAACAAGTTTTTAACTTTGTTTTGGAAAGTGTTGCAGCTGGAAAGAATCAAAATTTAAGTATCGATAAGTTTCGAATTTGCAAAAGCTCAAAACATGAAAGTTGTAGATCTCTTTTTAATCTTTCCAACGCAACTTGAATCACCTCAATTGGAGGTCATATGAAAAAGTTATGACCAATTTACAAAACAGTATCGCGTTAGGGAAGAAATCCGCGAGCGCTACACCCTTGGCAACAGGGCGTTTTGAAGGCCGTTTTGACTCAGGGAAATGAAATTTTGTGATCCGAGAGCACTACACCCTACATCTATTCTAACATCCTCAAACATGCATAAACTTCACATTCACCACATCAAACATCTCAAACTTCATCAAATTCCATAACTACTATTCATCATCTTCTTCCTCCTTCACAACCCGACCTCCAATAAGCATATATCAACAAATACTTAAATAAACAGCACTCTCAATCCAATTCCACATTAATTCATCAATTAAAAATGCAAATAACAAGTAAAAACAAAGAAATAGAAATAGAAAACTTAGCTTTAGAGAAGAAAAGAAGTTGAAGCTTCATCCTCTAGCTCGGTTTTCTCTATCTAGTTCATCTCCTAATCTTGATTCATCCTCTAGTTGGCTTTGATCTGGAGATTTGTTGAAGAATTTGAAGAAAAGAAAGAAAAATGAAGAAGAAAAGAAGAGAGGGAGAGAACCATCGGTTGGAGAGAAAAAATAAAAGGAAGGGAAAAGTGAGAAGAGAGAGGCAGAGGAGGAGAGATTAAAAGGAAAATAAAAAGGATTCAAATTAATTTAAACGAATATAGGTATAGGCTTAGAACTATCAGATCAAATATCTATAATTCCAAGAGTATTTAAAATTTTATTTCTGAACCGATATGTTAGAAATTTAGAACTTGCAATAAGAACTTAATTTGAGAATTTATTTTAGATAAAAGATATTAAATTTGAGTTCGGGTTTAAGAACTGATATTTTTATTCAAGCAAATGAACTCAAATTTTACTGAGATTTAGGAATTAGTGTTTAGGCTAAGAATAAATGATTTAGGAATTCTCTAAACACTTTGATGACATGTTTAGGGAATTTGAAACTCAAATTTCAAACCAACTTAATTATTAGCTAATTAAATTATATCAACTTGTCTATTTAAATCCTATAATTCATTTTAGTCATTTAAATCTATCTAAAACCAATTTCTATTTTAGGTGAAGAGTTGGGGTATTTCAAAGCATGTTACATCGGTTCCATTTCTCCTATTAATTACCCACTAAACCACTTATGAAAGTCATTGCATCATGATAGGGATAGTCTAAGCGCCTAATCTATCATGTCAACCTCGATAATAGGGTTGCTACTCCCCGAACCGGATTCAACGACACATGAACAGACAATTCACACAAATTTTTAAGCAAATCTTTAGTCAAATTTGATTTGATAATGTCTAATATATCACTCAATAAACAAGTTACTATGTACCTAAATAATAAGAACTAGTGGGTGAATGATCGGTGTTCAAACTAGATTGAATACGAGAATTTATCAAAGAACCATTTCATATAAAACATCATTAATTCATAATTAAATATCAAATCATTTCGACTTCATCAAACTCAAATAAAATATCAAACCATCATAACTTCATATTCACACATGTATCTATACTTACTTATCTCATTTCATTATTTAAGCACATATCATTATTTTAATTTTAATTATTATGAATAGTATCAAAGAATCTATCACGCTCATGACAAAGGTCGTGATATCTATCATGGGCACCATCACGGCCGTGATCTTGGGCCGTGGTGTATAATATAACTTTATTTTATAAGTTATATATGATTTAACTCTTCATGTGTAATATATGTTTTATTTTAAACATAAAAAATCATATACGTGTATGTCTTATATGTTGTGTTTAATATGTAATTTAGAGTCATAGTAATATAGGGCATATTTGTATATGTTCAATCATGTATTTAATAAGTATGTTATAGTAACATATAAAATTTATAAATGCTCTTGTGTGTTATCATAATATGTTAAATTTGCATATTTTTATGTTATAATAATATATTAAATTTCTAATTTTTCAGTTATGTTATGAAAGAATATATATTAAATGTTATAATAAGACGTAAAAGCTTTATGTGAAAAATTTGTATGGGATTTGTATTCTATATGTTATATTTGTATATGTATATCATCTAATTCCTTCTATATATAATCATATCATATGTATATATATATATAATATATATATGAAATGTTATATCGGAAATATATTTTATATATGTTATAGTAACATACTAAGGAGAGTCTCTCAATTCTATGGACCATTTCACCATAATAGGGGGTATTTCCTCATTCTAGTAGGTATTTTCACCACAATAAAAGGGATTTCCTCATTCCAGTAGGCATTTTCACCACAACAAGAGGGATTTCCTTATTCTATAGGGCTTTTCATCGTTGTAAGGTGGGATTTCCCATTCTGTAGACCATTTCACCACAAGAGGAGGGATTTCCTCGTTCCATGGGCATTTTCACCACAACAGGAGGTTTCCTTGTTCCAGGAGCCTTTTCATCACTGTAGGGCTTAATTCCTCATTCTAAGTTTTTACCAAATTAAGGTGAGACTCCCTATTTTAAGGACCATTTCACCAAAATAAAGGGGATTTTCTTGATCCCGGGGCTTTTTCACACCATAGGAGTTAATTCCTCATTCCAGGAGGTATTTTACTAAGGGGGGGTTAATTCCTCATAATAGGGCTTTTCACCAAAGTAAAGTTTTTATAAATGAAACTTGTATAATATAACTATATTTATAAGTTATATATGATATAACTCTTCATGTGTAATATATATTTTATTTTAAACATAAAAAATTATATGCATGTATGTCTTATATGTTATGTTTGATATGTAATTTAGAGTTATATATAATATAGGGCATATTTGTATATGTTCATACATGTATTTAATAGGTATGTAATATCAACATATAAGATTTGTCAATGCTCTAGTACGTTATAGTCATATGTTAAATTTGCATATTTTTATGTTATAATGATATATTGAATTTTTTGCTATGTTATAAAGAATATATATTAAATGTTATAATAAGACATAAAAGACTTATATAAAAATTTTGTATAGGATTTGTATTCTATATGTTATTTAACATACGAGCACTGTTGTGACCACAAACGGACTCAATTCTTTATCATAAGGCTCATTTCACCATACTAAATTAATCATTACAATGTCCTTTTCACCACATTAGCATTATTATTATTGTAATGGCTTTAATTCATTGGTGTATCACATGGCACTAATCCTTGGCAAAAAGCTAGTTTTGCAAGAAGGCACCATTTCCATCATGTCTTGACTCAATTGGGTTTTAAAGGCTCAATCTATAATTTGATTGCTTAATTTTCAAATATATTTGTAAATAAAAATTTTCCAAATATTTACACATTTTGATAGAAGTTATGTATTTTAATGAGATATGTCAGTTAAGCTAAAGTGTCTTATTCATATTTGTTTTTTTTTTTTCACATTTGATAATAATTGTGCACTTAAGTAAGATACGCTAATTAATTTATTTCTTCACGCATCTTATAAAATTATTTAATTTAATTCATTGTTGATAAATATATAGTTTTTATTTTTTTGGTAAATGATGAAATGTGTATCTAAAATGCATGTTAGAAAATTATTATTCAATGTTGAACTTTACAACGATTAAAAAAAGCTATTCTAAAACATTGAGCGTTAATGTATTCCATTCATCTTTGTTTATTAATATTTGGTGATAATAGCCCATTTGAAAGACATATGCCAATTAATTTTATTTTTCCACTAATTTTAAATAGTTGTATAATTTAATTCGAAATTAAACTCTTTAATTACATATGTTGAAAATTTATTATTTTCCAAAAGTCTTTATAAATACATAATATATAATCATTTTTCTTCAAATCTATTATATCATTAGATTTAATTATTTTAACACTGTAATAATTTTTTAAAAATAAAATTGGCCATTAAAACTCTTTGTAATCTTAATTCATTATATTAAATCTTAGTTGTTTTTTTTTTTTTGGTAGGACAATATATTTGTTTGTTGCTTTCCAGTGGAGATTTGATTGATGGCATCATTACATTTCTTGTCACATGAAAATTCTTTTGCAATCCCTTTTCCATTGGACAGACATTCAACTTGTATAACACTTTCGCACAGGACAGTTAAATTGAAATGATCATGGTGACTTTCATTGACTGGCTATTGTTGGTCATTATTTAACGGGACCAGTCCCGTCGAAAACACTAACGGGACGGTAGAAAAATCCCATAACTAAACATCTGAGAAAATAAAAAATTAAGATAAAACCCCCAAATGAAAAATGGAAAACAAAGAAGTCAATATTTTAAAGAATTAATAAAAGCAAACCTGTGTTACTGATAGGAGAAAGAGGTGGATCGTCCTTGGACCATCCAAATTTGACTATACTCTTCATTGAGGATGTGTTAAATAATAGAAAGTGATGTTTTCTTGCACAATATTTATGGCTGTTGTACAACGCTATGTAGAATTTTTAAGGAGAGACTGATGAAAAAAGGCCAAATCGGATGAAAGAAAATTCCATTGAAATAGTTCTATGGCCTGAAGGCTATTTAAGGATTTGTTTATTTGTTAGCAGATTACAGATACAAATATTTTTTTCAAATAAATTATTTATAAAGAATTAGATACAAATAAAAAAAAGTTAGCAGTTGTCATTAAAAGATCAAATAGATCAAATATAAATATAAATATAAATTAGATATATTTATATATCATTTTAAAAAAAATATAAATACTAATAAAAAAAAAGATCATTCAAAAAGACTCTAAGCAGCTGTCTCGTATCTTTAGTGGAGCAGAAAGTGTCGGCATATGAGAAGTTGAGATGGGATATAGCCAGGTTGGGGAATTTAGAGGATAAAAACGCAACATCGGTAAAATGGGAACCTGAGAATGTCGGATAAGGAAGTGAAATATATATATATTTTTAATAAATATATCCTTGTAATCTTAATTGGTAATTACTATGCATGTCAACAAAATTGAAAAAAACACTTGAATAAAAAGAGTGGTTCGTAATTTCAAAGGGCAAGCCACTCACAGCCAAAAGTAGTTACATTTCTCTGCCATTTGCCCTACAATAACTATTCTATGTATATTATTATTACTTTAAAGTATTTACAAAAATGACATTATGTTTGATAATCCCGGTGCCAAATCGGTACTTTGCTTGCGGGCATTGGTATATGTTCCCTTCCCTCTGATCCTTATTTAAATCGTAACCGTCAATCCTAAGATTTTGAGGCCACTGGCTTAACATGATAGCTTAAAATTTTAAGGAGAAAAGAAAACCTTGACCTATGTAATTAGAAGCAATACTACCAAGGTAGGTGTGATATGGTTTTATCCGATTTGCTTCCAAACAGAATTAAATAGGAAATTGCTATTTGATTATTCTTATAAAATCGAATCTAATCATATTATTTAGTTCGTTAATTTTTTAAATAAAAAAAAGTATAGGATACAATTCGAACCATTTGTTATGAGAAAATAAGTCAACAATATTTCTCAATGCTTACTAGTAATTAGAGAAAAAATGAATGGCTAACTAATTTAAGTGGATTAAAAATTGTGCTTAATCTTAATTTATTTAGGGTTAAACTTGAACTTACGGATAAAGTAGTGATAGAAAATGAAATAGGTGACACCTACAAAATATTAAATCTAATGCAATCAAAATATGCACATCGTCTGCGCATTTCAGACAAGAAAAACCAAAATTGTAAGAACATTATATGGCTAGAGTTTGCTTGTTTCATTTACATGTAGATGATATAAAATGTTTTTAAGTAAATTATTTATTAAGAAATAAATACAGATAAAAATATATAATTTTATTTATAAAAAAACTAAGTAGATAAGATATAAATATAGATAAAAATATATAATTCAGATACGTTTTCATAATTGATTTAATTTTATTATGCTCTAATTTCTTACACGGAACTCTAGATATAAAATTTGAATTTTATTTTAATAAGTAATATCAAAGTTTTATATATATGAAATTAGAGTCTTAATTTGATTATAAATCTTTTGGTATATGTGATGTTATGATTTTGTCCTTAACCCATAAGAAGAAAAAAAAAAAAAAAAACGAAAGGAAGAAGAAATCATTGTCCTTTGCTTTATTGTGTCTGTATTGTATGGTGGGTTCTTGGATATTTACGGCACGAATATTGTTTTTTTCGATTCTGGACCATCAGGAGCTTAAAATATCTATAGAATTATTTATTTATTTTTTCCTTGTACCAAAAGGCACGTGCTCACTGTGTTCCACTATGAACTAAAATAGTATATTGCGGAATTGATTTTTTAATGTAATGTTTCTTAGATCTATAGACAATAGAAATAAGGTATTCCTATTAATGCGAATAATAATCATTAAATGAAGGTTGTTATTTGATCGGATAATAGACATATGATTTGATAATTGATATTTTAAATTGATTAATTGAAACAATATCTTACCAAAGTAACCTCTTTCGAATAGATTAATTATTATTTGAAATATCAAGACAGTTTTCTATGATTGAATTTCATGAGGATAGACGTCAATCCAAAGGAGGATAATTATTTAGTCGAAATTCAAATACATCTGTAGTAATAAATATGTGGCAATTATATAGTTACTTTTCCATGTGGATCATGAGTCTTTCCAAAAAAAGACTTGTTATTTGATAGGATTTATTGTCAATATTTGATCATTACAACAAGAGTACCGTAGACAAATTGATATTTTTTTCCAAAGATGAAATTTCAATGTTGTGTTAGACATCTTTTTTATGAGACTACTGTTATTTGCATTTGCTAAACATATTATATTGTCATTTAGGCAGAATTTGGTATCTATTTTTGTATTGGACAAATCATGTTACTTTTATTTTTTTGGAAATGGATAATTTAGTCTTTTTCATGATTCAAAACTTATTGGTTTTGATTCTTTATCAAGACATGAAAACCTTTATTTACTCGATACTATTGCCCAATCTAATGAATCTTTGCATGTTAATTCACGAAATACTAAAAAAATTAACTAATGAGAAGTCTACTTTATTATGGTTTGGTTCGTTAATTTTTTGAATAAAATAAGTATAGTATACAATTTGAACCATTTGTTATAAAAAAATAATCAACCAATATTTTTTAATGCTTACTAGTAATTAATGAAAAGATGAATGGTTAACTAATTTAAGTGGATTAAGGATTGTGCTTAATCTTAATTTATTTAGAGTTGAACTTGAACTTGCTTATAAAGTAGTGATAGAAAATGGAAATAGGTGGCACCTACAAGATATTAAATCTAATGTAATTGAAATATGTACACCAACTTTTCATTTCTGACAAGACAACAAAAAATGTAAGAACATTATATGGTTAGAGTTTGTTTGTTTCGTTTACACGTAGGTGACACATAAATGTTTTTAAATAAATTATTTATTAAGAATTAAATATAGATAAAAATATATAATTTTATTCTTAAAAAAAACTAAATAGGTCAGATATAGATATAAATAAAATACAAACCATTGAAACAAATCTTAATTTAATACCCAGGTGCAACATAAAAATAAATAAAATGGAAAAAATGTTAAAAGAAAAAGGAAAAAAATTTCATTAATTGATCAAATCTATTCCTTTTCCATGAGGCATCGCTTTTAATATATATCTATATATATATATATCTCAGTGTGAGTCGGGCCGAACCCGTGATCCGGTCAAACTTGGTACACACACAGATCAAACTTATCGGCCTGCCCAATCATATGAGTCATGATCCATTTAATGATCCAACATGTAGCTGGGTCGTAAGCGGCTCAATACTGCCAACCGATAAGCTATATATTTAAAGAAATAAAAAAAATCATCATAAAGTGTTTTTTTTTTTTTTTTGGCTTTTTATCATAAAGTGGTTATTATAAAGTGAATTATTTGTGTTACTGTTGTGTGAAGGGACGTGTGTGTGTGTCGGTGCGTGTTATCGTGAAGCGTGTGTGTGAGAATATCATTGTCTGTCAGCGTGTTACATTTCCTGTCGCGTGAGAGAGAGAGAGAGAGAAAGAACTTCATTTCCAATTTTTCGTTCTCACTTTTACCGGCACAGCTGCCATGTTTATCTATATATCTTGATTTATGTGTTAAAAGCAGTCAAAATTAGAAAAGAAGGTCCCGCAATTAAGGATTCATTTGTATAAAAAATAGTATTACAGTAATTTTATATACAATATTTCATGTATCATTTTTTTATTTAATTAATTTTTAATAAATGATTTATTTAAGATAGGTAAATTAAGATCTATCACGTTTTGCTTTGAAATTGACCACATTATTACGTGATTTACAACTTGTTTTTGTGATATCCACCATCTACCTGAGGAGAGCAAGATTATTAAGCATATTCTAGAAATAAGAATTCAAGAAAAGCAATGAAGGATATACATGGATCTACATTCCAGAATATGCTACATTATAATTTTTATGGACTACAATAAGGTTTAGCCTAAAATTAAAAGTGATCAAATAAAATTATAATTAACGGGCTTACATCATCTTATATTATATGGATTATTATATGTGTAGAAATCCTAGCACTGTATTTCTGATTTAAGATGGATAAATTAGGAAAAGATAGGTGTGTGTGTCTAGATATATAGAATAAATTATGATCTTTAAGAAAAAATATAGTTTTCTTTTCTCAATTTTTATTATTAGAAAAGACTGACGGACTATAATATCTGTTGAAAAACACTAAACCAAAGGATAAAGCAGATCAATAACATCTGCAGCGATGAATTTAGATATGCTTTCATAATTGATTTAATTTTATTATGCTCTAATTTCATACACGAAACTCTAGATATAAAATTTGAATTTTATTTTAATAAGTGATATCAAAGTTTTATATATATGAAATTAGAGTCTTAATTTGGTTATAAATCTTTTGGTATATGTGATGTTATGATTTTGTCCTTAACCCATAAGGAAAAAAAAAAACGAAAAGAAGAAGAAATCATTGTCCTTTGCTTTATTGTGTCTGTATTGTATGGTGGGTTCTTTGGATATTTACGGCACGAATATTGTTTTTGCGATTCTGGACTATCAGGAGCTTAAAATATCTATAGAATTATTTATTTATTTTTTCCTTGTACCAAAAGGAACGTATATAATTGATCCACTATGAACTAAAATAGTATATTGCGGAATGGATTTTTAATGTAATGTTTCTTAGATCTATAGACAATAGAAATAAGGTATTCCTATTAATGCGAATAATAATCATCAAATGAAGGTTGTTATTTGATCATTATTTGATCAGATAATAGACATATGATTTAGTAATTGATATTTTAAATTGATTAATTGAAACAATATCTTACCAAAATATCTTCTTTTGAGTAGATTAATTATTATTTGAAATATCAAGACAGTTTTCTATGATTGAATTTCATGAGGATAGTAGTAAGTCCAAAGGAGGATAATTATTTGATCGAAATTCAAATACATCTATAGTAAATAAATATGTGGCAATTATATAGTTACTTTTCCATGTGGATCATGAGTCTTTCCAAAGAAAAACTTGTCATTTGATAGGATTTATTGTCAATACTTGATCATTACAACAAGAGTACCGTAGACAAATTGATATTTTTTTTCAAAGATGAAATTTCAATGTTGTGTTAGATATCTTTTTTATGAGACTACTATTATTTGCATTTGCTAAATATATTGTACTGTCATTTAGGCAGATTTTGGTATCTATTTTTGTATTGGACAAATCATGTTACTTTTATTTTTTTGGAAATGGATAATCTAGCCTTTTTCATGATTCAAAACTTATTGGTTTTGATTCTTTATCAAGACATGATAACCTTTATTTACTCGATGCTATTGTCCAATCTAATGAATCTTTCCATGTTAATTCACGAAATACTAAAGAAAATTAACTAATAAGAAGTCCGCTTTATTATGGCGTAACCATTTATGGCACATCTCTAAACAAAAAATTAAAAGGCTTATGTCATATAGAATTCTTGATTTACTTGATTTATCAAACTTTGAAGTTTGTATTGATTGCATTAAGGGAAACGAAACGAATAAAAGGAGATTAGGTGCCAGAAGATCTTCAAACATCTTAGAACTAATCCATATGGATATTTGTGGGCCATTTTCCTACACCTTCATGGAATGGTCACAAATACTTTATTACATTTATAGACCATTACTCATGTTATGGGTACTTTTAAATTGTAACAGTCAATCCTAAGATTTTAAGGTCTGGAAATAGGAATTTTAAGGATAAAAGAAAACTTGACCTGGGTGAGGTGCGGTTACATTCGATTTGCTTCTGAACAGTATCGAATAGAAAATTGTTATTTGGTTATTTTTATAAAATTGAATCTAATCATATGGTTCGGTTCGTTAATTTTTTGAATAAAAAAAGTATAGTATATAATTCGAACCATTTGTTATAAAAAAATAATCAAACAATATTTTTTAATGCTTACTAGTAATTAATGAAAAGATGAATGGCTAACTAATTTAAGTGAATTAAGGATTGTGCTTAATCTTAATTTATTTAGAGTTAAACTTGAACTTGCGTATAAAGTAGTGATAGAAAATGGAAATAGGTGGCACCTACAAAATATTAAATCTAATGTAATTGAAATATGTACATCAACTTTTCATTTCTGACAAGACAACAAAAAATGTAAGAACATTATATGGCTAGAGTTTGCTTGTTTCATTTACATGTAGATGACACATAAATGTTTTCAAATAAATTATTTATCAAAAATTAAATATAGATAAAAATATATAATTTTATTCATAAAAAAAAAAACTAAATAGATTAGATATTAATATAGATAAAATACAAACCATCGAAACAAATCTTAATTTAATACCCAGGTGCAACATAAAAATAAATAAAATGAAAATATTGTTCAAAGAAAAAGGAAAAAAAATTCATTAATTGATCAATTCTATTCCTTTTCCATGAGGAATCGCTCTTAATATATATAGATCGCAGTGTGAGTCGGGCTGGACCCGTGATCCGGCCAAACTTGGTATACGCACAGATCAGACTTATTGGTCTGGCCCAATTATATGGGTCATGATCCATTTAATGATCCAACATGTGGCCGGGTCGTAAGCGGCTCAATACTGCCAACCGACAGGTTAAATATTTAAGAAAACAAAAAACCATCATAAAGTGACTTTTAATTTTTTGGCCTTTTATTATAAAGTAAATTATTTATGTAACTGTTGTGTGAAGGGACGTGTGTGTGTCAGGGCGTGTTATCGTGTAGTGTGTGTGTGAGAATGTCATTGTCTGTCAGCATGTTACATTTCCTGTCGCGTCAGAGAGAAAGAACTTCATGTTCCAATTTTTTTTCTCACTTTTACTGGCACAGCTACCATGTTTATCCATATATCTTGATTTATGTGCTAAATGCAGTCAAAATTAAAAAAAAAAAAAAAACATTGGTCTATCTTTGCTATATAAAAAATAGTATTATAGTAATTTGATATGTTGTATTTTAGGCGGTATTATTTTTTCACTTGATAAATCTTTAATGATGATTTATTTAAAATAAATAGATCAAGATATATCATTTTTTGTTCTAAAATTGATCATATTGTTATGTGATTTATAGGATTTGTTTGTTTAGCTTTTTTGAACAGATTTAGATATTTTTTAATAAATTATTTATTAAGAAATAGATATAAATAAAAAATTGACAGTTTTAATAAAAAGATTAAATAAATTAAATATATTTATATATATTATTTCGATACAAATATATATACAGATGAAAAACAGATAATCGAATAGACGGATAACTTGTTTTTGTGATGTGCACCATATACCGAGGAGAACAATGTATATAAGCATATTCTAGAAATAAGAATTCAAGAAAAGCAATAAAGAATATACATGGATCTTCATTCCAGAATATGCTATATTATAATTTTTATAACGGAATTATGGACTTACATATATATATATTAATAATTATAATTTATGAGCTATTATAAGTTTAGCCTAAAATTAAAAATGATCAAATAAAATTATGATTAATGGATTAAATCATCTTATATTATACAGGTTATTATATGTGTAGAAATTTTAATACTAAATTTTTAATTTATGATGGACAAATTAGAAGAAAGTAGTGTGTATAGATATAAAATAGGTTATGGTCTTCAGATAACATATAGTTTTTTTTTCTCACTTTTCATTGTTAGAAAAGATTGACTAGTAATATATATCTCTTGAAAGACACAAAACCAATGGATAAAGAAGATCAATAACATCTGCACCGATAAATTTGGATATGCTTCCATGATTGATTTAATTTATTACATCTTAATTTCATACATAAAACCCTAGATATAAAATTTAAAATTTATTTTAATAAGTGGTATTAGAGCCTTATTTGTATGAAATTAGAGTCTTAATTTGATCATAAACCCTTTGGTATATGTGATCTTATGATTTTATTGTTCCAGATTTACGTTTTGAGATTGAAGACAACTCATGTAAGTAATTATTTTTCCCAATTTTGAGGTTTAGGATTCGAGGAATAAGGAAAAAAATTATCATTTGGAATTTAATGAATTCTTCGAAATCTTAATGCTTACTGTTAATAAACCTCGTTCCTTTTGCAAATCCTCACAACTTATTGCCGATGTTTTATAAATCGATTTATTCAGTTGCAAAAAATCATAGAGTCATTAAAATCTAATTGGATAAGCTTCATGATATTTGTTTATTTATGTCTCTTGATCTTGGCTTGTGATCTCAACAATTGGAAAAGAACAGTTTTTTTTTTTTTTTTTTAATTTGATATGCATATCTCAGTTTCTGTGAATTTTGTTTGCTTGTGAAATCATTGTCCTTGTCCTTAACCCATCAAGAAAAAACAAAAAAAAAAAAAAAAAAAAAGAAGAAGAAAGAAATCATTGTCCTTCGCTTTATTGTGTCTTTAGTGTATGGTGGGTTCTTTGGATATTTACGGCACGAATATTGTTTTTTCGATCTGGACAATCAGAAGCTTAAAATATCTATAGAATTATATTTATTTATTTTTTCCTTGTACCAAAAGGACCGATAGAGTTGAACGACTATGAACTGAAATAGTATATGGCGGAATTGATTTTTAATGTAATGTTTCTTAGATCTATAGACAATTGAAATAAGGTATGCCTATCAATGCGAATAATAATCATCAAAGGAAGGTTATTATTTGATTAGATGATAAAAATATGATTTGGTAATTGATATTTTAAATTGATAAATTGAAATAATATCTTACCAAAGTAACCTTTTCTTAATAGTTTAATTATTATTTGAAATATCAAGATAGTTTTCTATGATTGAATTGCATGCGGATAGCAGTCAGCCCAAAGGAAGATAATTATTTGGTCGAAATTCAAATACATATATAGTGATAAATATGTGGCAATTATATAGTTACTTTTCCATGTGAATCATGAGCCTTTCCAAAGAATGACTTATTATTTGATAGGATTTATTGTCAATATTTGATCATTACAACAAGGGTATCGCTTACAAATTGATTTTTTTTTCAAAGACGAAATTTCAATGTTGTCTTAGGTATCTTGTTATGGGACTACTGTTATTTGCATTTGCTAAATATATTGTACTATCATTTAGTTAGAATTTGGTATCTATTTCCATATTGGACAAATCAGGTTACTTTTGTTCTTTTGGAAATGGATAATTTAGTCTTTTTCATGATTCAAAACTTATTAGTTTTGATTCTTTATCAAGATATGATAACCTTTATTTACTCGATGCTATTGCCCAATCTAATGAATCTTTGCATGTTAATTCATGAAATACTAAAGAAAATTAACTAATGAGAAGTCTGCTTTATTATGGTGTAATCATTTAGGGCAAATCTCTAAACAAAGAATTAAAAGGCTAGTGTCAAATAGAATTCTTGATTTACTTGATTTATCGAACTTTGAAGTTTGTATTGATTGCATTAAGGGAAAGCAAACGAACAAAAGGAGATTGGGTGCGAAAAGATCTTCAAACATCTTAGAACTAATCCATATGGATATTTGTGAGCTATTTCCTCCACCTTCATGGAATGGTCACAAATACTTTATTACATTCATAGACGGTTATTCATGTTTATGGGTATCTTTATCTCATTCTTGAGACGTCACAAGCACTGGACATGTTCAAAGTTTTTAAAGCTGAATTTGAGAATCAATTTGGCAAATGAATTAAAAGAATTAGATTTAATTATGGTAGTGAATACTATGGTAGATATGACAGTACAGGTGAACAACATCTAGGTCCATTTGCCAAATCCCTAGAAGAATGTGGGATCGTCCCCCAGTACACCATGTCAGGGAGTCCTAGCATGAATGGTGTTGCTAAGAGACGAAATAGAACATTAAAAGACATGGTAAGGAGCATGATTGTTCATATTAACTTGCTAGACTTATATTCCCCGATTTACCAAGGTCTATTCCGAACCCCACATTCTCAAAAGAAACGCCTTCTTAGCTTTACCACGATCTCTCAAATGTTTGGGAGGTTCAACTATTCGAACTGGTTTCGACCTGCTTTAGCCTCATTAGGAGAGCGGTATTAACTCTCAACCAGTTTATTTATGGGAAGCTAGACCCGCCTTCAGATATAAACCACGTCCTAAGCAAACCCCTGCTAATGCCACTCATAACACTATACGCTCAAGTAGAACACCCCTATAAGATTCTCAACTCTAAAATTGTGACACCATGCCTACAAAAGAATCTCTCTAGGAGCGGAAGCATGCTCTAGAGGTACTTGATAAATGCTCATATGAAATTCGTGGAGTGGAGGGCATATTCACTTTGTTAAAGTTTAGCTATGACAATTTAAAGCACATTGAAAGGTCTTGCTTTCTGTGTTGTTCATTGTTCCCAGGCGAGTACCTTATTGAGAAAGAGCAACTTATACAATACTAGATTGCTGAAGGGTTTCATGAATAACAAGTAGAGGGACATGCCATAATCGGATCTTTGAAAGCCGCAGGCTTACTTGAAAATGGAAAAAGAAAACGCATGTGAAGATGCACGATATTGTTTGGGGTTTTTCCATATGGATAGCCTTTGATTGCGGATCAAACAAGAGAATGTTTTCAGTAAAAGCAAGTACAAGGATCATTTAAGCACCAAAAGTCAAGGATTAGGAAGCAACTCAAAGGATTTCGTAGTAGATAATGGTATTACTGCACTATCTGAGGTGCCAATCTCTCCCAATCTATTAACCTTGATGCTTTAGTGGAACCATGGTTTGATCAAAATTACAAATGGTTTCTTTCTTTACATGCCGTCAATAACCGTCCTTGATTTATCCTTCACTAGTATTAAGAAGCTTCCACCAAGCGTTGGTAAGTTAATTCAACTTCATCATCCTAATAACCAAGTTAACCACACTACTAAAAGAGCTTGGAAATCTAGCAAATTTAAGATATTTGGATTTGCAACACAGGTGCACCCTTAAGATAATCTTTGGCAGTTAGTGGTCTTGAATCTATATTACAGCTATGGATTCTAGGAAGCATTTGATTATGTAATGAAGTTTGGTTTGGAGACACGGACTCTTTACAACATCTTTCTACATTTGGCATCACTATAACTGAATTAAGGACATTATGAAAACTTTGCAACCATAGTGGATTGTTGAGAAGTATACAGTACCCATATATTGAGCAATATGATGGCCTCTTTCAGTTGCAGTTACCCTCAACCAACATGGTCACTAGTGAAAGGTTGAGAAGGCTTAGCATTGATGATTGTTGCAATTTGAAGTGCATATTAGTCGGAGATGGGATAGGAAAGAGATGGCTACATAGTCTGGAAATTCTTGCATTGTATAGCCTTCATAGTTTAAGTGTAGTAAGGAAGAACCCCGTAGCATGTGATTGCTTGCAAAACTTCCGTTCGTTGAATATCTGGTATTGTAATAAGCTAAGAAATGTCTCCTAGATTCTGCAGCTTCCATGTCTTGAAACGGTTTACTTGTTTTATTGTAAAGCAATAGAGGAAGTTATTACAGAAGTAGATCTACAAGTTTCACAAGGAGGGAAAAACCTAAACCTTGTCATATTTTTAGGCCTAAAAACTTTATCCATTTGAGATCTACTCGAGTTAAGGTGGCTTGCTCCAAGTGCATTGCGTTTTCCCTCGTTGGAGAGCGTTGCAGTGATTGGCTATCCACAGATGAAGAAGTCAACGATTCAAGTTGAAGATGACATCAAGTTGCTTGTTATTTATGGTAAGAAGGAATGGTAGGATGGCTTAGAATGGGATGATGCCATTACCAAGTCTACTTTCACTCCTCTTCTCATGGCAATTTAATGCTGAACTTGCTCTTACTACAAAAGCATTCCAAATCTTCCAAAACAATAATATTAGGAAGGAATCATATCCAAAATGTTATGATGAATCTTGAAAGTCTAAATAATTATTATGTCTAGGGGATTATTTAGATTGGTTAAACTACATCTTACCTCTTAGATTCACGTCCTTAAGCATGGATTTATGAATCTGCAATTAAATTAATTTTGTTATTCAAGGGAAATTGTAATTTCTATTTATGAGGACTAGAACTAGTCCTTTTCAAGATTGCACCACGAATTTATTACAGGAAGGTGGCTAAGCATGGTTTTAGGAAAAAGTAGTTGTTTTTGGAGGAAACAAATGTTAGTATATATTTTTTTCCTTACAATGTACTCAAACATATATAATACTCCCCTTAGCAAATCATAATAATGGAAAGCATGAATTCTTTCATGCACCATCCTCTCAAGTAACTTTCATCCTACCATTTACAGAGAGAAAAGATTGAAGCATATCTTGACCTCAGGTGAAGATAATGCTATCATTGAACAAGTGTGAAATTTAAATTAAGATCAAACTAACTTCACTTAATTTGCTTCCCTTCATGTAAATCCAGCTGATAAAATAGTTATCAAGGTGCTAAATCATAAGCATTACTAGTTTTCAGCCCACATGAGAGCCCTCATCGACCCATCTCTTTTTTGGTTCTCCGATTACCATATTCTATGTCTTAAACCCAATGGCTTCATAACATAACCCATTAGTATTACCACTGACTCTAGATTAGGTTCATATTAGGGCCACAAACAAGCTCGATTTGTAAACAACCCAAGCTCAAGCTTGAAATAAAGTTCATTAAGCTAAACGAGCTGAAATTGGGACAAGATTTCAAGCTCAATATAAAACTCGAACTCAAGCACCAAACTTTTTAAACGAACCAAGCCTATGCCTTCAAAAGCTTCGCTTGACTTTGTAATTCCAAAATTTATACAACTCAAATATAATAATCGTTAAGTTAATAATGTAAATTTTTTGAAGAAGTTCTAAGAAAATTCACTTTTTTTTTTTTTTTTTTGCAATCTAAGAATATTAAAAGACGAACAATTTATTTGTCGTTTAAAATTTTGACTTGTTATAAGCAAAATTCCAAGATAAAATTTTTCTATAACTTCTTAATAATACCCCAAAAAAAAAAAAAAAGAAGATAAAATTCGAAATATATACACAAATGAACAAAAATAAGATTTTAACTAGATGATAGTAATAATAAAAGTTATAGAATATAACATTCCTTATAATTAAACAAATAAATAATGAATAAATAAATAATTAAAATGAAATGATACTAAATCTAATGATTCAAATCTCAAGATATTTCATAAAAATAAAAATGATAAGAAATACCAAATTAATACAATAAGAGGATAAATTAATGTAATCATATAATACATGCAATAAACAAACATTAAACATGGAAACAATTGTAAATAATACCAACTCTCAAAACACCTTACAACAACAAAAAAACAATGCAAAACATCAAGAAGAAATAATATTAAATCAATGTATGCAATAGGTAAACTTAATAAATAATAGATTACCAAATAATTCAAATTACAATGGAAGTAAAACATAATATCAAAATTTAATCTAAATTAATTAGAATAACACAATGAAAGCATAAGTGAAAGGGTAAATCTTAAAATGATTAAAAGCTTTTGATTTATAAAATTTAAAGTTAATATATAATGTTAACTACCAATAGATAATTAATTTAAACTTTGTTTAGAATATGATTTAATGATTAAACTTAGATAGTTTAATTAAACTAAGTAAATTAAATTTCATGTTAAAAATAGATAGTTTAACATAATCAAATTAATAAAAAGACTTAATTGAAATTGATATTTCAAATACTTGTTTCCATTCGTTTATTTATTTAATTATCGATTTCATTAATCAGATTTATTAAATCTGTGTAATTATGAAATTTGAACTCTATCCTCTTTAATTTATCTATTTACTTTGATTTTTTCCTTTAAAAAATCACATTTCACTATTATCTCAACCAATTTTACTTAGAACCCCTTTTCTTTCAATCATCAAATAAACCAAATTTCAAAAATTCAAGTATTTAAATTTTACAAAAAGGTCCTATATAGTCATTTTAACTTGAATACTATTTTCTCAATCCCATAAATTTTGCAATCAACTGTTTGTTTATAAATATCAATTCTTAAACCTAAACCCGGATTAAATATGAAGTTTTTACCAACTTAATTTATAAACTGGATTTCCAATTCAAGTTATCGATTTTACCTATATATCGTCTAAAATTTTCTCCCAATTGTTTTTAATACTTGAGATAATGATTTGGAAAGCTCAAATTAAAACCCAACCCATAAATATTCTTAAAATCTCCTTATATTTATCTCTTTTTCTCCTTTTCCTTTCCTAAAAATCTGGCATCTTTCTTCTTCTTTCTTTTCTTTCATGTTTTCATTCTTTCTTTTTCTTCTTCTTCCTCTTCTCTTCGTTTCTCTTAAATGTCACCTGCAAATCTCTATCTTGGGAAAATCATTACAGAGATTGAAGTTAGAAAAGAAGATAGGAAGTGTGAAACATGCTAGTAGAAGGTACAACAACTATGAAGAGGTAGGAGTAGTGAAGATTAATAGTCTAAGTTGCCAAAAATGTTTAGTGATCTTCTTTGTTTTTGGATTGTTGTATAAGCATGTACATGATAAAATAGAGTAAGATGAGAGTTAGGTATGTGATAAAACTGGTATATGAATGATGTATGAACTTGTAAAAACAAATATAAGTATGTTTGTGCACACTAGAATCAAGAAAATTCATGAAATGGTTTAAGAAAATAAGATATAATGACATGTATGTTGATGATATAAGTTATGGTGTTGAACTTGTAGATTGTTAAAATGATGTTGTAGGCTGAGTTTTGAGGATGAAAAAGAAAAAAAAAACAAGTAATAAAATGGATTAAAAGAAACAAAAGACGTCGTCTGGGTTGACATGCCCTTTGGCATGGGGTGTGGTAGCCCTTGTATCCATATGGTCTGGGTTGGCATGCTCTCTGGCACAAGACGTGGCAAGGGATTTGTATGCCCATGACACAAGGCATGGCAATGAGCATGGTAGCTACCACAACCTATGATCCGCCCCTATATGGAACTAAGGCTCCTCTTGCTCTTCTTTTTCATGTCAATTTAACTTAATTTGATCATGAATTCTTCATTCGAACTTAGATTGAGATGATTCAAAATGTTACTAAAAGCCTAAAAAGAACTCTATAATTTTTATGTTTTAACTTTTGGGAAATTCTAAAAGCATCAAGGCCTAAGATATATTTGTTTCAAATGACAACATTTGGGCATGAACAAGAATAACACAAAACAAGTCCAAACTTATTCAAATTTTTTGAACACTTGTGTCACTAGTTATGTATATGTAGTTAAGTATAACATTTTATAATTGCTTAAAGACCAATAGACTATGAAATTTATAAAACAAGTTTGGAACGCTTAGATATAAAATGAATTTAGTTAATCAACCTAAGTCTAAATTGGCTTAATGAATCTAAATGAATTAATATGAATTAGACTAATTAAGAATCTAATAGCTATATGATAATGACCTAATAAGATAATTGAATAGGACTTAGTAGCTAGATTAGATGACTACTTCTAATCAACTTGGCTAAGATTAAGTTAACATAGACTTAAGTTGATATGAATCTTAGATATAAAATGAATTAGTAATACAACTAAGCTCAACTTGACCAAATGAACTTCACTAAACTAAAATGATCTAGATTGATTAAGTTCTAATCAACTTAGCTGAGTTCAATTAAAATAGACTTAAAACTTTTAAATGACTTAGAGATAGTATATCGTAATATGATGGGCCAGACCATGTTTAGTAAAGGGAGTAGGTTGTTTCTAATATATGTTTTTTAAAATGATTTTTTCAAGCAAGTTAATAAATCATTGAGATACTTATCAAATGATATAGAACAGTAATGTCTTTATAATAGATAATAGTAAACAATAGAAAATAAATAACTCGACAAACAATAGAGAACTATCGTATCCTAGCAGGGCGGTTTCCACAGCTATGGCAAGGTTCCTGTTTAGTGTTTGATCAAATATGTTTGATATAAATCTATGTTTCAATCAAATATAAACTAATGAACTGAAAAATGAATCTAAATACTAAAATTCAATAAAGTATACATTACGAAAAATGATGAATGAGTACTATTTTGTTTCATAGAGGGAGCAGCTTAATCTTTGGTTTTCCTAGGAATTTGCTATGACTTAGCTTGGATGACAAGTGGGTAACATTAACCTTATCACATTGTTTGTGCTTATACTTTAGTTGCATCTAAACTACTATAAACATAATTAGCTATGAATAGGGAATTGGGTACTCATGTGCTACTTGGTGATTGTTTTTGGTTAATAACATACTAATTTAAAAGAGATCATGCATTGCTTGTAATTTTTGAGTTATAATTGTTGATGACTGTTGATAATTGATCGGTCACCTTAATAAATGAACTTATATTATCTGACTAGTTAATTAAACAATCATGCATTGTACAACAATATAACTTGCATTAGCATGGTATTCACGTCACATATTAATATTCCGATTATATACTAATGCTTTTGAGAGTCTAGTGAATGTGGTTAAGGTTACTATAGAGAGTTGTCAATTCTACAGAAACTAAGTAGGCTTAAAGGACATCGTCTGTGTTAGGGTTGGCTTTAGGGATTATACTTAGGGAGTTTCTAAGATTATAAGGGAAGTGGAGCTTATGTTAGTAATATGTATATATAAATAGCAAATGAGTTTTAAAAGAAATCCTCATTCCTTAGTTTTTTTCTAAGATAAAGTTGAGGTTATGTTAATAATATATATGTAAATAACAATGAGTTGAGAAAATTTCTCATTCCTTAGTTTTTAGTTTTCCTTGGGTGTGAATGACTTGAGTTGGTCCTTCAACCCCTAAGAGAGGCATAAATCTCTGTTAGCTTGGATTCCAGTTATCCAAACTGTGCATGTCATATAAGTGAGTGTTGCATTGTATATGCTTGTTAAATATACTTGTTTGATAATTGTTTGATGTGTGGTTTAGTTTGGTTATTCACTAAGCTATGGTTTAGCTCATGCCCCCTCAGTTTTTGTGCAGGAATATCTTAAGTCGGGAATGGGCTAAGATTGTGTCGAAAGAATTCTTTGAAGATAGAAGATAAATTTGAAATGAAAATTAGATAGATTGTATAGTTAATTGAAATTTTGTTTTATGTAAAATAAACTTAGATTATAAATAGGATTGTTTGTATCGTAGTTTAAAGTTTTGTATAATGTATATGATATATTCTATTTTACTATTTGTTGGGGGATACCAGTTCTCTACGGTTTTGGTGGAATGTGGGAATCTATATTTCCCTTAGGTATCAAAATGTGTTTATATAATTAAAACTTGTATAGCAAATTTTAAGTAGAGTTTTGCAAACTCTGACTTATAAAATGGTTCTCATATTACGGGTACACACGTGGTATGATGACTCCAAGTTAATCCTTCTAGGCCTCCTTTAGGGTTGTGATAGAGTTTTGTATTATAGCTTTAGGTTATCAGAGATAGAAGCAATCTATTAAATGGTGAGATAAGGTAGATCATGGGTAGAAGAATGATTAGAATATTAACTAAAACTCTTAGATTATAGCAATATATATACGTATATATTTATATGTAATACTTTAAGTGCCTTTTGTGCTATAGTTAAATACTGTTTTTATTAGTTACACTTCTATAAATATAAAGACGAGATGGGCCAAAAGTAACAAATTAAAATAATGATAAATAATCTGGTATGCTATAAAGGTGTGAAATTTTTACTAAGAACATAACATAATACATCATATACTTTGTGCTGTTTGATAATTATCAACTAAAATTTTGTAAAATTTGTTAATTATACAAAATTAATCAACTTGTTTAAATTTTCTTTTATTGATATTTGTATTAGAATTAACCGGAATAATACATGGTTTGTTATTTATGCTATGTTGTATAAATTTATAATCTTTACATGTTGTATACCTTATGCTATATTTTGTTTACAACTGTATGTATTTTTCTTGTCCAATGTTTTGTTTTATAATATATTTTATATTGTGTTTTGTTTAATGATATGCATGCCTATAATCTCTTATGAAGTGTTTTGTTATGCCATACTTGTGAGTGTTGTTATGTTATTGTTTGTTTGAAATCAGATTTAGCTAGGATAATGGTATGATTTTGTGTGACCTAAATATGTGTGTGTGTGTGTGTGTACGTCTTGTTGTGTCTATTACTTGTAATATAATTGTGAGAACATGTTTGATGTTTGCAAATGAAATTAATTCAATTTAAGTAGAGCAAAAATGATTTAGCAAAACCTTAGGACTTGCTCCTTAAATCCTTTAAAAATTTGAAAAAGTTTTTAAGTGATGGTGAAAATGCATGAATGTGTTTGCTTTTGTTAAAAATGACAAATTAAACTAGAAAATTCCTCTTTAAATGTTATTTATTAGTATGTGGACAAAACAAAGAAATCAAAAATAAAATAAAATTCAAGATTTATAAGATAACTTAACATCTCCAATTTACTAATACGACAAGCCTACTTATTGAAATCAAATGTTTTATCTAATTTTTTAAAAAGGAAATATTAAATGAATGTCATAGTATAAGAAATTTCAAAGATGAATTTTCTTAAGAGGGAAAGTATGAAACCAAACCCGAGCAAGTTTCGAGGACAAAACTTCTCTTATGGGTGGAAGGATATAACCACCCAAATTTATACAACTCAAATATAATAATCATTAAGTCAATAATGTGAAATTTTTGAAGAAGTTTTAAGAAAAGTCACATAAATCATTCCTAATTTTTTTTTTCGCAATCTAAGAATATTAAAAGACAAACAATTTATTTATCGTTTAAAAATTTTAATTGTTATAATAAAAAATTCCAAGATAAAATTTTCCATAACTTCTTAATAATACCCCACAAAAATTAAAAATGATAAATTCAAAATACATACACAAATGAACGAAAATGATCGTAATAATAATAGATATAGAATATAACATTCCTTATAATTAAACAAACAAATGATGAATAAATAAATAATTACAAAGAAATGATACTAAATCTAATGATTCAAATCTTAAGATGTTTCATAAAAATAAATATGATAAGAAATACCAAATTAATACGATAAGAGAGTAAAACAATATAATCATATAATACATGCAGTAAACAAACATGAAACATGGAAACAATTGTAAATAATACCGACTCTCAAAATGCCTTACAACAATGAAAAACAAAGTGAAACATCAAGCAAACATAATAATAAATACATATATGCAATAGGTAAACTCAATAAATAATAGATTATCAAATAATTCGAAATTACAATGGACGTGAAACATAAGATGAAAATTTAATCTAAATTAATCATAATAGCACAATGAAAGCATAAGCGAATGAATAAATCTTAGATAGTTCAATTAAACTAAGTAACTTAAATTATGGGTTATAAATAGATAGACTAACATAATCAAATTGATAAATAGATTTAACTAAAACTGAGAATTCAAATACTCATTTCCATTCATTTATTTATTTTAATTATCTATTTCATCAATCAAATTTCTTGAATCTTTGTAATTATGAAATTTGAACTCTATCCTCTTCAATTTATCTATTTACTTTGGTTATTCTTTTCCAAGAAACCAAATTTCACTATTATCTCAACCAATTTTAATTAGAACCCCTTATCTTTCAATCATCAAATATATCAAAATTTAAAAATTCAAGTATTTAAATTTTACAAAAAGGTCCTATCTAGTCATTTTAACTTGAATAATATTTTCTTAATTCCTATAAATTTTTAAATCAACTGATTGTTTATAAATATCATATCTTAAACTTAAACTTGGATAAAATATGAAGTTTTTACCAACTTAATTTATAAATTGGATTTCCAATTCAAGCTATAGCTTTTACCTATATATCTTTTAAAATTTTCTCCCAATTGCTTTTAATACTTAAGATAATGATCTGGAAAGCTTAAATTAAAACCCCTATCCATAAATATTCTTAAAAACTCCTTATATTTATCTCTTTTTCTCCTTTTCCTTTCCCAAAAATCTGCCACTTTTCTTCTTCTTTCTTCTCTTTCATGTTTTCATTCTTTTCTTTTTCTTCTTCTTCATCTTCTCTTCTTTTCTCTTAAATTTCACCTCCAAATCTCAATCTTGAGAAGATCATAAGAGATATTGAACTTAGAAAAGAAGATAGGAAGTGGGAAACATGCTAGTAGAAGCTACAACAACTATAAAAAAGTGGGAGTAGTGAAGATCAATAGTCTAATTTGCCAAAAATATAGTTAGTGCTCTTCTTTGTTTTTGGATTGTTGTATATGCATGTACATGATAAAATAGAGTAAGATGAGAGTTGGGTATGTGATAAAACTGGTATATGAATGATGTATGAACTTGTAAAAACAAATATAAGAATGTTTGTGTATACTAGAATCAAGAAAATTCATGAAATGATTTAAGAAAATAAGACATAATGACATTTATATTGATGTTATAAGTTATGGCGTTGAACTTGTAGATTGTTAATATGATGCTGTGGGCTGAGTTTTGAGGATAAAATGGAAAAAAAAGTAACAAAATGAAGTAAAAGAAACAAGAGATGTCGTCTGGGTTGGCACGCCTTTTAGCATGGGGCATGGTAGCCCCTGTATCCATGTGATCTGGGTTGGCATGCCTTCAAGCATAAGGCATGGCAAGGGGTGTGGTAGCCTCTACCCTCCCTTGTTGATTTGTATGCCCCATTGACATGGGGCATGGCAAAGGGTGCAGTGGCTGCCACCATCCTTGATAAACCCTATATAGAACTAGGGCTCCTCTTGCTATTTTTTTCCTTGTCAATTTAACTTAATTTAATCATGACTTCCTCATCCGAACCCGGATTGAGGTTATTCAAAATGCTACAAAAAAGCTTAAAAAGAACTCTATAACTTTTATGTTTTAAATTTTGGGAAATTCTAAAAGAATTAAGGCCTAAGATATATTTTTTTCAAATGGCAACATTTAGGCATAATCAACAACAACACCAACAAGTCCAAACATATTCAAATTTATTGAACACTTGTTTCACTAGTTATGTGTATGCAGTTGAGTATAAAATTTTATAATTTCTTAAAGACCAATAAACTAAGGAATTTATAAAACAAGTTTGGAACACTTAGATATAAAATGAACTTAGTTAATCAACCTAAGTCCAATGTAGCTTAATGAATCTTAAATGAATTAAAATGAACTAGACTAATTAAGAATCTAATAGCTATATGATAATAACCTAGTAAGATAATTGAATAGTACTTATTAGCTATATCAGATGACTAATTCTAATCAATTTAGCTAAGATTAAGTTAACATAGACTTAAGTTGATATGAATCTTAGATATAACATGAATTAGTAATACAGCTAAGCTCAACTTGACCAAATGAACTTCACTAAATTAAAATGAACTAGATTGATTAAGTTTAATCAACTTGGCTAAGTTCAATTAAAATAGACTTAAAACTTTTAAATGACTTAGAGATAGTATACTGTAATATGATGGGTTACACCATGTTTAGTAAAGGGAGTAGGTTGTTTCTAATGTACGTTTTTTAAAATGAGTTTTTCAAGTAAGTTAATAAATCATTAAGATACTTATCAAATGATATAGAGTAGTAATATCTTTATAATAGATAATAGTAAACAAAAGAAAAGAAAGAACTCGACAGAGAATAGAGAGCTGCTCGTATCTTGGCGGGATGGTTTCTACAACCATGGCGAGGTTGCTACTTAGTGTCTGGTCAAATATGTTTAATATGAATCTATGTTTCAATCAAATATAAACTAATAAATGAAAAAAATGAATTTGAATACTAAAATTCAATAAAGTATACATTACGAAAAGTGATGAATGACTACTACTTTGTTTCATAAGGGGAACAACTTAATCTTTAGTTTTCCCAGGAGTTTGCTATGACTTAGCTTTGAGGAAAGGTGAGTAACATTAACCTTATCATGTTGTTTGTGCTTGACTTTAGTTGCATCTGAACTACTCTAAACATAATTGGCTATGTATGGGGAATGGGTACTCATGTGCCGCTTAGTGATTGTTTTGTTTGATAACACATTAATTTAAAAGAGATCATACATTATTTGTAATTTTTAAGTGATTTCTATTAATTGATTGCTTACTTTACTAAATGAACTTAACACTATCTAACTAGCTAATTAAACAATCATGTATTGTACAAACAGCATAACTTGCATTAGCATGGTAATCACGTCACATATTAATATTCCGATCCTATAGTAATGCTTTTGAGAGTTTAGTGAATCTGATTATGGTCACTATAGAGTTGTCGATTCTACAGGAACCCAGTAGGTTTGAAGGACATCGCCTATGTTGGGGTAGGCTTTAGGGATTAATACTTAAGGAGTTTCTGAAGTTCTAAGAGAAGTTAGGGTTATGTTAGTAATATGTGTATATAAATAGCAAATGTGTTTTAAAAGAAATCTTCCTTTCTTAGTTCTTTCTAAGGTGAAGTTGAGGTTATGTTAATAGTATATATGTAAGTAACAATGAGTTGAGAACATTCCTCCTTCCTTACTTCTCAGTTTCTCTTGGGCGTGTATGACTTGAGCCGGTCCTTCAACCCCTAAGAGAGGTGTAAACTCCATTAATTTAGATTTCAGTTATCCAAACTGTACATGTCATATGAGTGAGTTTTGAATTACATATACTTGTTAAATATTCTTGTTTGATAATTGTTTGATGTGCGGTTTGGTTTGGTTATTCTCTGATTTATGGTTTAGCTCACGCCCCTCCAGTTTTTGCACCGGAATATCTCAAGTTGGGAACAAGCTCAAATTGTGTGGAGAGAATTCTTTGAAGATAGAAGATAAATTTGAAATGAAAATTAGATAGGTTGTATAGTTAATTAAGATTTTGTTTTGTGTAAAATAAATTTAGATTATGAATAGGATTATTTGTATCATAGTTTAAACTTTTGTATAATGTATATGATTTATTCTATTTTACTATTTGGTGGGGGATATCGATTATCTATAGTTTTGGCGGACTGGGAAACCATATTTCCCTTAACTATCAAAATGTTTTTATATAATTAAAACTTATATAGCGAATTTTAAGTAGAGTTTTGTGAATTTTGATTTGCAAAACAATTCTCATATTTTAGATGTACACATGATATAATAACTCCAGGTTAATCCTTCTAGACCCCCTTTAGGGTCATAACAAACTTATTTGACGCTCCACTTCAAATTATCTATTTTCTTATAACACTAAAAAAAAAAAAAAATCTTTTCTACTCAATGTTCAGCTCCTCACAAATAAGTAAATAATTCTTATGTACCTTTTCACCGCTCCCCCATAAGAAATGTCTGCTTAGTATCTATACTTCTGTCATGATATTTATTTGATTTGTTTTTCTTTTTTTCTTTTTTTGAATTGGTACAACTGTTAATTCAAGGGGAAAAGTTATTCATTCTCTTATTGTTCTACCCAAATTTGTCATTAAGATGTTTATTAATGACAATAGATAGTGAATTACTTAAAAGACAATTTATTTTTCCACACATATTAATTGTCATTCAATTTTTTATTTTCAATCTTTGTCATAAATGCTCTTTCATTGAAAATAAAATACCACTCTACAATTATCATCTTGCATTCCTAATGAATTGAAATTCAATTTCCCTTTATTGCATACGACCAAGAAAACTAACTATACAACTTGAAAATTTATATTTAATGAAAAGAGTATCAAATTTTAAGAAAAATTATTAAATAGATAATATATTTACATAATATAAAACTACTTAAAATTTAAATTAAATAAATTTTGAAAAGTAAGGATATATGTAATACAATGATGCAAAATTTGGGGGAAAAAAAACAAAGATGCAAAATTTGAAAAAAAAAAGAAGGTTTCTTTCTATGTGGATTATTAAAAAATATAAAAGTTATAAAGAATACAAAAACAAAATATTAATATAAAATATTAAATGGGCATGAAATTTTTCTGTAAGCATTTTTTGCCCTCATAAAAGCTTGTTATTTTTTATATACCAAAAATAAAAAAAAAAGGTCAGCAAACCTATGAAATGAATGATTTTTTAGCTTTGTAATTTTATGTCAAAAATATACTTTAAAGTACCTCGTAACTTGAGCTTTCTAAGAGTTGTATGATATGGATATATAATTTGTGATAATACAAATTAAGAAAAAGAGTGATATTTAGAAACTTTTACTATCTAGTCAACTAGGTTTTCAGTCAATCATTTGACTATTAATATAAATTTAATGATCAATATATTATTAAGCAATTTTGTAACATGATCATGATTGGATATGAATCTGAATCGTGAAATAATCAACATGACCAATTCTACTAAAAAATACATAAGAACCATACAATTTTTCCTAAACAATACCATACATCAGTTCTAAGATCCAAGTTGATTTATAGGTTCTTAAATTAGATACCCCAAAGCTCAGCTGAAAAACCATTAATCAATTATGAGTTTTTTAAGTGACCCATAGTCCCTAATCCTTGATCATATCCAGTCTCTCCTTTAACAGTGGCCGATGTATTGCATTTAGGACTGACATTAAAACTGAGTTTCACCCAATCCTCAACTAGAATATTCTTATTCTGAAATAGCCATGAATTCCTTAAAATTACATATTAATGTGTTATTAGAATGATATATGTGTGTGTGTGTGTGTGTGTGTGTGTGTGCGTGCGCGCTTAGTTAATATAATTAGTGAATGTGTTATTTTATATCTGTAAAGTATTATGAAATTAATATTATTGTTTGATATGTATAAATGTGTGTATAGTGTAATGAATATGTGTGTCTTTTTCAAATTAATATGCATGTGTTATGTTTAGAATTTAATCAAATTACTTTTGAATAGCTTAGGATTTGTGACAGAATTTTTCAAATTTTAAGCCCACTTTTTAAGCTTAAATACAACTCAAATGCATTTGAAATTTACCCAAATTAATCCTAGGACAAATATACCCTTAATGGCCAATTTTGGATGACAAATGACTTTAATTGGACAAGTTAAGACCTCCTTTTTGGCAGCCCCATTTCCCATACGAATTTTCATTTCTTTTCTTTCTTTCTTTCTTTTCTTCCTTTCTCATCCCAAAATCTTAAACCCTAAGCCAAGATTTATTACAAGCTTTAGGATTTGAACATCATTCTAAGCTAAGATTTAGTCATGTGAGTTTAATGCAAACTTTATCTTTTATTTTATGTTCTATATTGTGTTTGTTTGTAAATGTTAGATAGAAATGATTTTGATGTGATAATTGGTGCGGGATTGATTTGGTGCATTGATGATAGTTTGAATGAGATTATGTGGCTAATGGAGTGGTAGTTTATATCTTATATGAGTGTTGATTTGTGGGGATGAGTATTTTGGAAGATTGAAGATTGAGTAGTTGAGATGTGAATTTGAAGTGTGATTAGTGTTTTGATGATTAGAAGTAGAATTCATGTTGTTAGGATAGTGTTTGGATCATATAACAAGCTTTAGAAAGTTTGGATTAAGTTTGGGGAATTTTTGAAAAATGAACAAAGTTGTAATAAAACAGGGGAAATCAAAAATATTTTCGTATAGGCTAAAATTTGAACGTACGCCGGCATCTCGGGCTTCTACTCCGTCGGCTTATAGGCGGTGTTGGAAGCCAACAGAATCAAATTTCTTAAGGCCGATCGAACGCCGCCGGCTTTCATTGGAAAAGTCAGCTGGTGTTCATTTTTTCACATTGTACGCCGGCTACTGGGATTCCAAAGCCGCCGGCGTAGCGTGAGAAGCTGCCAGTGTACATGGATACGCTGCCGGTTTGTACCTCTCGGTAAACTTTTGGAAATTTGAATTTTACATTCTACACCGGCTCAAAGCCGCCGGTGTAGAATCAAGGCAACCGGCGTACCCTTGAACGTTGCCAGCGTTGGCAGTGTTGATTTTTAGAGTATCAAACACCAGTTCAAAGCCGCCGGCTTTGAGTGCCAGCGTATCCCCTGCGCTTTTGAATTTTAAAAACTTTCTTTAAAATTTCGAAGTTTGATATATGATCAATTAAGTATTTGTTAAGCGATCTAGGATATAACAGGATGTTTAAATGCTTTATTATGACTTTGTATTAATTTATTTGTATTTCTTTCATTTATTTATATTTTCAACTAGTTAATTAGTGCTTAAGCTAAGTGTAAAATTCAATATTGATTTAAACAGTGATAGATCCTTGCCCAGTCAACCCCTTTAATTCTGAGCTATCTCAGGTACGTAGTAACTTGCTTGTTTCTTTGCTAGGATAGGCATCAAAGTCAAATTACTTTAAATTAAGAAAAATCTTATTTACATATGAGTGTTGATTGTCTTTGTTTGCCGTTGAATCTGGTTCGGAGAGCGGCACCCTGCTCAGAATGGGGGCAGGGTACTTTCTCGTTATTGGATAGAATTGTTTAGGAGATATGAGTATCCGAGCTACTCATATAAACTCCCTGAGCATCGTGATTGTTACTCAGGATCCCCTAGTATTACGGGCTACGTCGGAAGTTGGGACTGCCCAGTCTGTATGAACAGTAGGAATCACTCAAGGAGGCGGACGTTATACTAGATCCTTGTTGTCCGGAGTTTGAATACTCCTCGTGTTGTTTTACTAACTAAAGACTTAATATTAAACAAGTGATTGTTGCATAATGCATTTAGCCTAATAATGTGTGATCCACTTCGCATTTTGTATTCGTTACTTGCGTACTGGACCTTTAGCTCATATTTTATCCATTTCAGGTGATGATTCCGATGAGTTCTATATGAGTATGGGGTACGGAACCGACTTTGAAGATTTTCTTGAGGGGTTGGAGGATTAGAGATGACCATTGACTCAATGAACCCTATGAATGTAATAGATTAGATGTGATTCTTTTTGGTTGATGATGTAATTAAAGTGTTAATTTAGGGTTGTGTTTTGAGGATTTTGATTAAGGCTTGTAAGAAGCCTTTGGATGTAATATGTATATATATATATGTACTTATCTATTTAGAAGTTTAGTTGTACTTCTTTTGTAAGATATGTTGATAGTGTAGTAGTATAGTCTTGTTTAAGGTTAGAAAAAAAAAAAAATCTATGTCTCCTATTGTATATTATCTTTATGGAATTAGATAAATAATTACTCAAACAATTCCTTCAAGCAACCTTACATATAATCTTAGGGGTTATATGTGATTGGGGAACCATTATCTCCCATTTCAAATATAAGGGTGATAGCGGGTCCTTACATATTCCATCTTGCATTCTGTTGTAAACTTATGTATATTGGCTTCTTTTGCCTCGAGATGTGACACCTTACTTGTTGCTTGGTGCCCTAGTGGGGGCAGTAATGAACCTCTTGTGGAAAGATTGTGTGGTTTCCATCCAGCCAAAATTGATGTAAAGTAAAAGCAAGGATTACTGGTCATGTTAGAGGTCATGTTGTCGATAAGATCCCTTTCTGACGTTGCAATTATTATGAACCACATTTCAAAATATTTTCAATGTCGATAACCCGATTTGAAAAAAATGTTAGGGAGTTTTTAAAACAATTATCAACTAAAATGTACATATGTTTTATATATATCAAAATTTTACTAGCATTTATACACCATGTGCACATAATACTTTGATATGTAATATTCACTAAAATGTTTTTTCAAGAAGTACAGGGGCAAGGCACAACTTGCTACTAGATATTTTGTGCTTAAGAGCAATTTTGCAAGACATGTTCAATATCCTCACTGCTGCTATCACAACCTCCTATTTTGTCACTAAATTTGAGATAATGACATGATACTTGTGTATCACAAGAATCAATTAATAGCGAATAAAAATAAATAAAATTTTAGCATGCGGTAGAATTTGCATAATATTAGCAGCAATTTTTTTAAAAACTATCTACTATCATTATCACATGTCTAAATAAAGTTATATTTAGTCACTGCACATTTATATGCTTGATGTATTAGAACAAATAGTTTTTTTTTTTCCGCTCATTACATTGTATACAAGGCACCTATATTAATATTTATCTACTGGATATAACAGAATGAAACCTTAAAAAAGAAGTGCACGAAAATTATTGTGAAAATGAAATCCTAAAAAGAAGCCCACGAAGATTATTTTTGTCCTTGTCGCATGAAAGCAGCCTCGGATTCTTTGCCTATTATTGTACGAGATTGCTCCACGATATTCACCTTGGGAAAATCCCATATAAATATGCTTGCCATGGGATGTGCCGGAGCCCATCCATTAGTCGATCAAGCAACACTTGTGCCCTTTTTCCAAATGGTTTCCTTTTTCCACTTACAAATTCTATTGCTCTTTTCTCTTCCACACCTTCTCCTATCCTCACCTACCAAGGTATTACATTTCACGGAAAAGATTAGTAATTTTTATATGAGCCTTTTGCTATTATACATAGATGAGTCCATCTTTCCTTTTTATTTTCATTTTTAACTTTTATTTTATTGCACGTACATTTATCCACCAATCAAATGCATAAGCTCTAAAATTTTTGTGATATAATTTTCATGATATACAAGTTAACACTCTCTTGTAAACTAGAAATCAAAATCCAAAATAATGAAAACCGAAGGTTATTATCCATGTATAGAGTTATGCAAAAGTTGAGGTGCTCAATCGTATTTCATATTGTAAAGTATAGATCTAGTTTAACCAATATGTGTTCAAACTCAGATATTGCACAAATCTTTGACTTAACTTTATCGAGTTAGAGTTTAACTCAAAATTGTACTTAAAAAGTTGATCATTTAACCTGATAGTTTAGAAATGAGATTATATTTCTTTCAGTATATATTAAATTTAAGGTTAGAACTCCGTCTAATGAAAATTATCGCATACATAAGTTTATCTCATGTTTAATGGGTAAATTACATCGGAAGATCACAATATTTAGATGTAAGTTTGTTTGAGGTTAGAATGTTTTGAGTGCTCAAAAAACAATCACAATGTTTAGGGAGTAAGTATATTTGAGATCATAATGTTTTGAGTGGTTAAAAAAAAGTGAGCCAATTGAAGTCACTATTAACACATGACACAATTTGCCAGATTTTTTAAGTTTTAATTTTAAATATTTTTTCTATTCACACATGTCAATGGTGACTTTAATTGATCCAATACTACAAACTTGTGATCTCTTTTTAACCATTCCAAATGTTGTGATCTAAAATCAACTTACCCTTAAACGTTGTGATCTTTTGGTGTAATTTATCCTGTGTTTAATTATACTTATGAGCCTATGGAGTCAAAAGGTGAAAATTCGAACTTCAAATTTACCGTGATAAACCACTCTAGCGACTTGATCTTAAGCTTCACACTGTTCTAGTTGAATTAAATTCAAGCAAAATGGAGCCATTCCCATATAACTTACGAACCAAATAAGTTCATATGCACTTTTGACTCATACATTTGATCCGTGCATTTGACCTAGGACACCATATCTTTTAACGTACTTGGGATTCGTTTTAAGTTTTAGGAATAATTGTATATAACATATCTTTGTTCTCTTAATGAATATAGCCCTATGTTGTTTATATGGGAAGCTCATCATGTGACGAAGATGCTGAAGCTGCCAAGTTAGCTCATTTGGAACTTCTTTCATCACTGAGTCCAAGGTTGATGTTACCTTGATTTTCAATATTGTTACGTGGGAAGTGTTTTCTTTTAGCTTGAGTTTATACACAAGTTTCTAAATTTTTATTTGTTGATTTGAACTTGAACATATATACGCAGGGTTTGGAACAAGGAAAATTCTTTGCTCTACCACTATTACCATGCTTTTAAGGGGTTCTCTGCCTTTCTTACGGAGAGTGAAGCCTCTGCATTGGCCGGTAATTTCAACAAAAAGTTTGAGAAAATAAATAGGATAAAATTATTTTTTGTATGAAATGATAAGATAAAATTATTTAATGTATGAAATAATTTTATTACTTGATCACCCAATGACTATAGCATGGTATCATACTTTGCAACTGTTGGGAAAAAAAATTCATGTAGGGTATATTCACTCTATAGCAAAAGCAAATGAGATATCATTTTTTTTTCCTATACAATTAATATTGCTCTACAAAATAACAATCAATGCTAAAATATTTTTAACACAGAAAACCCCAATATGAGGGAAAAAACTATGAGACCCAAGTAAGATATCTCTACTATTTTAAAAATAATGGGTACACCAATATAAGTTTCTTCTAAAAATTAGGAATCAACAAGCACTAACTGCTCACTTACTCTGCTATAATCACAATGTTGTTACAATCTTATTCCTTATGAATAGTTATCACGATAGTCAACTAACCATAATAGCATGGGATCGCTATTATAAAAAATATCGTATATTCATTCTTTATTCAAATTTATGAATGAGATTCAATACTAAAATAGTTTCTTTTTTTTTTTCAAAACTCCCCCATTTAAGGAAAATTATAAAGGAAAATCTTCTTATAACTCTGTTTCATTTCTCAGTAATAGAAACCCAATTACAACTTTACTCATTCAGCAAAATGAATAGGCTATGAAGCTTTACCAACGACGGTGGATAACAATACAATAAAATCCCATAAAAGGTATCTTGGCCTAAGTAACTAGAAAGATAAACCACAAACTATGTACACCAATGTACAACCCATACAGTTGGGAACAACATACCAAAATTTTAATGCAAAATGAATTCAAAAGTCTCCAAATTTTTTCCTGAAGTTTTTAAATTTTTCTTCTCTTCTTACCGCTATTACTATTTTTCTAACTCTCTCTCTCTCTCTTTTTTTATTTTTGTCTCCTCATAGGTGTTTATATATATATGTGTGTGTGTTTGTGTATCTCAGGGCTTACATAAGATGTCGCACATCTTTAATTTGCACAATAATTCATAATAATAAAATCTATTATTTTATTAATTAATAATAAATTATATATAGTTTTCTGATGGGCCCACCAATAAGTTAGCACCCAACAGCAACCATATGCATGAGTTATTTATTGTGGTTATTTTATGACAAAATATGGCATTATAAAATCAATATTATATGAAACTCACACATGTGCGTATACATATGTGTATAAGTTTTTGTATAATGTTTCCACATGGTTTACAACTTTTAATAAACCAAACGTAATACGCGTGAAGTCAAATTATATTTGCAGATACCATCTCAGGTTATATTCCTGTTCTCACATGAAAATATTCTTAAAAACTATATATACACACTAAAGTATAAGATGAACTTTGTTGTCCCAATATGCAATTTGATTCCCCCACAAAGAAGCATTTGTTGCATGTAGCACTGGCAATTTGGGACTCAACCCCGTGAATCCGGACATGACATGACACGATTAAGAAAAGGTTTAGATAAGTAGAAGTCGATGCTATTAATAAATAAGTCAAACCCGAAAACAATAGAAATTTAAATGTGTCCGGTTTTAGTTTAAGAACTAAACTCATTTACAAACCTTCTAACTCATTAAAACATAATATTATTGATTTGAATTCTTATTTTATCAATATTATTATCCATAACAAAATTATAAAATAAAAAAAAACTGTTTATATATGAAATAAATTATATATATGCTTTGTATATTATAAATTATATGTAGATCATGCATATAATATATGTAAAATACAGATCTTGTCTAACAAATAAAATATATATGATTTATAAATTAATATACATTTGATTTATTTGCTAGATATATAACACAACATATATATCATATTGTATGTAAATTAAATATTTATAAAAATTTTATGTATTGATATAGCACACAATCTACATGTTATGTAAAGGTTTGCATATAACATATTATATAAATATCTGTATTAAAATAGAAATTACATACAAAACATTTATAAAATAGATAGATTCTATATAATGTATATAATATATGAAACTTATAAAGTGCATATAAAGTATGAATTACATCTAATGTATATCGCTTAAATATATATAACATAATATACATGTGACATAACACACATATATATAATATTTATAATTTATAAGTGTATATATATTTATCTACACATCTATAAGATCGATAGATTATAAATACATCATTTATATTTTATATATGTTTTAATTCTTTGTTACATGAAATGAATATGCTATATATAGATCATAAATAACATAATACATAAATATACATTGCTATATAAAATATACACCTACATGATTAAACTGTATATTTTATATATAACATTTATAGTATGTAATAGTTATATATATATAATATAAATAGTACATATAAACTAAAAATTATGTGTAACATATATCATATAGATATATATCATAATCTATATATATGCATATCATATAAGAATAGATATTTACAATATATATATATATATGGTTATTATATAGCATATTTTACATATTTATAATCTACAAATTATAAACATATAATATAATATATAATTCATTTGTTACATAAACTGAATATATTACATGTATGTGTTCGACATATAATATATATATCATATATAACATATTATAAATTTATATTAATGTGTAATATAAACAACATATATATTTTAATATTAATATAAATATATGTATATATATATATATATAATATAAATAATGCCTAACATGTTGTGTTTGTATGATTTTGTATTTTAATATGTTATGTTTCTTATATTATAGTTTTTGAGCTTGTGTTTATTGGTTATAATAATAGAATAATATATTTGTTAGTTAAAAATATAAGTCTGATTTTTTTTTTTTTTGTTACCATTAATTATTGTCCATCAATGTCATGCTTATTTAATAAGCATTAAGTCACATATTATATATTCTTCCTTATAATATATACAAGTAATATATTATATATAATTTTTTAACTAAATTTAACTAGGTTAATAACTATTTTAACACATTAACTTTTCAAGTTCACTATATATTACAATACTAATGGCTTGTTCACTTCACTGTATAGAATAAAAGGAGAATGAAATTATAATTCAAAGGGAACGTAATAGGGTTGTAATGATTATTATTATGTTCACTTGGTATAAAAAGTAAAATAAATAATTATTAAAGTAAAAAGTAAAATATCTATAATATTCCTTGGATTCATTATAGAAAGAAGATAATCATTTGGGTGATACTTTCAAAATAGGGGTATTTATGAGAAAGTTAAAAAATAAAACACTGAATGTTAATTCATGTGGTGGAGATATGAATTGTTATTCAATATTTTACGTAATAGCAATTCATTATGAATTGTTATTCTTCTAAAGTGAACACTGTAATAGCAACTTTACGTCGAACGATGAGGAAATAAGTAGCTATTCATGTGAAACGAGCAACTTGTAGATTTTTCTTATCATATAATAAACAGTACTAATTCTTCCTTGTCAATCAATAAACAGGTTGATGCGAGATATTGAATACAAGATACGGTATAAATGGGTCAGGTCATGAGTTTAGGTTTTCATACACGATTAATAAACGGATCAGACTTGAGTTAAAGTCTTTCAAACATGAACCCTTTTAGACATGGGACACGATATGGTGGCACGAATTGCCAATGCTAGTTATGTGGTATGAAGTAATAGTTATTACTTGTATTTTTAGGGATTTTTTTTTTTCACTTTTTCAAATTTGTTTGACATGTGACAAATCTTTATTAGGACTTTAGTTTCTTCTATTTTTAAAATATATGCACTTATCTTCAAAAATCTCTCTCATGGTCCAAAAACCATAGTTATTTACATGCTATTAGTAATGTTTTGAGAGATAAATACACATTTTGTTAATAGCAAGGCATGAATGTAGGAATAAAATGTGGCTTATTGCTCTAATTTGGCTCCTTTCGTTTGAATATTTTTCGTTATTATATAGAGCCAATTAGGTTTTCTTAAATTCATTTGTATCTAAATTATTCTGTCAAAAAGTTTATTAATATTTCATTTGAACTTGTATTATCTTCTTCTTCTTCTTATTTTATTATTATTATAAATAACAAGATCGAAAAGAATCTAACAGATTTTTGGAATTTCACGACAAATAAACTTAAGACCTAAGCATCATATATTATTAATATTAGGTCAACTAAGTTATTTCTTACTTTATATTAAGGTTAAAATATAAGGATACTCTTTTTCTCTAGCTCATAAGCATTCTTAACTGTTAAGCTAGTGTTTTTAGACACCATAATCTTTAAAAAAAAACTCTTCCCTTTAGATCATTATAAAACGATAAGTTAGAGAAAATCTCAAAAATAATGAAAAAGGAAGAGAAGACATAAAAATAAGGGACAATATTACAAATGATACTGAATTTTGACAAAATATAATTAGGTACTTGAACTTTAACATTAATCAATTTAATACCTAAACTTTAAAAATTAATTAATTTAATACTCAAAAAATTTTGAAATTGATTAATGTTAAGTTCTTTCAGGTACTAAATTGATCAATTTCAAATATCAATTTTAAGGTTTATGTACTAAATTAATCAATTTTAAAGTTTAAGTACTTAATTATATATTTTATCACAGTTTATATACCATTTATGATATTAACCTAAAAAAAAATACTAACTATAAACCATTGAAACAATAAAATTAAACTGGAAGTACAATAACGTTAAAAATATAAAGTGAAGATTTTTCAAATGAAAATTAAGGATAAATGAATCTAAGAAATGGAAAAACATGTTCGCAGGCGCCTGTGAAGTAGCACCAACAACTCCCCGGAAATGGATTGTTTTTAGCTATTCATTTTAATTTACTTTAGTTCTAAATTTATTATTTTTGATGGTTTTTCAATTTTCTTTTTTCAGTATTTTGTTTCTTTAATACATATCTTAAATCTTTTACTTTTTTTTTTAACTTTTTAAAATTTTTATTATTTATTTGGTACTTTTATGATATTTTACTGATTATTTAAAGATTAAAATAGTTAGAAAGAGACTCTTTAAAACATCGAATGTTCTAATTTTAAATTCTCTTCTTTTAAGAGCTAGGATGGGGAAAAGGGTAAAAAATCTTCCGCCTTTCTGAATTGTATACAAGTAATTCTTAAATCATGATGTCGAAAATTTGAATTCATATATAAGATTTTATTATTGTCTATTCATGTATTGATATCTTATCTATATAAATGATGCAATTATAATATGATCCATTAAATAAACATCGAACTGATTTCATGGCTGATTGTAGAATTTTTTACTATTTATATACTTAGAAGTTAATATTGGAACTCTGTGCAATAAAGCGTTGATGAGTGTTGTGTCTCTCCACTATACACAGGACATGAAGAAGTGGTATCAATCTTCCCTGATCCTATGCTTCAGCTCCATACAACACGTTCCTGGGACTTGCTGGCACTGGGGTCGACCGAGCGGGACAGAAGCACATTCCAACATTCATCGCGCGACGTAATTGTTGGAATCATAGACACAGGTGGTTTTCTTGTCAATTCTAAAATGCATACAACTCTGTTTGTGACAAGTCAAGGAAATAGTTTGTGAATTGGGCCATAAACGAGTAGAATTGAACCTAGTTTTTGAAGGTTTGACTCAGCTATTTAAAAATTATTGAGTTTGACTGATCTTTAGGCTTAAACAAGACTTATTTAGTTAAATGAGTTTTATTTCAAGTTTGAGCTTGCTAATTTACAAATCGAACTTTGAGTCAAGCCGAGCCTTTAATAGAGCCTAGCCAAGCTTTTATCAAATTTGAAAATTAAGTTCCAGCTTGACTTGTCTAGATAGCTAGTTTTCCATTTTTAACCTAAAATTAACATATAAGAGCCGCTAAATATATATAAACATATATATTAAATAAAAATTAGTACTTGTCATTTTAATTTTATATTTATATATAATGTATCATAAATACAAAACTAATAAATCTATTAATGAGACTACTCAAGAGCTTGTTCACGAGTTCAAACAAGTTTATGCATGAGTCGGTTCACGAGCTTAAATCAAAGTTCAAGCTTGGTTCATTTAAATAAATAAGCTTTATTTTAAATTCGAGTTTAATTCATTTACTTATTGAGCTTGAGCTAAACTGAGCCAAGCATAAAACGAATCGGACTTGAGTTACTTAACTCAATTGCATCCCTACTTCGTGAATGGTCACTGATATATATCATCAAATCAAACTTCTTTTCTTCGCGATTTTTTGTGGAATATTAGTTTTCTTTTCTTGTTTTTTTTTTTAACATATGTATCTGCAAACTCTAATTTATGACTTGATTATTGAAATTGTCATTGTATTAATTACTAATAGTATAATCATCTTAATTATAAGATAATGACTCAGTGAACCCATAATGTAAAAGTTCGCAAATGATTGTTCAATACACATTGTTTTATGCTTTTAGAAGAAAAAAATTATCGAATGGCTGAAAACGTAAATATGGTTAAAACCTTAGAACCATTGGACTAAAGAACCTGTTATACCCTATATATGAATATATGTGCATTTGGTTCATTAGTTTGACGTCAATTTAGGGTTTGTTTCATGTCTGTTTTAATCAAATTATCTATAAAAATATAAATACAGATAAAAAATAGATACTTTTATAAATAAATAGATCTTACAAATCAGATATAAATAAAATAAAAATACAGATTAGATAAAATAAACCATCCAAATAACTCTAAGTAAGTTTTAGTATGAATTTTAGATATTACAAGATAAATCTTAATTTTTAAATTTTTAGACGTTTCACCCACATGTAAAACATAAGTTATGCCATGTATTTACCCTCCCCTAAACTTCTTAAAACTTATGCTGTGTGTACCATAAGTTTAATTATATAAGGTATCTTTGTATTATTCAAATTATCAAGCTACAATATACCCAACATGTAAAAAATATTGCTCATAAAAAACAATTATGCATGACAGATATAGGAAAATCCAACAAAGCTAGTATAGTCATGACCCAATATTTTAGACTTACCTTCAATTAGACAATTAAATATTTATAACATCTCCAATTTAAGTGGTTATTACATGATTCATATTTCTTGTTATTTTGTGATTTCTTATTGATACATAATATGTTTACATGATATTGAATACTAATATTAATTTTCATTTCTTTTTTTTTTTTGGCTCAACATATTAATTTTCATTTCAAATATCATGATTGTGATATAAGTGATTATAATATTTGGAGAACGAAAACAGACAAAAAAATTAAAGCAAAAAAATATATGACTCCGTAAGATGCCTTGCACTTATATGTTTTATAGGCCTAAGATTTTCAGGTGGTTTCTAGGGACCACATAAACGCTGGTACTAAAATTTTTATAACATGTATTTATAGAATAGTCGAATTTAACTTGAAATATCAAAGCCGAAGTTCAACTTGAAGTTGTAATGAATAAACTAAAGCTCAACTCGAGCTTAAGCTTGATTTATTAGAAATATTATATCTTATTTGAAGTAATATTAATATTTAAATTCGATTTAAATTGTATTATATTTAAACTTGACTTAGTTAGATTAGTTATGAGCTAATCAAGCTAAATATTATATAATTTTTTTATTTTTTATGTTAGTTTATTTAAAAATTAGAATATTTAAATATTTTAGGGTTTTATATATATTAAAGATTACTTTTGTTACCATTTTGATTACTTACAAATAAAAACTAGTTTTTTTTTAAATGATTTATTAGATATCATATTACGTTTAAATCAATAAATATATACTTAAACAATGTTATAATACTTATGATGCATCTATCAATCTATTTTCTTTCATAATATATCATAAATAATCAGTAATATGTTATTATATTATCATTATTCTTAAACCTTTCCTCTCTCTTTTTTTTTTTAATTCTTGGCCCTCAGGTTGGGCCGGCTTGTTATGGGCTAGCTCGCTTTGGCTCCCGTGCCCGCATTTAAACAAGCCAAACGGGCCGATCCACGAGCCATGATTCGTATGCCCAACTCTAGCATCTTCTATATTAGGAAACAAAGCAAACACTGCAAAGAAATGGGTAAAAACAAGCCACAAAAGATTTGTTAAATATTAAATTAACTACAATCAAATTTGGCCACCAAATTAAATTTTGATGTAAAATCTAGATATCATATTTGAAATTTATACATTTTTCTTTTAGTCATGAGTTTGATATTTTGCGGTGCTTCTATGTCTAATTGCAAAGCCAACGGCGAACGGATAAAAGAAGGTTCAGAGGATTTTTACGAGGATTTATGAGAATTTACAAACTTACTTAAGCATTCTTATGAACCTGAAGTAAAATTCTGAACATAACTCCTTATTGCTTCGGGCATTTCCTTGTAACAAACACGCACCTATATGTTGATCTACATGCGAAAATGAAATATGGGCAACTTTTTAACCTTCAATTTTTAATCTATTGATTTTATCATTTAGGTGATACTAAATATCGTCTTGTCTTTTGGTCTAGGAATATGGCCTGAGTCACCAAGTTTCAACGATGATGGACTTGGCAAAATCCCTCCAAGATGGAAAGGAACTTGCATGGAAGGACCCGACTTCAAAAAATCCAACTGTAACAGGTGATATTGTCTTATATATATATAATCACGACTATATTCCCGAAACTACTGGCTAAGTGTGCATACATCCTCTAAACTCTCAAAAATGATTTCACGTTTTCATAACTTCTGAAAATATGTACTTTGATTGCTCAAGGAATCAATTTGTACCATTTGCAAGTATCCAATACTTTAAATCATTGAACTACATTTCTTGCTCATCATTATCCAACACAATTTAATATTCATCTGATCTTTCATATCCAATGTAGGAAGCTCATAGGAGCAAGATACTATGATATTGGAACCGGGGGACTCTCCAAGGGATTTCAATGGCCATGGGACTCATACAGCATCAACAGCAGGCGGTGCACCTGTTGCTAATGCAAGTTTCTATGGCTTAGCCAAGGGCACAGCCCGAGGTGGTGGCCCACCATCCACTAGGATAGCTGCCTACAAGGCATGTTATCGAAACGGAAGTTGTTCTGGAGCAGCTGTATTGATGGCAATTCATGATGCGCTCAAGGATGGTGTAGACATAATCTCTATCTCTATTGGCTTAAGCCAGTTAGATTACTTCACTGATCCGATCGCCATAGGAGCATTTTATGCAAACCTAATGGGAGTTATGGTTGTTTGCTCTGCTGGAAATGATGGGCCTAGACCTTATAGTGTTGGTAATACGGCTCCTTGGATTTTCGCTGTAGCAGCTTCTAGCATTGATAGGGAATTCCACTCTGCAGTGATTTTGGGGAACAAAAAGAGTTTACAGGTGAATTGAAAGTGTTCGAACATTTCGGATTTGAAATATGATCATCAGTTATCTTACCAACATTAACAAAATTTTTATGCTCTTCATCATAGGGATGGGCTATAAACTTTTCGCACCTCACCAAGTCAAAGACGTATCCTCTTTCTTTATCAGAGGATGTTGCTGTTAATTCTTCAGTTGTAGATAAAGCAAGGTAACTTGAATCGATTTATTAGTGCTTATATTATTTTAACTTAAACGATTCCTACGAATGCTGTCTTTCAAGCTACACTTGACATGATATAACTATTTTTAACACTTCAATTTGCAATTGTTGCAAATATACGCCACAAAAATGAAAAGATACGCAAACATCGCAAACATGCCAAAGTTCCCAAAATTGTCACTAAAAGGTCAATAGATAGCCATGATGTTAAGGCTTTAGTTTCGGCTTCGAAGATAAGTATATAACTTCAAAATTTGTGGAAGTAAAAGACAAGCTTTTGGAGTCCAAAGAGTCCATTGATATTTGATCTATTGTTCCAATGGTGTATTTGCAATTTGGCACTTTAATTTTAGGGCCAGTTTGCATTGTTTGATTTTCATCTGTATTTTATTTATATATGGTCTACATCTGTACATTATGTATATCTTATTTGTATTTGTTCTGTTTGATTTGTTTATGAGTAAAAATATTCATTTTTTATTTGTATCTTTTTCATAATATATGTTTATTTGAAAATGGTAAAAAAGAAAAAAAAAACAGATGTCAAAACGATCGAAATAATATGAAACAAACTGAGACATACTTCTAAAGCCTTTAAATTGAAAAGAATGATGGCATGCACTTCCACTAAATATGCAGGAATTGCTATCCAGGATCATTAGATGAAAAGAAAGCTGCAGGAAAGATAGTTATTTGTGTTGATGATGATCCGACTGTGGAAAGAGATGACAGAGCATCAGCTGTATATGATGCTAAAGCTAAGGGGATGATATTAATTGGAGAGAGAGAGAAAGGATATCCACTTTACTCAGGAGTTTTTCCATTCACACAGGTTGATGATATTACTGGAGTCAGGATACTTCAGTATATTAATTCAACAAGGTGAGAGTTGCAATTTGACAAAGGTACTAAGCCACTTCTTGAAATGGCTAAAGACTAGATTTTCATATCTCTGTCACAGGTACCCGACAGCAACAATCCTTCCATCTATAGGTGTTCCAAACATTAGACCTGCACCTGTTGTTGCTTATTTTTCATCAAGAGGTCCTGGATTTCTAACAGAAAATATTCTGAAGGTTGCTTCTTTATATCCATCAAGGTCTAATAATGTAAACATGTATTTGCAACGTGCTTACACATGTGCTGGTTTTATGTTAGTGTGCTCACACAGTGTGTTTAATGTTTAATTAGCACAACGGCGAGATTCATATACAAAAGGCAGGTAATGGTTATTATTAGCCTAAAAATTGTGCTCTGTTGCAGCCTGACATAATGGCTCCAGGAGTTGCCATTTTAGCTGCAGTGACACCTCCAAACAATCCAGGAAGTGTTCCTGTTGGGAAGAAACCATCTGGATATGGGCTGATGTCCGGAACATCAATGTCATGTCCTCATGTCACTGGAGCTGCTGCAGCCATCATGTCGGTATATGGTGGATGGACAACTTCAATGGTCAGATCCGCACTCATGACAACTGGTAATGGAATTCGCATCTCATTTATTCTTACAAAGACAAACTTTCTAGTATACATTATGTTAATAATCAATCTAGTTTCAAGGTGATCAAATTAGGATAGCTACAGATAATTCAAACATTTTTGGCAAGTAACTACTTGAATCCTAACAATTAATATACTTCCATATTGATGCTTTGGTCCTGTCTTTATCTCCAAAAATTTTTCCATTTCAACATTTATCATGAAAGACGGGAATACAAACGCTAGGATGAAATCTTTGTAAATTGTTTGGAAAATTACAAATACACCCAAGAACTATAAGTCAGGTGCAGATTGAGTTTACAAACGAGCTTTCGATTTCCCGTAAGTGTTAAAATATGCACTTGCCAATTGAACTATTGCTAAAGCTCAAAAATTATATTCATTTACTGTCATTTTACTAATTGTCATTATTTATTTATTTTTTGATGTAAATGAAAAGTTTGGGAGGTAATGAAGAAGTGAACAGGTTAGGAGTTTATTTATGCCTAGCTAATAGTTTTTGCTGTGCTTTTGCAATTTTCCCAAATTTTCTAAGGACTAAAATCCAAGAATGTGTAAGATAGAAAAAGCAATTTAGTTTAAGTACTTCTACAATGCTTATATCTTTTTTTTTTTTTTTGGGCCAATGCTTATATCAATTGACCTCTAACCGATTCCCAATTTCTCATCCTTTTGGTAGCAACAATCTATAACAACATGCATGGGCCTATAACGAACAATTCAGATTTCATGGCCAATCCACATGAGATGGGAGTTGGAGAAATCAGTCCCTACAGAGCTCTCCATCCAGGACTAGTATTCGAAACCACAATGGAAGATTACCTTAACTTCCTATGCTACTATGGCTACTCAGAAAAGAAGATAACTTCTATTGCAATAACGAAGTACAAATGTCCAAAGAACTCCAAGGAAGACCTCATATCTAATATCAACTATCCATCCATTTCCATAAGCAAACTAAGTAGACAAGGAGGTCAAAAAATTATTAAGAGAACCGTTACTAATGTAGGTTCTGAAAATTCGACATATATTGCTCATGTGCATGGTCCTATGGGATTAATTGTTAAGGTTAATCCTCGGAAGATTACGTTTAGTAGAGAAGTTAAAAGGGTGTCTTATAAGGTATTATTTCTTAGCAAAGAAGCTGCTGGTGGATATAATTTTGGCTCCATAACATGGTCAGATGGCAAACACAGAGTATATACAGTTTTTACTGTAAATGTGGAGTAAGTGGTCAATCTTGTTGCCACAAAATGCTGCATGAATCAAATAATGGCCTTAAGTGGGGCACCTTTGGACGTGTGATGCTCGTTTAACTTTTGTACTCATCTTGTTGGTAAAAAAATGGGAAGATAATCGTTCTTCCTTTTTCCCTTTTAGAGTTTCGTCCTTTTTTCTTTTTTTCTTGCCCCTCTTATTTTTATTCTTGTTTATGAAAGACCCAATTTCGGTTTAAGCAATGTTGATGAAGATTGAAGAACTAAGGCTAATGTTAACTAAATTAACTTAGACTAATTGCTTGAATTAGTAACATGATACGAAGAATTAAACTTAATTTGGATGCTTAAAAAAGTATTGGATTGGTGGAATCTAAAAGGGATTTGTTAGAATTTCTTCTACATTCTTTATCATTTTCAACAAACTTAGGTATAAACCAGGCCCATTATGTATAAATGGGCTATGTTCCTATCTATTAAGTTCATTAGAGTTATCAAATCTTAATTAATTATTTCTTTTTTCCAAATATTATCTATTATAACTTTGAAAGAAGGGTGAATCAATACTAATTAATCTAATATGTCATTGGACTGCAAGGGTTTTAACCTAATTAATCTTAATAATAATTAGAATGATTAAGGTGGTCATGATTAGCAGCCATTCTATATAAATTGTGGTGTTTCTTGTAAATTTAATTTAATTCGATAAGATATACCATTAAATATTTTTAGGTTTAGCAAATTCTAAATTGATTGGCATGTTTCGGGATTAGACGTTATACTCATAGCCCCATTTACTTCCTTTGGTTTAGAAAATCCTACAAGGAATTCCAAATGTGAGATTTCAAATTAGAATCAATCCAACAACCATTGTAATAATCATAAAAAACATATAGATTCTTAATAAACAAACGAGATTGGATTACCTTTGCTGTGTGGCCAAGCAGAAAACTTGTTGCGTACCTTCTTCATCTATATCCTTTCTTTTACAGAAGAAGCACATGAAGTCAATCTTGAACTCAGTTTATGGTTATATTAAGCTTCCCTGGTATCAATTGTAAGCTTTACTCTTCTCATGTACGTTCATTTTTGCCCAATACTGTTACCAAGCCTTGTTTTTTTATAGATAAGATTCATCAAGTGCGATACACCATGTGAAATAATTAGTGGTGTATAAATATGGGTAAATTTTTTTCATATGAATGTTTTATAGAAACTAGTAGCAGTTTCCACTACTTGCATAAAATATATTGATAGTTACTCGATACTCACATGAAGAATCATTCTCCGTCCTCTTGAACCTCCACCCTCTTGAATCCATATAATCAAAAGTTCACTATCCAACGGTAAGAGATTCAGAAGGCTCACAAGAAAAGATTCAACCATTTCATGCTCAAGAGAATCTGGATGCGGTGCAAGAATCAGACGTAGGAAGGTAATTTTACTTGGTTGAAGCATGCTGCCAAGTGCTAACATTCTACATAGCGCCTACCAATGAAGCCACAGGGCAAGCCTAAGACCACAGCTTGGGCTTTTATTCATTTAAAAGTGGGCTCTTCCTTTCTCAATTGCTGTCTTGGACTTCAAAAAAACATTAGACCACAGCTCTGTTACATCCTCCACAAGGCACTACACTGGACGTGTGTCAATCAAAACTGGATGTATGCCTTCATCTGCTCTGTTTCTCATTTTCATCAAGTTACAGCCATCACCAGGCCTGTTACAAAATGAAAGTTATTCCACTAGTCTGGCCTCTTCTCACAACTAGGGATAACATAGCTGGAATGTGCCCTAGCTGCTATTTTTCTGATTAGAGGCATAGTTTAAGCACTCAAAAACATAGCACTCCAAGAGATAGATTAAACAAAGACATGAAAATGACAATAAAAGTCCCAATATCCCCGACTTAGAGTATCGCTTTTCCTTGAGCAAATCTAAATCCCAATTTCCAATGCAAGGCTCTCATGAGGAAAGCAAGCACAATCAAGTCATTATTGACATTCATTTCAACATTGCACCAGCCATTAAAGCTCAAAGGAACATCACATTTGCCAAGTTGCGTTCTAGTTACAAAATAAGCTCAAGCAATTACCTTGTTCATTTTTAGCACTCAATCAATCAACATGGGCACAAATCGTAACCATAGACTGAAACCATTGGATGGTCTTATATAAATCAAGATATTCTTACTCAAGATCATGTATAAGTATATGTTTTACTAGGATATTTTATAAATTTTTTTTTTCATGAACTCTGTTGTAAGTTTCATCCTATTCTTCCTTAATAATTACATTAACCTAGTCAAAAGGACATTGGACAAACCTATTTAATTATTCAACGTTACCTTCTTGAACATTAGTTGTGTATTGTGACTTATGAAGTTTCAAAGTCAAGTAGAACTTCAAAACAGGCGGCTGTATCTAATACCAAACAAAAATGGAGAGCTAGTCTATCTTCTAAGCTAGTGTTTTCTTTCTTTTACCTCAGCATTAATCAACTGGAATCTATGGAGTACCTTGCAGGACCTTTGTTGGAGGTAATGCGCGGCATAGGCAGTTGCTTTAAAAGAGAAATGAACCTGTGCTGGAATTCAGAACAGATAGCATGTTCTCTCAAGAATGCATTGAATGAACTGAGAGATAAAAGAGAAGACCTGGAGAGAGAGATCAGAGCAGCTGAGTTCAAAGGGCTAGGATGCACCAAACAAGTGCAGCGGTGGATACAAAGAGTTGGGGTTTTAGAATCCAAAGCAAGCTTGATCATAGAAGGCTTGGAAAAACAACATCAGTGCTTGTCAACTGCTATTCTCTTTATACGAACAGCAAGAAAATGAAGAAGATTCTTGTAAAGATCAAAGATCTTGGACAGAAGACAGATTTTAGCGTCGTCTGCGTTGAGGAAACAGAACATAAGCCTGTTGAAGAGATTCCTGATAAACCTACCATTGGCCTTGATTCGATGACATCAAAAGTGTTTGACTATCTTGGAAAGGATGAAATAGGAATCATTGGCATATACGGGATGGGAGGCGTTGGAAAGACAACTCTCCTAAAGAAAATAAACAATGAGTTACTTACCAAAACTCACCAATATGACATTGTAATCTGGGTTTCCATCTCTAAGGATTATGCAGCGGACAGTGTCCAACAGGCTATTCAGGCCAGGTTGGGATTGTCTTGGGAAGAAAATGAAAACCATGCACCACAAAGTTCAAGGATATATAGTGCTCTGAGGAAGAAAAGATTTCTCCTATTGCTTGATGATCTTTGGGAAGGTCTTGATCTCGACAAGATAGGAGTTCCACTTCCTAACGATAGCAACAAATGTAAGTTGATATTCACCACGCGATCCATGGATGTCTGCAGTGACATGGATGCCCACCAGAAGCTCAGGGTTGAGTTCTTGGGGGAGGTAGACCCGTCGAGACTTTTCTCTGAAAAGTTGGGAGGAGAAGAGATTATGAATTCCAAATCTATTCAACGATATGCGGAGAAAATTGTGAGAAAATGTGGTGGACTACCTCTTGCATTAATAACAATAGGAAGGGCCATGTCTACAAAAGAATCTCCCGAGGAGTGGAAGCATGCTCTAGAGGTACTTGATAAATGCTCATATGAACTTCGAGGAGTGGAAGGCATATTCCCTCTATTAAAGTTCAGCTATGACAATTTAAAGCACATTGAAAGGTCTTGCTTTCTGTATTGTTCATTGTTCCCGGGCGATTACCCTATTGAGAAAGAACAGCTTATACAGTACTGGATTGCCGAAGGGTTTCATGAAACACAAGCTGAGGGACATGCCATAATCGGATCTTTGAAAGCCGCATGCCTACTTGAAAATGGAAAAGAGAAAACGCATGTGAAGATGCATGATGTTGTCCGGAGTATTGCCATATGGATAGCCTTGGAGTATGGATCAAACAAGAGAAGGTTCTTAGTAGAAGCAAGTACAGGGATCATTCAAGCACCAAAAGTCGAGGATTGGGAAGCGACTCAAAGGATTTCGTTAGTGGATAATGGTATCACTGCATTATCTAAGGTGCCCATGTCTCCCATTCTAGTAACCTTGATGCTCCAGTGGAACCACGGTTTGAGCAAAATAGCAGATGGTTTCTTTCAATACATGCCGTCACTAACCGTCTCGACTTATCCTTCACTAGCATTAAGGAGCTTCCACCAAGCATTGGTGAGTTAATTCAGCTGCTTCATCTTGATCTCTCAGGGACTAAGTTAGCCACACTACCAAAAGAGCTTGGAAATCTGGCAAAGTTAAGATACTTGGATCTGCAACGCACGTATACCCTCAGGACAATCCCAAGAGACTCCATTTTAGGACTTTGGCAGTTACTGGTCTTGAATCTATATTACAGCCATGGATTCTGGGAAGCACTTGATGATGTGGATGTGAACGAAGTTCGGTTTGCAGACCTGGACTCTTTACAGCATCTTTCTACGCTTGGCATCACTATAACCGAATTACGGACATTATGAAAACTTTGCAACCATAGTGGATTGTTGAGAAGCATACAGTACCTACATATTAAGCAATGTGATGGCCTCTTTCAGTTGCAGTTACCCTCAACCGACATGGTCACTAGTGAAAGGTTGAGAAAGCTTAGCATTGATGATTGCCGCGATTTGAAGTGCATATCGGTTGGAGATGGGGCAGGAAAGAGATGGCTACATAGTCTGGAAGTTCTTGCGTTGTATAGCCTTCCTAGTTTAAGTGTAGTATGGAAGAATCCCGTAACATGTGATTGATTGCAAAACCTTCGTTCCCTGAATATCTGGTATTGTGATAAGCTGAGAAATGTCTCCTGGATTCTGCAGCTTCCATGTCTTGAAACGGTCTACTTGTTTTACCGTAAAGCAATAGAGGAAGTTATTACAGAAGCAGATCTACAAGTTTCACAGGGAGGGCAAAACCTAAACCTTGTCACATTTCCAAGCCTAAAAACTTTATCCATTCGAGATCTACCTGAGTTAAGGTGGCTTGCTCCAAGTGCACTGCGTTTTCCCTACTTGGAGAGCATTGCGGTGATTGGCTGTCCACAGATGAAGAAGTTAAGGATTGAAGTCCAGGATGACATCAAGTTACCTGTTATTTATGTTAAGAAGGAATGGTGGGATGGCTTGGAATGGGATGATGCCATTACCAAGTCTCCTTTCACTACTTATTTCATGGCAATTTGATGCTGAACTTGCTCCTACTCCTAAAGCTTTCCGAATCTGCCAGAACAACAGTATTAGGAAGGAAGCATGTCCAAAATTCATTGATAAAGTCTAAATAATTATTGTCTTGGGATGATCTAGATTGGCTAAACTACATCCGATCTCTTATCCTTAAGCATGGATTTGTGAAGCTGAATTAAATTAATTTTGTTATTCAAGGGAAATTGTAATTTCTAGTTATAAGGGCTAGAAGTGGTCCTTTTCGAGATTGCACCATCAATTTATTACAGGAAAAGGGCTAAGCATGGTTTCAGGAAAAAGGTTGCTCTTTGAGGAAACAATGTTAGTATATTTCTCTCTCTCTTTTTCTTCCTAGAATGTACATAAGGCGTTTGTAATACTCCCCTTAGCAATACATAATAATAATAATAGAAGGCATGAACTCTTTCATGCACCATCCTCTCAAGTAATTTTCATCCTAACCTTTGCAGTGAGAACAGATTCAACCATATCTCGACATCAGATGAAGATAAAGCTATCATTGAACAAGTGCGAAATTTAAATTCAAATCAAACTGACTTCAGCCAAATTTGCTTCCCTTCGTGCAGATCCAACTGATAAAAAAGTTACGTAGGCGTTAAATCATAGGCGTTACTAGTTTTAGGTCCACACAAGGGCTCCCATTGGCCCATCTCTTCTCTGGTTACTATATGCTATGTCTTAAACCCAATGGCTTCATAACATAACTCATTAATATTACCATCGTTTCTAGATTAGGTTCATATTAAACAAATAAGCTCGATTTGTAAACAAACAAGTTCAAGCTCAAGCTCGTTAACCAGCAAAAAAAAAAAGACTCGTTAAATTAAACGAACTGAAATCGAACTTAAATTGTAAGCTCAATAAAAAATTTGCTCAAACGTTCTAATTTTTAAAAAGCCGAGTTGCCACCCAATTTCAAATAACCTTCTTTTCTTATAAACACTGATTAAAAAAAATCTTTTCTACTCATTGTTCAACTCGTCACAGATCATCAAATAGTTCTTGTGTACTTTTGTTACCGCTTCCCTATGGGAAATCTCTGTTTAGTTTCTCTACTTCCGTCAAAATGTTCCTTCAAATTGGATTTCTTTGAATTGTTACAACCGTTCCCTTTAGGAAAGAGTAATTCATCCCTTCATCATTCTTCGTAAATCTGTCATTGCGGTATTTATTAATGATAATGAATTACTATTAGTAAAATAATAAATAATTATTTATTTTTTCACACATATCAATTGTGATCAATTATTTATTTTCAATCTTTATCATAAATACTCTTTTATTGAAAATATCACTCTACAATTATCATCTTACATTCTTATTAAATTGTAATTTAATTCTCATTTATTACATACACCAAGTAAACTAATTGTATGGCTTGAAAATTTATAATTAATGAAAAAAATATCAAATTTTGAGAAAAATTATTAATTAGATAATATGTTTACATAATATAAAAACTACTTAAAATTAAAAATAAATAAATTTAGAAAAGTAAGGATATATGTAATACAACCATGCAAAATTTAGAAAAATAAAAAAGTCGCAATCTATGGGGATTATTATTATTTTTTGACCGGTAAAATATGCGGATTATTTAAAAATATATAAACTAAAATATAAAAGTTATAAAAATTACAAAACAAAATATTAATACAATAAAAGATTATATGCATATGTAATTTTTCTCTAAGAATTTTTTTGCCTTGTAAAAGTTCGTTGTATTTTATGTAAAAAAAAAAAAAAAAAAAAGATCAACATACCTATGAAATAAATGATTTTTCAGCTGTGTAATTTTATGCCAAGATATACTTTAAAGTAGCTTGTAACATGAGCTTTCCAAGAGTTATACGATAACAATGATATATGGATATATATTTGTGATAGTACAAATGAAGGAAAAAAGTAATATTTAAACAATGGAAACTTCTAGATCTACTATCTATCATTTGACTATATATAAATTTAATGATAAATATATTAGTAAGTATTTTAGTAGTGTAATCATGAATGGGTATGGATTTGAATCATTAAATAATTGAAAAAATCAATTTCATTAAAAAGTATAAAAGAACCAAATAATACTATATATTAGTTGGAGAATCCAAATTGATTTATAGGTTCTTATATTAGATACCCTAAAGATGAGCAGACAACAAAACATTAATCAATTATGATTCTTTAAAGTGACCCATAATCTTTAATCCTTTCTCATATCCAATCACTCCTTTAATAGTGGCTGATGCATTTCATTTAGGACTGACATTAAAGCTAAGTTTCACCCAACCCTCAATTTGAATATTCTTATTCATCTTGCATTCTGCTCTAAACTTATGTATATTGATTTCTTTTGCCCCATATGTCCCATCTCACTTGTTGCTTAGTGGCCTTGTTGGGCGAGCGATGTAGCTCCTTGTGGGAAGATCGTGTGCTTTTTTATTCTGCCGATATCGATGTAACGTAACAGCAAAGGTGGCAGGTCATGTCAGGGTTGATGTTGTCGATAATGTCCCTTTCCAAATATTTTCAATGTCGATATCCCGGTCTGAAAAAATCTAAGGGAGATTTTAATACAATTATTCATTCGGAGTGGCAAGGGTCAGTCAATCAATTCAAAATTTTATTTTTTAAATCAAATCATTGTAATCGATTTTTTAAAATGTTAATTCTAAATCTATTCATTATTAACGATTAATCACCTCAATAATTAATCATTTTTTTTCTATTGATATTTTTGGTTTTTTTGTTTTTAACCAATTAGCATAATATCTTAATAAAATATGGAATAATTTGGATGGAATAAGCATATAGGTGGCTGTAGTTCGTGAGGAGATTTATCATTTTTGTAACATGTTGTGTGGTATCTTTAATGAAATCTTTGAAATCGCTAATCATTCCATTCCAGAAGATTGCATTGATACTTTGACCCCCACAACATTATACGTTTATCATGAGAGGTATTAATATTAATCTTCCAATAGTTTTAATTGGATTTAAATTTTTTATCAATAAAAAAAATAATATATATAAGTCATCATCCATATATAAAAAAATAATTATAAGATATTATCATTATTGTTATTTTTTATTTTATTTTATTTATTTATTTCTTTTATCAATGGCCTTGGTAGCGCTAACATATAATTAACAATTAAGGCATATTTGTTTCGTATCTTTTTTTGTTTGTTTGGCATTTGTTTAGTATTTTTTTCAATCAAAATGTTTGTCAAGCAAACAAATCAACATAACTACTCATATACAAATCATACAAATATGATACAGATCCAAATTAGATACAAGACTCAAAATTAGTACTAAAAAATGAAAAAAATAAAAAGAAATAACTGAACACAAAACACTTGAATACGAACAAAGTCTAGTAGTTTTGTTGAGGAAGGCTCACAACCAAACAAAGATGAAGATTGAATTATTGAAGATGACCATACATCGAGGAAGGCAGAAAGGAAATTGGAAAGTAATTTACCTTAAATAAAAAGAATGAGGTGCAAAGTTGAAAAGTAAACTAATTAGTGAATAGTGATCATATTAGAGTTTCAACTCTTTAGCCTTTTATATTTAAAAAAATTAATTATATATAATATTATGTATTTATAGATATCGGTTAACCGTTAACTGTCAGTTTTTCGTGATTACAAACCAAAACCAAAACCAAAAACCGAAAAAAAAAAATGAAAACCATGAACCTAAACCGAAACCAATGGACTAATTAATCATATTTTTTGGTTTGGTTTTCTAGTTTCGATTTAGTTCATCGATTAATCAATTTTTCTGTCCACCCCTATTATCAACTACGGTGTACATATATTTTATATATATCAAAATCTTATTGGTATTTATATATCAGGTGTATATAATACTTCGATAGGTGTATATAACACTTTGACATGTCATATCCTCTAAAATGTTTTTTTTTAAGAGTGTAGCGGCAAGACACAACTTGATGCTAGATATTTTGTACTTAAGAGCAATTTTGCAAGGCATGTTTGATGTCCTCATTGGTGCTATTGTAATCCTGATATTTTGTCAATAAATTTAAGATAATAACAGGATGAGTGTTTCGATTTTTAATTATAAACGACCGAATCTATATTCATATATGGCTATATTGCATATAGTTTCTTGACAAGAAAACATTGGAATCACCGAGAATTATAAACATGAGGTTTAATTTTTCTTAAACCTCTCTTTTTTATGATGTGATTTGAAGATAAAATTGGGATAAAAATTATTAAATTTGAATTATTTATAAGGATAAATTACAAGAGCATCCCATAAATTTCAAATATTATAAAGACACTTTAGATTTAAAAAATTCAGCACTTAGCATCGACCGATTGAAACATATGTCTCATTTTTTGGTATAGTTGGCAAAAGCTAACCATCTATTTAGCTAATTCGAACTTGGTAGAGTTGGATTTTTTGCCTTTTTTTTTTTTAAAAAAACAATGTTTGTGTAAAAATCCATCTGTTATATCAATCCAATAAAAAATATTTGAAAAAACATTTCAAGCATTAGTTAAAAAATAAACTCAAAGTCCAATTATTTTTTCTTAAATCAAGCTTTTTAAATTTAGATTATTTCAATAATATTTAAATTTTATGAGAGACGTGAGATGTCTCTATTGTTTACCCTATTATAATAATGGATTATTTGAGATTAGGGATGTAAAAGAGTTGAGCCTACTTGCAAACTACTCGAATTTGATTTGGTAATAACTTGAATTTGACTTAGCTATGATAGAATCAAGCTCGAGTTCAATTGACGCAGTGAAAGGAAAAAGGAGGTTTATCATGATCTATTCATTTGCGCATGAATACTGAAATGTGATCTTTTATTTGTTTGTTGATTACGAGAATACCTATACAATAAACATCCAAAAATCGAAATTCATAAAGTAATTCAAAATTTTTGGAAGAATTGAGCAAAAAGTGGCTCAAAGAAAATATTACTGATAAATTGCTTTTTTTAATATTCGCCCTAAGGTATACAATTTACATTGAAAACCTAAAATTTTTCCCAAAAAAAAGACTTAAAAAAAAAAAAAAAAAAACCTATTAAAAGACATTAATTGACATTTAAAAGAATTCTTTTGAATCATGACTAAAAAAATCATATTTAAAAGATATTAAACCCGATTAAAAGACATTAATGGAAAGTTATTAAATATTCAATTAAAGGCTATTAAAAGATAATAAATATATTATCCAAATCATTATTAACCACATCATTCCACTTTTGACAAAATTCACCCTTCAATTTTCACCATTTCATGCAAGATTTGCTTTGAATTAATCACACAAGCGTAACCTTTGTCAATCAACCCATGCCCGTAGATCACCAGTCCATTTTGCACGCCTTTTAAACCTATTTTCATATTTCCTAGAATAGTGAAGACACATTAAAAAAATATTATTCCTCAACCAATCATCTTCAACAGCTCTACGAGTCATATTTAACATAATTGTCTTAAAATAATTGGTATATCAAAAATTGGTTCACCATCATCAATAGCTTTAAAAACATCACCCTTTTCACCAACATAAATATAAATAATGATTCACCATCAGTCTCAAAAACATCATTCTCTTCATCAACATAAGTATCAAGATTGATTATCTGTCAACCTCAAAAACAACTTCGTTTGTTATAAGTACGCTTATCCTCTTTACAAGTCGATCCATTATCATATTTAGTTAATGTTCTGAAGCTGCATCCAACTGCTCATTGATCATTTGTTTGATTCTCTGGTTTAGATCATCATGATCATAGATCTTATCCATTGCACTGCTAGTGATGTGCCCTAGGCCATATGGATTATATGTCATTTGAATTGTTATTATCTTTATAATATGAGTTAGTTCCTTTATTAAAGTTGTTATTGGCCTTTTTGTTTTGATAAATCATTATTCCTTGAATAAATTAGTTATTCCTTTATGTCATTAAAGTATGTGACTTTAATAGAAAAATCATAAGGTGAGAAATAATTTTATTCTGAATTATCCTTAGTCATTCATTATATGGAATAATAATGATTTAAGACTAGTATGTTGGTTGGATGATGATCATGTTTTATTGATCATGGATATGAGATATTAATTCAGCACATAAATTCATGTAAGAGTACATTGTATTGGAATGACCAAGTACGAGAATGCTATATGGATCGGTGTAATAAGTATTTCTTATTTGCAGTGTTGTTTTAATCCTTAGACCTGAAATCACCATGAATTCCAACATGAGAAATATTTTGACCTAATCAAACGTTCTTTAACTGGATTATTATAAAGGTTGAGATTGAGCATATTATAAATCAAGTAGTGGAAATTGAGTGATTAAGATGGGATTTTTTGTTCTCATTAATTTGAGAGAGATATCTTTTGGGCCTCTTGATGAGCAAGACTGAGAAATACATGGTCGTGCTCGAATAAATTGATAAGGAGTTATCAATATCATTCGTTTAAGTCAATCATACTCTGAAATCAAGAAATATGTGATTAAACAATATAAGGTTGTTTTGATCCACACCTTATGTTTAATTATAAGATACCGTGTAACAAAAGGATTAAATAACTGGCCGTTAATAGGTAAAGTTGGATCACCGATCTTTACTTAATTTGGGTAGGCATAATGTCTTGCTAGAGACCAATTATGTCTTGTAGGTCTAAAAGGTGTTTTAGGGCTACTGCCAACATTAAGTGAACCTACATGGTCACATACAAAGAATGAATTGATTGGATCCTGTGTTATTTTAAATAACCATATCGGGAATTATATAATTATTCTTAATTAGATTAAGAATAATAAGTAATTATTAAAAAATTTTTATTTTATTAGATACGTGACATGGAGAAAATTTTAACAAGATTAGGATAGGTAACCAACAGTCACATCTTCTTATAAATAGGAGGTAATACTCACCTCTAGGGTTTAGAGACACTTGTCATCATATTAGAATTACAAATAAACTCTGTAACTCAAAAGTGAGAAACTCTTCTAAGAGAGATTCCCAAAATTGGGCATTGTTCCTACGTGTTAGCACACACATAGATCCAATTAGGAATTCATTCGTATGGATACAGTAGAAGGTGTTCGCATTTGCAACATCTCGGATCCTAATTTCTAGAGTTTTTAAAGCATAAAAAAATTTAACTCTATCGTTATAAATTTAATTGAATCGCATGGATTTGACTTTGAGGATTTAGGGTTCGTATTTTTATGAAAAATAAAATATATTTCCGCTACGTTTTGATCCCTAAATTCTTTACATGCACGTCGTTGATTAGTCTTCCTAGGTGGAGCCATGATACTTGATACCAACTAACAGAGTGAAAGGGAAATGGACATCTATCACGGTCAGTTGATTCGCGTATGAATACTAGAGTATAATCTTCTATCAGTTTGTTAATTCTAAGATTACCTAGACAATAGACATCTACAAATTGAAATTTACAAAGTAATTCGAAATCTTTGGGAAAATTGAGCAAAAAATGGCTTAAAAACAATATTACTTATAAACTGTTTTTTTTAACTCACCCTATGACATACAATTTATAATGAAAACCTAAAACTTTCAATAAAAGGAAAAAAACTAAAAAAAGAAAAAAAAAAAAAACCTATTCAAAGAGATTAAATGATATTCAAAGGATACTCTTTTGAATCATGACTAAAAAAGAAATCCTATTCAAAATACATTAAATTCTATTAAAAGAATTATTGGAAAGATGTTAAATATCCAATTAAAGGCTATTAAAAATATTGAAAAAAGATATTAGCTAAATCATTATTAACTGCATCATTGATCTACTTGACTAGATATCAAGTTCGAGTTTTTAATACTTGGTTCGAGTTTTATTTATTATATATGAAAAATTATAGAATTTGTGTTTTCCCATTTTTAAAACATATCTTTCTTTGCATTTTTCCCCCCTATATCTAATGATCCACAATTATTTTATTTTAAGATCAACTTAACTAAAAACCCTATTTTATTTTCACATCTCAACTTATTAGTTAATTTATTTAATTTTTATAAGAATAACTGAATCTAATTCAGTTGAGCTCAAGTTCATCGAGTATCAATTTAATCCGAGTTCAAGCTTCAAATTAAAGCTCAATCGAGTTCCAATTTTGTATGTTTTCATTTGAGTTAAGTTTAAGCTTAGTACTATAACATTCTGATTCAATTTGTTTACAATCCTAATCGTGACTATGCATGAAATGGATAATACCAGTAAATTGTTGAAATACACATCACGTGAAACTTGCTTATAATATCACAAAGTGTTATAAGAAAATTTTGATGTATTATTTATCATATATTATTGGGCTATTGGGCTGGACCCACATATTAGATCTTTAGGTATGTGTTCTTTACATAAGCGTGCTGGAGACAATAAGGTGGCAGCTTTCTTAGGTAAAGGCTATTAACATCCTAAAAGCACTAAAATGAAAATCAAACAGTACTAAATGATTAAGTAGGAATGGTTGTTCTTGTTGGAGTAGGACCGTAGAAAGGGCTTGCTAGTTCAGGTTGGAACTCAATTGTAGGGGCGTGCAAAAAAACCGATGAAACCGAGAAACCGAACCGAAACCGTAAAACCAATCCGAAAAATATGATTAACCGGTCCATTGGTTTCGGTTTAGAATTACGGTTTTTATTTTTTTCGGTTTTCGGTTTTGGTTTCGGTTTGTAACCATAAAAAACCGATGGTTAACGGTTAACTGTTTTAGTATTTATAAATATATTATATATATAATTTACATATACAAATAATTATTTTTTTATATTTATACATATGATTTTCATATACATATAATTTACCTATGTTAATATTCCTTGAATTTCGATTAAAATAATATTGTCCTATGATTAATGGAGTTAATTTGGTAATTGATTTAGTTTGACTTTATTGATAATGATACATTCAAAGGTTCATTTTTCCCCTTTTCCTTAATTTCATTTTCTTTTTTTTAGGTCTAGTAATATATATAATAATTTAAAGAAAAACTTTATGATAAAGACTAAAAAAAGGTTTTTTGAAATTATCAATTTGATTTGTTGAAACCATTACATTAAATGGTTAAAAACCGAAAACCAAATAAATTAACCGAATAAAACGGTTAATCGTTAAGGCGGTTAACCATTTATAATGGACCGGTTAAGGATCGGAATATTTAAAAACCGATAATTACGGTTAGGTTTAAAAAATAAGGCCACGGACCGGTTAACCGGTCCATGAACACCCCTACTCAATTGATAAGAAGAAACTTTTCTTCGTGAAAATATTTTTTATTCCAATTTATTTTACCATAAGACCAATACCAAAAGTTATATAAATGATTAAGATTTATCGGCCTACCTTCATAGTTAGACAATCAAAATACCTATTTCACTAATTTTTATAACCATTTTAACCGGACAATGAGTCAAACAGTTCCACAGATATAAATAAAATTGTTTTGCATCCTATACCTAGTTCAGCTATTCACTTCTTAACGTCCATCAACAATTTCTTAATATTTATCTATGTTTTCTAGTTGTTTGTATGCAGTATAAAGTGTTATAATTTAATATTTAAAGATGTATACCTTTTTCTTTCTCTCTCTTTTTTTTTTCAGCTGCGTACCTTTTTCTTTATATATTACTGCCATTTTCACGCGTTTTCATTGCTGTTGATGTCCCGTACGTACTATTTTGCTATTTTGTCCTAACCATTATATATTATATTAAACGCAAAATTATAAATTACTAAAAAAAATTATTCTTCTTGAAATTTTAAAGTGAGCTTTTTCACCTTTTAAATTTTTAAAAATTGATACAATTAAAAACACTTAACATCTTCCGTTGAAACAAAATAGGAGGGATTGTAAAATACCCCTATGAGCTTTCATATATGTGTAGGTTTATTCTCTAAATTTTCATTTATGTGTCAATTTATCTTCTAAATTTCATAAAAAATGTTATCTATCTATAATTATGCCAATTTTTTAATATTTAAGGGGTCAATAAACCTAATTTAAAAGTTAATAGGATAAATCCGCAACTTGGTTAAAGTTCTAAGGGGTCAAGGGTGTAATTAGCAAATTCCCCAATATTAAATGCTGTTTATAAATATATATAAAGAAAACACAAAGCATAATATATATATATATATTATATTACCACAAAGGCTATTACAACATGATTATATAAAGTCATTACAATATGCCAACAAGAGGAATCGAGCTCGACACCTCAAAGATAAGGACCTAGATCAAATGTTACTAGACTACAAGGCAATTTACACATGCAGAACATATTTATTTCTTAAAGTAGAGTTCTCAATAAACTTCATTTCATGTTGAAATCCAAATAAATAGACGAAACATTATGGGACATTTGAGGCGTTGCATCCCTTTTCAAGTGCCTTAACAAATTGATCCAAATATCGATTTTGGAGGTTCAAATTGCCAAAAGTTTCTCTCATGGCCCATGCCTTTGCCCTAATCGATTCACCCTCTTCCTCCACCATAACCTGTCTTATTGTCTTCGCCACCAACTCACTCGTAAACGACCCGTCTTTTTCGTCTTTTGGTATTTCCAACCCGACCCCTCTTTCATGCATCATTCTTGCAACAAGCCCCACGTCCGCACTTGGCCCGGAAAATAAAACTAACACTCGACCTAACCCCAATCCCTCTATAACCGAGCTCCACCCACAGTGGGTCAAGAACCCACCTACGGATTGGTGGGCCAGGATACTAAGCTGCGGGGCCCAAGTCCTCAACACCATCCCTCGACCCGAAACCCGATCCAAAAAGCCGAATGGAATAATATCATGACCTGATTCATCATCTCTTATTGGGGAGTTCCTTATAACCCAAATGAATGGTAACCTGGATTTCTCTATCCCATGAGCTAAATCGTGCATTGACTCACGACTCAGAGTCACCTCGGAACCGAATGCAATATACAACACTGATTTCTCCTCCTTGTCATCAAGCCATTTCTTGAGCGATTTCCACTTTGCATCTTCTAGCTCACTGAGCCGAGCTTGACGCGGTAATAAACCGACCGGAACAACCGGTTTTGCGTAAAGGTTTTCGAGCAAACTCAGTGCTTGTCCCTCAAACTCATAGCACGACCTTAATGTTACAATCTGGCAACCCTTTATCGACTCGCCTAACCGAACAAAATCGTTAGCGTCCGAGTCCATGCACTCAAAGTGACTCATTATCTCGTGAAGCTTAAAGGCTACACTAGAAGGATAGTTTACCCACTTAGGGACGACTGTGAGGTCCTCCATGGTTTTGAATCTTTCACCATTAATCATCCCATTTGGGTCGCCCAAAAAGGCCAGAGTTGAGGCAGAGGTTATATTAAAATACACTGAGTTTACTCCTAGTCGGCTTGCAACTAGGGGCACCCAGTAACCTAAGAAGTCGAAAACGATCCAATCCACGCGTGAGCTCTCGAGGAATTCGGTTACAGCTGGCTTGAGCTTATCGTAAGCTTTCTTAAGGTAAGGAACTTTGTTGATTGGCAACTCAGCTGTGGACTCAGCTGAGTTAGGAAGGCCGTCGACTTGGGGTAATGGAATGCTTACTAGGTTTATCAATGGGGATAAGGTTTGTGGGATAAGGTCTTTTACTAGATTTGTGTTTTTGGGTGTTGAAATGAAGGATATACGATGACCCTTTTGAGCTAAGAACTTGGAGACGTCAAGAAATGGCATTATATGGCCAAAAGCTAGCCATGGGAACATCACGATGTGAAGGTTGTTTTGTTTAAGGTTGTCCATGGCAGACAAGATCGGTGGTAACTTGGTAAGTGGAAACTACGGTTGCAATTAGTTTTCCAGTTTTTGTGAGACTGGACAGAACAAACCCTCTTGCTCCGAGTTTGTTTTTTGTTATGAGTAGTGGAACTACATAAAAAGGTACCAAGGGGCATGACAAAAAAATTTGTCACACGTGTTTCATGAAATAAGAGTCACATTCACACGATAGATAATTTTGAATATTTGAAATTATAAAATACCCTTACTATTATTTATGCCCTCTTTCTTTCTTGTGCCAATGTTTGTTTTTCTTTCTTTCTTATTTCAATACCACCAAAACCCTAGCATGTCCCCTTTTTAATTTGGTAATCTCTTTGCTTTAATCTTCTAGAGGTTATGAGCTTCCACTACATTGTTCACACTTGAAATCCTAAGTTAAGCGAGTCACTCTTACGCTCCATTAGTTGTGAGTGATGCATTACATATTTTGCTTTGATTTCCTCCAAATGATCGCTTTAATCTCGCTTTTGTTGATTTGTCTACACTTGTTATAATATTTATTTCTAGGTACATTGAACCTATTGGGGTTTTTTTAGGATCTAGTGAAATACAAGAACTACCATGTTTAAGACCTTATAGTTACACATACCCAAATGTTATCAAGATTTTGGTGAATTAGGGGAAATTGAGTTTGGACTCATTATACATTGTGAGTTGGGAAAAACGGGTTAGTCTTGGAATTAGTTGTTGGTAGTTCCATCATTAGTTTTTATGGGAAATGTAGGGAAGTTGATTGCGCGGTGAAGCTGTTTAATGAAATGTGTGTGAGACATGTGGCTGATAGATCTCTAAATACGTCTCAACATGTTCAACAAATCTCATAAATATAGAAGAGACAGAAGCGGAAGCGATAATAGATCAAGTTACATATCTTAAGCCATTGCAAAACAAATGTAAGAAACGCTTGAACCAAGTTTGTTTCCTAATTTTTTCTTAAGTTTCTGTTTGGTACTTTTAAACCTTAACCCCCTCAATACGATGGTGTATATTTTTAAAAGTGAGCAGGCTTAGGGGCTAAACAGAAAGATCACGTTCCTTTTATAACTTTGCCCATCACATAGCTTAATGAACATGAGAAGGGACGTGGTTGCGAGATTTCCTCGCGTGGATAGTTGGTTGAACGTGTGTTAAAAATGGACCATATTCAGAGCTAAATTTCTCGACAAAATAGTAGAGGATCTCAACTGAAATCCAATCCAAACTAGAGCACGATATCTCACAAAAAAACCAAGAAATTCCAATATTCCCCCACTTATTTCATATAACCTAGTATCAAACATAACAAGAAACAAATATATGAATCATGGAGATGGGTCCTCTCATGGCGAGTATTATCTTCCATGTATTACGATATATCAAGTCTCTCAATCCCATACAAGTTAATGAATAAACCCAAAGCTTATTCGAGGTCCAAACTTAATGATATTTCTCAAAATGAATAAATAAAACGTGTACACAAAACCACATGAGAAAGCATCAACTGAATAAGAGTTTCATTTAACATCAAATGCATGTACAGTGAAAGATTACATCATGGAACCAAGTGCCATCCTCACTATATGATCCTTAAAATTCTTTGGTGGCATGCCTTTAGTTAAAGGATCGGCTATCATCAACTTAGTGCTAATGTGCTCAATTACTACTTTCTTTTCCTTAATACGTTCTCTTATGGCTAAGTATTTGATGTTGATATGCTTACTTCGACTACCATTTTTATTATTTTTAGCCATAAACACAATAGCTAAGTAACCGCAATACAATCTCAATGGCCTAGAAACAGAATCGACAATTCTAAGCTTAGACATGAAACTCTTCAACCATACATCAGGTGAGGTAGCCTTAAAGCAAGATACGAACTCAGCGTCGATAGTAGAAGTAGCAATCAAGGTTTGCTTACAGTCCTCTAAGATACAGCTCAACCGGCAAGCATAAAAATGTAACCAAATGTTGATTTACGTGAATCAACACAACCAGCAAAGTTCGCATCAGAATATCCAACAGACTATCGGTCCGTCTATACATAACTATGTAATCCTTTGTTCCTTAAAGGTATCTCATTACCTTTTTTGCAGCTCTCCAGTGGTCAACACCTAGGTTACTCTGATATCTCCCTTGGATCCCAACAATAAATGCAATGTCAGGTCTGGTACAAACCTGAGCATACATTAGGCTTCTAACGACTGAAGCATATGGGATGTTTTTCATTTGTTCCCGTTCTAGCTCATTTTTGAGGCATTGGCTTAAGCTGAATTTGTCACCCTTCACAATAGGTGCTACACTCGGTGAACAATTCTTTATTTGAAATCTCTCTAGAACTTTATTCATATAGGTCTCTTGAAACAAACCTAAAATGCCTCGAGATCTTTCCGTATGGATCTTAATGCCACTGACATAAGATGCTTCACCCATATCTTTCATGTCAAAGTTGTTCATGAGGAATCGTTTTACGTCATATAGCAAACCCTTATCATTGGTTGCAGGCAAAATGTCATCCATATACAGCACAAGAAAACAAATTTTTCTCCCACTAACCTTCTAGTATATATATTGATCCATAATGTTCTCTTTCAAAACCAAATGAAGTGATGACATTATGGAATTTCAAATGCTGTTAAAGGGAGGCTTGTTTTAATCCATATATGGATTTATTAAGCTTACAAACCAAATGCTCATTATCACAAGTGAAGAATCTTTTAGGTTGTTTCATATAAACCTCTTCCTCTAGATCACCATTAAGGAGGGCTGTTTTCACATCCATTTAGTGCAACTCTAAATCAAAATGTACAACCCGTGCCATAATTATACAAAGAGAATCTTTCTTAGATACAGGAGAAAATGTCTCCATGTAGTTGATTCCTTCCCTCTGAGTGAATCCTTTAGTAAAGAGTCTTGCTTTATGTCTCTCAACATTGCCTTGTGAATCCTTCTTTGTTTTGAAGACCCATTTGCATCCAATGGCTTTTACACCATCAAGCAACTTGACGAGACTCCAGACTATGTCAGATGCCATCGAATCCATCTCTTGTTTCATAGCACTATGCCATAAGTTTGAATCTTCAGAACTCATGACTTGTGAAAATGTCTCAGGATCACTTTTGGCTCCAACATTATAGTCAGACTCTTGCAAATACACAACATAGTCTCTTGAGATTGTTGATTTTCTTACTCTAGTCAATCTTCTTAATGCTGCACCAACATTCTCTTGAGGAATAGAATCATGTTGATTAGCAGGTTGTTCAACAGCTTCGGACATCTGTTGAACTTTAGTATCTACTGGATTAGGATCAACAGTTTGTGGTACCTCTAGGACTAGTTCTTAAACACACATTTGCACTAGAGGCGTGTTGTTAACAACAACGATCAGTCCACTACTTGAAGTGGTACATTGAGCACCTGTATGATCTTTCTCAGAAATAATGCTGTGAGATTGATTGCTCCTACTAATCATGTCATTCTCAAGAAATTTTGCATTTCTTGATTCCACAAACCTAATGTTATGAGATGGACAGTAAAATCTATATCCTTTAGACTTTTTCAAAATATCCAATGAAATATCCACTAATTAGTCCTTGGGTCCAACTTCTTCTCATGTGGATTATAGACTTTTACTTCAGATGGACATCCCCAGACATGTACATGTCACAAACTCGGTTTCCACCCTTTGAATAACTCAAATGGCGTCTTTTCGACAGCCTTGGTTAGAACTCTGCTCAATATATGCGCTATCGTTTTGAGAGCTTCGGTCCACGATAAGTTAGGAAGCTTGGAGCTTGCAAGCATGCTCCATACCATGTCCAATAATGTTCGGTTTCTTCTTTCAGCTACTCCATTTTGATCTGGAAAACTAGGCAAACTGTATTGGGCAACAATCACATTCTGTTGCAGAAACCTTGCAAATGGACTAGTCGCTTGTCCGCTTTCTATGTATCTACCATAGCACTCTCCATCTCTATCTGATCTCACAATTTTAATTCGTTTTTTCACATTGTTTCTCTGCTTCAACTTTAAACACCTTAAAAGCATCCAATGCTTCATTCTTATGGTTAAGCAAGTAGAGATACATATATCATGAGTAATCATCTAGGAAAGAGACAAAGTACTTATCACGATATGCATCCATGTCTGGAGTACAAATCTCCGTATATCTGATTTCCAATAATTTAGAACTCCTCTTGGTACCCTTCTTTGACTTGGTAGTTTGTTTTCCCTTAATACAGCATATACAAGTCTCAAAATCAGTGAAATCTAAAGTACTAAGTACTCCATGATTCACAACCTTTTAATTCTATCAATGGAGATATGTCTTAATCTTCGATGCCACAACATAGAGGATTCTTCATTCACAACACATCATTTAGTTCTAGCCTTTTCATGAACATGCATAATAGTATGGTTATCACCATTGCGTAGATTAAGAAAAAAAAAGACCATCAGATAAAGTACCACATCCAATAACATTACATTTATAAAATAAATTAAATCTGGAGTTTGAAAAGTTAAAGGAATAACGATCTGATACAAGTTTAGAAACTAAAATTAAATTCTTGGAATAACCAGGATCATAAAATGTCTTTTTTCAAATTCAAAATATAACCACTACTTAAAACTAAGCTGCACATTCCAACAGCCTTCATATGTGAGGACATCTTATTTCTTGAATAGATGCTATGCTCACTTCCCACTGGCTTCCGCAGGTCTACTAAATCTTGTAATGAATTGGTCACATGGATTGTAGAAATAAAATCAATCTACCATGTGTTATGATTAACATCAATAATATTGGATTCATAACAAACAAATGAAAGTTGAGTACCTTTCTTATCAAGCCACTGCATGAACTGAAGCATTATTTCTTCATATGTCCCTTCTTTTTACAGAATAAGCACACACTCTCCTTCTTTATGTCCTCTACAAGAGGGATTTTCTCTTTCCCTTTCCCTTTATCTTTAGCCTGATTCTTCCTTTTACTCTTTTCATGAGTAGTTAAGTTCACCATTTCCTTTTCCCTTTCCTTTTCCTTTTCCTCCATAAGTAGTCTATCTTCTTCTTGAGCACACATGGTCAACAACTCATTGATTGACCATTTATCTTTATGTGTATTGTAAGATATCTTAAATGGGTCATATTGCTGAGGTAAAGTGCAAAGGATGTAGTGAACTAGAAAGGGCTCTAACAACTCAACTTTCAATGCCTTCAGTTGGGCAGCAATGTCCCTCATGTGCATGATATGATCACACATACCCTTAATGCCAATGAGCCTTGGTGTCGAAAGCTCTATAATTAGGGTGCTTGCCATTGTCTTGCCTAAAATGGTAAATTGCTCATCAATGACCTTTAGCAAATCTTGGACCTTCTGATATTGCTCGATGGACCCTCTTATACCAACATAAATTTTAGTCTTATGAACATAACTGACAAGCGATTAGATCGCTCTCATTTTTCATAAGGACTTATTGCCTTTGGAGTGCTGGTTTCAATTATTACAAGAGGGCTCCTCTTTCCTTATGGCATAATCAATATCCATCCATCCCAAATGAAGGAGAAGTCTCTCCTTTCAAACTTTATAGTTATCCCCTTTAAGTTTAGGAACATCACATCGCATATTAGAAAAGTTGACAGGTTGAATTGCTACAATAATTAAACATACATGATCATGTTACAAATTTTTGAGACTAATTAACATAAAACATGTTTTACCAATGTAAAATCATGCTAAAATATGAATCTAGTGACATAAAACTTACCTATAGGCTAAAGTTCTAATTCAATTAGATTCATCTTAAGTCTTACGATAAAACTATCAAATCATGTTCCTTTTCCTAATCCCTATGGGTAAATTAGAAAAAATAATTTGATATTTTATTCTAATTAATCATACACAATATAATAAAAAATTCCTATGGGATAAGATCTATTATATTGCATATAATTAATCACAACTAATGATTATTTGCCATATGTGATTTTAAATCATCCTTAATATACAATTATAATTAAGTAAAGATGTTGTGGCTACTCTCTAATTAATTTAAATTATATGGATCACTTAAACATTAACTAAACTTTGAGCTCAATTATTGCTTAAAACCATCAGTCCTATGAAATCAATTCCAACATACTTATATTATCTTATCAACATTATGTGTATAATGATAAACCATAAATTATACACATAAATAAATAAATAACATAAGCACATAACTTATTAAATTCATACAAAGCCAACAAGAATTAATTTACTTTAATAACCAACACAAATTAATTTTATATAAAACAAACACAAACTAATCGAAAACATAATTTCTCCTCAGTCAAACCACACTAACACGTTATTTGGTGTAACAGTTTCTAACTTTATGAAAAATACAACAGGTTAGATTTGTGTTTGTGGGTCTCTTGCGTAATAATAATAATAATAATAATAGGAGAAATGAGGAAACATTTCAGCGTCTGACTTTCAATAGTCGTAATATATTAAACTGAGAAGGAAGCTCAACAACATGTTAAAAGTTCATGCAGTCTTTTTTTTTTTTTTTTTTTGGCACAAGTTGTACGGGTCTGTTTGTTTTAGCTTTTTTCCGGCAGATACAGACACTTTTTCAAATTTTTTTCTAACAAATTATTTATCAAAAATAGATATCGATAAAAAAAAAGTTGACAGTTTCATCAAAGATCAAATAAATAAATATAGATAAAATTTAGATACAAATCAAATATATTTTACCATATATCATTTTAAAAAAGATACAAATACAGATGAAAAACAGACAATCCAAAAAGACCAGTCTTTCACCATTTTATTTCAGATTTACGTCTTATTTACTCAATTGACGTGGAAGTTGTCCAGCCATACACTGTTATATATATTAAACTCATAAAGTATGTTTACTTTTTAAAAGCAAATAAGTCACTTAAGCCTTGATCGTGGCATGATGAAACCTTCCAAAAAAAAAAAAAATACGTGCATTGGCACACATATACATACATATACACATCGTTTTCGATCTCTTGTTGGGCCGTTTCGACCCATTTCGTCTCTTTTATATACCCAAAACAGGATCACAAAACCAGAAAAGATAAAAACTTATCACTTAATGAATTCTAACCTCCGTATACAGAAGAAGGTTTAATACAACACTTTCAACTTCAAGGGTTCATTCATGGGTAAATGAAAATGAAAATGAAGGAGATATTCTCAAAAGAAGTAATACAGTATACCAAAAATTAAACAAACTAGAAACGGAGCAAGGCAGAGACAATCTAAACGCTCTGATACCAAATGATAGATCTCTAAATCCGTCTCAACATATTCAATAAATCTCAAGATTATAGAAGATACAGAAGCGGAAACGATAATAGATCAAGTTATATACCTCCAACTATTGCAAAACAAATATAAGAAACACTTGAACCAAGTTTGTTTCCTGATTTTTTCTTATGTTTCTGTTTAGTACTTCTGAACCTTAACCCCCTTAATACAATGGTGTATATTTTCAATAGTGAGCAGACTTAGGGACCTAAACAGAAAGATCATGTTCCTTTTATAACTTTACCCATCACAAAGTTTAATGAACGTGAGAAGGGATGTGGTTACGAGATTTCTTTACATGGATAGTAGGTTGAACCTGTACTGAAAATGGACCATATTCAGAGCCAAATTCCCTGACGAAATAGTAAAGGATCTCAACTGAAATCCAATCCAAAACAGAGCACAATATTTCACGAAAAAATCAGGAAATTCCAATAGTGGCATGGTGGAATAGTGCCTTATCCTATTATTATCAAGATTTACAAGCTGAGAATTTAAGTTTGATTTTTTTAATATGTCTTATTTGCTTGTTTGATTGAATCATGGATGGTTCTTAGAAGTTGTCTATAGCGGTGGATTAACAAGTTCTTATCGATGATTTGGATCGTTTACCTTGTTGGAAATGTGTTTGTGGTGTGTGTGAGACAAATCGAATGGCTTGGCTTCATCAAAATTGAGTTGTATTTTATTCTTATTCTTAATCCTACCTGTTAAATAACACAAATAAAACAAACGATGCATGGATGTCTATGCATATGAGACAGGTCGTAATGTATTATATATACCAAATACTAGAAAAGCGTTAATACAAAATGAGTGTAAGGGGTTAATCAAATCAAATAGCATACCAAGCGCCATAGAAGTTTTTGGTTGGACAGAAGTGTTGGCATTGCTTGAATCCATTAGAGTGACAAAGTTTAAGATTGTTGTTATTTTAAGAATGGAAGAATGTGTAAGTGAGGTTGTTAGTGTTTGTTTGATTTAGACTGGGCTATTTAAAACATATTGTGTTTTAGGGGAAAATTATATATAACGTGGAGATGACAAATAGGGACACTCATGATATAAGTAGAGGAGGAGAAGAGAGTGCGACCTAGGAAAAGAGATTGAATAACCACAATTGTGTAGTCTTCTAATTGGACCAATTAGGGTAATTAATATTTTCTTTTTGGAATTTTTGCTCACATGTTCATGCTTAAACCATTAGTTGCTATTCATTTTTTATAAGGTAAGGTGGGAATAGCTAAGCCTAGACTTGTGATTGAGAGGATATGTCAGGTTTGGTTACTGTTATGTTTGGAAATTTGTAAAGAATGCTTTCTATTGACTAGTCATTGAGTATTTTAACACGTGGATATTATGTTGTAGAGAGTAATTGGGGTTTGATAGTCCCTGCATTTTCAAGTGAGGGGAAAAAGTATCAAAAGAAACTTGTAAGTATTCTTATTTGGTTTCTCTGGTCAAGTAATGACATAGAACTTGTTGCATTATTAACTAAAGCCTACTAAATTTGACCAGCTAGTTCATAAATGGTTTCAGGCATAAACCACTGTGTCTACTGGTGCTAGGAAAATTTTAGAAGATAAACCATAAATTATTGTTTTATGAAACGTTAAAACGTTTTTAGCTATTGTTGAATTGGGTGACTCAAAATTTACTTGTCTTAAATTATTTGTCAGGCAATTCTCTTACGGATTTTGCCGGGATCTAATACATGTTTACCATTCCCACACAAAAAAATTACCAATATACAAATCAAATAAAATTAATTATCAATATACAGTTATTAAATCGCATTTAGAAAACGGGATAAAAAATTTTATACATAAATCGTAGTTGTTAAGCGTGATATTAAGTTTTAATATCGTATCTATATGGCGTTTATTAAATGCAATATATTATTTTTATAAAATATCACATTTTAATACCACGATATAGGTGTGGTATCGAAAATATTCCAAACACTTTTTCTTTTTCTCTCTTCTCTCATGTCTCTCATCTATTCTTTCTCTCTTTCTTTTTCTTTCTCTCTCTCTCTTGTCATACTCTCTCTCCCTTCAGTCATCTTTCTCTAACACACTCCCTCCCTCTCTCATGTTTGTCACACACTCTCTCTCCTCAATCATCTTTCTCTGACACATTCGCTCCCTCTCTCATGTCGGTCGTTTGTTTGTTTTATTAGTATATCGCATCTTATAATTGCGATTATGAGACGTGATATATATGTATAATATTTATTTTTATATCCTGATTGTAAGATGCAATTTTAATACTATATATTGGTAATTATTTTTTAACCGTATTTGAATAGTTATTTTAAACAAGTACCTTAAATTAAAAATTATTTCGATTTTGCCATATTACAAATATATTTATGGAAACAGATTCTGCCATGATTACATAAGTACATTTTTGGAACGAATCTAGTGAAGTAGATTACGTGCACCTTTCTATGTAAGACTTGTTGGCTTCTTAGTCTTCTCTAATCACACTTTGATTCATACCCAATTGTTTGCAATGGAGGTAGATTATTTTTCATCTTAAAATGCTATGATGATCTTGTTATTACAAATCATCCGTCATTCTTTCTTTGGCATGAAAGAGGCACTTGGTTTTGCTCCTTCATGGCTTTTATGTCATAAGTAATATTGTCTATGCATCCAACTTTTGCTTCATCAGATTGAATTTAGCCTTAGAAATAATTGGCATCAACTTACTAATTGAAAAGTAATTTGTTGGTATTATATCCTACTAGAATGATCTGTGAAGTTGGTCTAATATATAAATTATTGAATGTTAAATTAGTGAGATTACAAAGCTCGTGTTTTCACTTGTTCATGAGATTAGAAATATCTCATGTGCCAAGTGTCTTTCCATATTGGGCAAAATAATAGCATTTACTATTTTCGCATGCACTCCTTATTATAATTAATTTTACATGTGTAAATTTAGATGGCTGGTTAAATTATGTGGCTAATGCAAATTAGCCACATGAAAGAATTTCACCTCTAATAGCATGTAAAATTTTCACTAACTATATTATGCAGTATTGTTACTTAGTAGAAGATTGTTGATTTATGTCTCCCCTGGGTTTTTCATTCATTATCTACTAATTATCCTCTTACATGAAAAGCTTGAAATCTTCATATCTTCCATTAGGTCGTATTAGTCATTGGCGATTTTTATCTGCTTGTTTTGGTTTTGTTAGTTGTACTGCTTTTTATTACTACTTTCCATTAATTACCCACTTGTTAGGTTTTCTTTCATTAAATTGATCCTATGTGCAAGTTTGTTGCCTATGTAAACAGTGTATAGCTTCAATAGAGGCTAAAAGGCGCAACCAGGGGTTAGTTGAAAAGAAATTGGGGTTACTAAGGTATTGAAGATTCCATTGCCTTTTGATGAAATCTATGTTCATCTTACTTTTACAAAGTGCTTTAGGAAGCGGATCAAGGTTATACTAGGAGAATAATTAAAAAACCATTGATTATAAGTATCACATTATGTAAGGAATGAGAAGAAAGTGAAGAAATTCAAGAAGGACATGTCTATGGTGATTTATGCAGCAAGTAGAGTTGGTATTTTTAGACAAATCATTATGAGATCTAATAATTGTAAGAGATTGTTTGGCTATGCATTAAGACTATTTTAAGTGTGATTAATTTTTTTTACTATAATCAGGGAAAATTAAAGTTGTAAAAGAATGCATAATGAATGGAGGGGCGCATCACGAAAACTAGAAAGTTGCTTTTTTGATTACTTACTTGTACTTTTTTGTTATGTGGAGATTGCTATTTATCATCAATTGTAAAATTTCAAGTGTGGAAAAATTTTTTACCTTACAGTGCTGCAAATTGTTTTATGTTTATTACTATTTATATTTGTCATTGTTGATTTTATTTGTGAGTTATTTTAAGTTGTGTCTTGATATGATTTATCAATATTTGTCTTACTACTAATGTAATAATTAATATTGATCTAGATTAGCTTAATATTGATAGTATTAATTTAATTAATTTTATATTTATTAAATATTAAGCTAATTAATTTATTATATAAATATTTAATATTTTAATTAGGTTGCAAACTTTTGAAAAAAAAAGTTTAAATTTGGCTTTTTATTTAATATGACATGTAATTAATTTAATTGTATAAATAAATTAATCTTTTTAAATTGTATTTATTAAATAATATAATGAATTAATTAAATAAATATATTACGATACAAAGGTATAAAAGGTCAAAATATGACGTCTTGTCCTGTTCTTATGTATACCAAACACTGGATAGCACAAAAATTTTTGTCTAGTACCATTTATACCAAATGTAGTATAAGGAAATTGTTCTATCAAATATTTCTTGTATTGTGTTGTCCAGTTCCTCTTATCATGTCCAGTTCTTGTAATCAAATGCAACCTACAAGTAAAGTGAAGTGATGATGGATGGAGATTGCATATAGTTCTAAGGTCCTCCAAACCCATCGCATGACCTTTGAGGACCTCCTAAAAATCTCAATTTAAGATTTTTGATTTTCTTCCCAAACCATTCCACTTGTGGTATGGTTGTGAAGGTGATGATTTCTAATCAATTCCCTTAAAAAAAGATATTGAATGATATTAGAAAAGATTAGGCACGTGCGAGTGTTATAAAAAATATTAGTTAAGCTACATCAAAATGTATCGATGTCTAAGAGTAAGTTCATTTGAGGTATCAAATTTTCAACTTGTTAAAAATAGGTATCAATATTTTGTAAAGCGAGTCAAATAAGATATAAATAATTGACTTTTAATGAAAATTTTAGAAACTTAATTGAAAACTAATCAAAATGTTGATATCTTAAATGAACTTTGCAAAACGTTGATATCTTGTTTGATTTATTTTTGCGAAACATCAATACCTCTTTTTAAT